>CM062292.1:239726976-240163187 GCA_031216915.1 Pictodentalium vernedei
AATTAAAGTGCTCGCATCACCCAAATCTCCTTCCTAGACCGCAACGGACGAACCCGGCAGCCGAACCATTCGATGAATGTACGCTACACCGGGTGAGCTAGCGAATGTCACTTCGTAAGCGATAGACATATTCCATGAGCACATATTGCCGCTAACTCTTCATTAACTATGACGACAGAGGCACACTTTTGAAAGACATTTCCATAACTCTTCGAACAAGAAACCAGAAATGCTTGGATAGCAAGCATAAAATAATAATATATATAGCGTCGTTCAATAATTCGATAGTTTGCGTGACATTATTGGAGTATGTCGGAACTGAGGGACGATGTCCCTGAACCGAACCAAAAATTTCTAAGTCCACCGACGCTATCAGTTTCTTATCCGGCATCGCAGCATATGTTGTTCCGAAAGGGAAAGCTTGAAATCCACCGAATCCCTTTCGGTATCCCGTCGGACCGGATGAAAATTTTCGGACGTCCGTACCCGCTTCCGCGGAGCGTCCCGACCCAGCATCGTCGGATAAAATATATGCGACAGATTCAGTTGATGCTGGGATGCTGCGATAAACTGTGCTATTAAGGAAAGCACGTCCGTTCCCGAGGCCTGTGCAGTAGCGGACTTACAATGCATTGCCGCTGGAAGCTCCGTGTACGTTGACTCCCGCACACTTCCTATGCGAACGTCCGGAGTCTGCAGACCTCGAGTCCCCGGCTACCGACCCAGCGCTGTCGGATAATTCTCGATCCGACACCGTTTCTGTCGGCTGCTGGGATGCTGCGATAAGCTGTGCTATGTGCACAAGAATGTCCGGCGTCGAGACCTGCGGAGGCGCAGACTATCGCTGCTTCGCCGAGGGTAGCTCCGCATCAGATGGCTCCCGCATACTTCCTATGCGAACGTCCGGAGTCCATCGGTCTCGAATCCCTGGCTGTCGGATGGTGTGACCTGGTCGCCGAAGAATCCTTGATCGGCGAAGCTGGTAATATATCGGCGGTCACGCAGCCAAGGTGCGGTCGTGTGCGCTGACGAGAAGAGGAAGCCTTAGCAGTCTCAGCGGACTGCCTATACAACGGAGCGTCCCGAGCGACGGACGTATGCTCTGCTAACGACACATTTGTACCACAACATCTGGGGCCAGATGTTGTTGAACGAGAGAGGGGCCTCTCTCGCTTGCCGTCCGGATGGACCGGAACGAGCTATGAACCGGACTAAAAGGCTTCCTCCGTTCTCCCTCCGATCCGCCGTCACTGGGTGTGCATTAAGTTAATTTTATAGTGCTCGCATCACCCCAAAATTCCTTCTAGACCGCAACGGACGAACCCGGCTGCCGAACCATTCGGTGAATGGACGCTACACCGGGCGAGCTAGCGGACGTCAAAGGCCGTCGAACCTACTAGGGTCCTCTTAGGCAATTGGCGTATTACATGAGCACTTTTCCGCTAGCCCTTCATTAATTGTGACGACGGAGGCACACTGTTGGAAGACATCACAGATACATCACCCTAATCTTGATCGTCTGAAATAGAAATTGATAAAGTAGAGTGACCCTGCGGGGAAAGGACCGGAGTGTCCAAATCCCCAACAACATACCGTGACATACGCTTCCCATATTGTCATCGAAATCATACGATACAGAACAGGAGTTAATGCGAGTACACTGACCACATATAGAAAGATAATAAGGTCAGAGGAAGACTTCCTCTTAAAACAATTGATCAATATCCTTTCAATGTGAAAAGAAAACAAGTCCTGGTACTCGCACTAACCCCTGGCAATCAAAATACATAATAATAATATGATCCATTAATATAGAAAAAATAATTGAAATCAAAATATTTTGAAAAAATATTTTTTCAGAACAGCCCAAGTTTCTGAAAAGTAACGTTGAGCCCCAATGGATCCCAAGCCTAAGTGTGGACAAAAATTTTAAAAATATTTTAAACAATTTATTCAACACTTACGAACAATAATAATGTATCTATTTATGATTAAAATAACATAAAGATATTATTATTTAGAAATCCCCCCCTCACACAGAGGGCTGTTGTAAATGTAAACAATGAGTGTAAAAACACTAAAATAAGACTCCAGGCACCCAGGCCCGAAATCAGTTACCAAAAATACACCATCTGATGCAAAACAGAGACTTCCAGGGAAGAAACTGCAGAACATCAGATGGTAGATGCAGAACACAACGCCTAACCACCCGTAGGTGAAGACGTAAACATGGGGAAAGAACAGAATTCATTCTGTTATTCAGCTAAAACTCCCAAGAAATTTTAGTAATAATAATTACAGAAACTATGCCAAAAGCATGGGAGAATAGCAAGGGGGAACTTAAAGGACAGGGAGAGAGGAAAAACACTTGAAAAAACAGTGTAACTAAATAATCAGAATGACAACAAAATGGCTGCTGCCTTGAAAATAGGTAACTTAACATAATTTCATTAAAAAATTTTAAGTTACAGCCCTGATAATATTCTGTCACACATTCTTTTCCTCTCCTCCTTTTCTATCCTCCTTAGAATCACCATTTCACTAATATTTATGTGTCTGGCATCATTTAAACTGAGATTTAAAAGCACAAAGATCAGTCAGATGTTAACTGATGAAGGGCCAAACTTAGAATGATTAATGGCGCCAATTTCGGAACGTCCTTGACACTGCGCATGCGCAGTAGGGGCGAAGTGTGGAGGGCCTTTCAGGACATGTTTTCTTTAGTTTTAGATGCAAATTTTGGGGATTGGGGGGCAAAATTTGTGTTTGGCCCTATATTTTAAGAGTTAGCACCAGCTATGTCTGGGTCATTGGTACAGTATAAAAATATTATAAGTTACAGACCTGAACACATCCTTCCACTATTTCTTCCTCTCATCCTCTTATTTCATCCTTGGATCCACCATTTCCTTCATGATTTTGTGTCTGGCATCATTTTAACTGAGATTATAAGCACAGATATCAGTGAGATGTTACTGATTGAAGGGCCAAACAAAGAATGAAGATTTTGTGCCAATTTTGGTACTTTCTTGACACTGCGCATGCGCAGTGGACAAAAGTATGGAGGACCACATAGGACATAGATTTTTTTGATTTTGATGCAAATTTGGGGGATTGGGGGGCAAAATTTGTGTTTGGCCCTGAATTTTTAAGAGTTAGTACCAGCTAAGTCTGGGTCATTGGTACAGTATAAAAATATACAGCATTTGGCACAAAAATTTGACAAAAAAAATATACTTTTGGTAGGTCTTAAAGACTTAGCTGTTTATTATTTCAGTGCATCGTTTTCAATAAAATCGCTGTCTGACGACTCATGCGAGACAGGTGTCATGCCTGTCAAGGAATCTATAGGCAACAGCGATAATCATGGATCTTTGTTATGCGTCAACTGAATTAAAAGTTTAACCATTTAATCTGTTTCTTATCGAAACATTTTTTTTTCTTACTGTTTATTACCTTGCTTAATCCTTTTTTTTTATAATCCTTCTGGGAGATAATGAATTATTGGCAATTAGTTTATTTAGAGTAAATAAACAGTGAGTAAATAATCATTTTAAAATGATTTTGCACACGTTAATGAATTGCCTTTTACCTGATTTAGTTATTTTTTTTATTTAATAGTATTAGTTTTTTTTGTCCATGTTTTTATCATCTGTGAGGTTAACTAAAATACTTAAAATAGCCAGGTAATACTAAATTAAAAGATCATACTTGGAGTGCAACATTGTGCCATCTACAATACTTTGCATCGCAGATGGTGTCTCATTACACTTAAAGCATGATACATGGTGAATTTGTTCTCATTTACAATCAGATTTCATTGTGCACTAAAATCTTTTGTTTGTTATAAAAAAATGAAAGTGTCAATGACACTGTAGTTCAACTTGTCAAGACATGTACATGTATAATATGTGACACAGCAATGACAAACATCTAGGTAATGACCTGATAACAAAGGTACATATAAAGTATTGTAACGGTCTGTACATAAATACTGACCGTAGCCTGTAACAAATGTATAGGTAAAGTATTGTAAAGGTGGGTGAGAGTCAGATGCTAAACTAGAAAAGAAATCTTGAGTCCCAGAGTGGGTCTGACTGAACCCCAAAATATTTGTTCTCACAGCACAGTGATAACAAAGGCACCCCAAAACACACTCATTCCTGTCCCAAGGTGAAGACAAAGGCAACCAAGAAGTTTTGTGAAGATCAGTTCATAAATACGAGCTGTATAGAAGTTGTGACAAAAAACTGATTGGACCTAATTTCGGTACAAAATGACCACTGGCAGCCATCTTGAATTTTGGACCGCACTCAGAAACACTCGTTCTCATCCCAAGGTGATAACAAAGGTACCCAAGAAGTTTCGTGAAGATCGGTTGATAAATACAGCCTCTAGTCCGAGCCGTATTGACATGTGCACTTACAGTGTATAAGTAGCACTAAATAAATCAAAATTCATCTAATTTGCATAATTTCTGCATGAAAAAAAACCCCTTACAATATGTGATGTATTCCATGTTACTAAACATTCATACACAAATTTATTCAAATCAGAATTTTCATACAGAAGTTCTGTACAAAAGACTGATTGCACTAATTTTGGTACGAAATGGCTGCTGGTGGCCACACCCCAAAACACTCGCTCTCATCCCACGGTGATAACAAAGGTACCCAAGAAGTTTCGTAAAGATTGGTTCATAAATATGGCCTCTAGTCTGAGCCGTATAGAAGATGTGTACAAAAAACTGATTAGACCTAATTTCAGTACAAAATGGCCACTGGCAGCCATCTTGAATTTTAAACCGCACCCAGAAACACTCGTTCTCGTCCCAAGGTGATAATAAATTTACCCAAGACATTTCGTGAAGATCAGTTCATAAATACAGACTCTAGTCTGAGCCGTATTGACATGTGTACTTACTGTGTGTAAGTCGCACTGAAAAAATCAAAGTTCATCTAATTTGCATAATTTTGGCACGAGAAAAAAACCCGTATTATATGGGATGTATCCCATGGTACTAAACATTCACACAAAAAATTATTCAAATGGGCGCTTTCATATGGAAGTTCTGTGCAAAAATCTGATTGCACCTAATTTTGTACAAAATGGCTGCCATCGGCCATCTTGAATTTTGGACCGGACCCCAAAACACTCGTTCTCGTCCCACGGTGATACCAAAGGTACCCAAGAAGTTTCGTAAAGATCGGTTCATAAATACGGCCTCTAGCCCGAGCCGTATTGGCATTTGCACTTACAGTGCTGAAAGTAACACCAAAAAACATCAAAATTAGTCTAATTTGCACAATTTATGCACGAGAAAAAAACCCGTATTATATGTGATGTATCCCATGGTACTAAACATTCATACAAAAAATTATTCAAATCAGAGCTTTCATATGGAACTTCTGTACAAAAAACAGATTTCTGCATCGTCGGTACAAAATGGCGGCTGGCAGCCATCTTGAATTTCGGACAGCACTCAAAAACACTCGTTCTCGTCCCATGGTCATAACAAAGGTACCCATGAAGTTTCGTAAAGATCGGTTCACAAATAAGGCCTCTAGCCCAAGCAGTATACAATTATTGACGTACGGACAGACCGACAGACGGACGACGGGCCATGACAAAAGCTCAAATTTGGCTTTGCCAAAGTTGAGCTAAAAATTATTCAAATCAGAGCTTTCATGTGGAAGTTCTGTGCAAAAATCTGATTGCCCCTAATTTTGAACATGGCTGCCAGCGGCCATCTTGAATTTCGGACCGGACCCCAAAACACTCGTTCTCATCCCACGGTGATAACAAAGGTACCCAAGAAGTTTTGTAAAGATCGGTTCATAAATGCGGCCTCTAGCCCGAGCCGTATTGGCATTTGCACTGACAGTGCAGAAAGTAACACTAAATAAATCAAAGTTAGTCTAATTTGCATAATTTAAGCACGAGAAAAAAACCTGTATGATATGTAATGTATCTCATGGTACTAAACATTCATACAAAAAATTATTCAAATCAGAGCTTTCATATGGAAGTTCTGTACAAAAAACAGATTTCTGCATTGTCGGTACAAAATGGTGGCTGGCAGCCATCTTGAATTTTGGACCACACCCAAAAACACTCGTTCTTGTCCCACGGTCATAACAAAGGTACCCAAGAAGTTTTGTAAAGATCGGTTCATAAATACGGCCTCTAGCCCGAGCCGTATCCAATTGTTGACGTATGGACAGACGGACGACGGGCCATGACAAAAGCTCAAATTTGAGCTAAAAATTCATTTGGTACTGAACAAAAATTCCGCTTGGTACCAAAACATTTGGGGCTAGAGTGAACATTGTTTCCCATTACTTGGGGAAACATTTCGGAGGGTGCTTAATTATTCATTCATATTTGGGCTCACTACAGAAGTTTGAATTCGAACTTAGTGCATTTCAGGCAAATTTCTCAAAAAAATCTTCTTCTCCAGATCCAGCAGGCAGAATCTTTTGATATTTGGTATGCAACATTGTTGGGTGGATCTGATTCAAGTTTGTTCAAATCGGCCTCCCTGGGTTCATATTTGGGCTCAGTTTTTCCAACTGAAAAAGTTTGAACAATATAGCAGGTAAAATGTTGAAGGAGTAGGCGACACAATACTGTAATGTTTTAAGGACTAAAAGGGGGCATAGCTCTGGAAATACAAAACAGAGTTACCTGCTTTTGTCACATGCACAATGGCAATTGGTAATCAACATGTCTGCAAAGTTTGAACAATATAGCATGTAAAATGTTGAAGAAGGTGACACAATACTGTAATGTTTTAAGTACTGAAAGGGGCATAACTCTGGAAATACAAAATGGAGTTACCTGCTCTTGTCACATGCACAACAGCAACTGGTGATCACCATGTGTGCAAAGTTTGAACAATATTGCATTTAAAATGTTGAAGGAGTAGGTGACACAATACTGCAATGTTTTAAGAATTAAAAGGGGGCATAACTCTGGAAATACAAAACAGAGTTACCTGCTCTTGTCACATGCACAACAGCAATTACTGATCAACATGTGTGCAAAGTCTGAACAATGTAGCATGAAAAATGTTGAAGGAGTAGGCGACACAATAGTGTAATGTTTCAAGTATTAAAAGAGGGCATAACTCTGGAAATACAAAACAGAGTTACCTGCTCTTGTCACATGCACAACGACAATTACCAGTCAACATGTGTGCAAAGTTCGAACAATGTAGCATGTAAAATGTTGAAGGAGTAGGCGACACAAAACTGTATTGTTTTAAGTATTAGTAAAGTGGGCATAACTCTGGAAATAAAAAAGAAAGTTACTTGCTCTTGTCACATGCACAACGGCAATTGGTGGTCAACATGTGTGCAAAGTTTGAACAATATAGCATGTAAAATGTTGAAGGAGAAGGCGACACAAAACTGTAATGTTTAAGTACAAAAAGGGGCATAACTCTGGAAATACAAAATGGAGGTACCTGCTCTTGTCACATGCACAATGGCAATTGGTGATCAACATGTGTGCAAAGTTTGAACAATACAGCATGCAAAATGTTGATGGAGAAGGCGACACATTACTGTAATGTTTTAAGTACTAAAAGGGGGCATAACTCTGGAAATACAAAATGGAGTTACCTGCACTTGTCACATGCACAACGGCAATTACTGATCAACATGTGTGCAAAATTTGAACAATGTAGCATGTAAACTTTTGGAGGAGTAGGCGACACAAAAATTGTTTACGGATGGACAGACGGACAGACAGACAGACGGACAACGCCATAAAATAATACTCCCGTTTTTTTTCAAATATCTCATAGCATTTTTGATGGATGCTATCGTGCCCCCATAATAAAATATAATTAAATATAAAGGTTTATATTTATATTCTATTATGTGGGTACGACAGCATCAATCCAAAAATGCTATCAGATATCATTTTCTTTCTATTTCTCAGCTGGTGCAGAATACCTGTGTTTGTTCTTGCAGATGTGACGGTGTTGACGATCATTTGAAGGATTAAATGCAGGGAGGGAAAAAATTGAAAATCAGAAGCCGACTCTAACCACTTGATTTTTCTAATGCACGCACACTCGCAGAAAAATTATAACTGTACATGTACATTTAGGCCAACATGTAGCCTAAACTATTTAAAACGAACAACACTGCCACAACGAAGTTTGAATAGAAATAATTGAAAATGAGTTAGCTATGGCATTAATTTAACGTATAATATTAGGTGGACGTTTTTTCGTTCTCAACATTTTAAAACAGTATGTTATTCCAGCGTGGGGCGATTAAAAAAAGACTTATAAGTGTAATGTATTGCTCATTAATGTTATTTTCAGGGTGAAATTGTAGACAGAATTAAATGTGCACGTGTATATAAGACTGCATTGTTTTCTTGAGATGGAGCTGATGTACAGAAGTTAATTACCACTAATCCTTTACACAATTATCTCTGAGATTACGCAACATGAGCTAATCCTTTCCTCTTGAAATGCCTCAATGGATTTAATTATTGCCAACACAGTTGGCATAATATCGGACAGGTTTAATTCTTTTCTCTTAACTTGGACCTGGTCGATTCATGTAATCATCGCTTGCAGCGTATTGTGGATCTGTTAAAAATCTTATCCTGTCAACATTTATTGGAAAGCTCTCTATAAGAGAGCTTTCTAATAGATTATAACAGACACGAATTTGGTGAAGCATACCAAAATTGGACACTCTTAAACTGCAAATAGTAAAAAAGATTTGAATATGAGTGGTCATCCAAAAAGTTAAAAAATTTATAGTAATTTATATATTGTTTATACTGACCAATGACCCAGACATAGCTGGTGCTAACTCTTAAAAATCTAGGACCAAACACAAATTTTGCCCCCCAATCCCCAAAATTTGCATCTAAAACCGAAAAAATCTTGTCCTAAATGGTCCTCCATACTTTCCCTCCACTGCACATGCGCAGTGTCAAGGAGGTCTCGAAATTGGCGTCAATTATCATTCTTACAAGCAGTGCCTGGTCAGCGCTATGTACTCAGCGGGGAGGTATAAGTTCCCAACTCCTGGGAGGGCCATCCCCGTCTGGGTCATTGGTAAGTATAAAAAAAATATATAAATTACTATAAATTTTTTAACATTTTATACTGTACCAATGACCCAGACATAGCTGAATAGTAAAAAGGCTGGAGGGCCTAGGACATAGAGGAAAATCCAATAAGCTCAACTATATAAAATAGAGTCATCCCCTCGAGGAGAAAAGGAGTATTAGGCTTTACATGTATCTTTCTTATTTTATTATAAATTAGAAAGACACAACACCCTCCATAATTGAGCATAATAACATTCATGTTCTCTATTAACATCCAGTATAACCCTTTATACTAATTATTTTTAAAGTAAGCCAATAAATAAAGTTAGTCCAGAGAATTGAGACTCTTTAAACTCTTTTAAAAGTGTCCGAGGATTGTAAATTAACGCCCGTTTGACACGTGACATATACAAATGCTTCACACCGAGCTACACTTTAAAAATATGACATGAATGAATTTAAACATTAACTTTACACTTTAAAACCATCCCGGTAACGACTCAGAATTACTGACTCCGGAGGAGGTATCCCCTTGCTTTTCACTATAAAGCAGGTGACCTAAGGGAACACCCTCCCCCTCCCCTTGCCCTGGGTCAAATAGCCCAGAGCGAAGAGGGCAGCAGGACGGAGTCACTGCCGGAACAGAAAGCCTGCATAACTATAGTTGCAACTGTTTAGTGGACGACATTCTGAGCAACAGATAATGGACCTAAACAATGCAGGTCTCCAGAAATGGACTCAATATTTCTGAGATAAAAATTTGTGAATGTGGATGGCTGAGACCAATATGCAGCCTTCATTAAATCTATAATAGCAACACTATTTGCGTAAGCCCAAGATGTAGAAAGAGCTCTTACTTCATGAGCTGAAATCTTAAGCACAGACTGCTGAGTTGAAGATAGATTATCATAAGCAGTACAGATAGTTAATTGAATCCATCTAGCAATAGAATGGACCGTAATGTCCTTTCTATTAGGCATCAGAGACAGAAAGAAGCGTTTTCGTCCCTTTCTGATAAACTGAGATCTTAGTTTATAAATACGTAAAGCTCTAACCGGACAGAGTAAAGACCTATGCCCGTCTGAGGACAGAAAGGCCTTAATAACAATAGGTTCCGGATATTTATCAGGAGCCTGATTCTTAGCCAAAAATCCAACATTAGTAGTAAAGGTAATAGTGTTCCCGACACTACGATAGTGAGAATCGTCCACAGATAGTGCATGAAGCTCACTGACTCTTCTAGCAGAAGAGAAAGCTAAGAGAAATGCTGTCTTATAAGACAAGAATTTGAAATCTACTGTCTCAAGAGGCTCAAATGGCTTTTCTTTTAGTTTAAGAAGAACCCAAGCTAAATTCCATTTAGGAATTAATCTAAGGGTTCTAGGTCTATTTATCGAGAAGTTTCTAACTAATTTAGATAAAGAGACATTAGATCCAATTTGTAAACTATTATGGTGTGCATAGGTATCAGATAACATAGACCTACAACCTTTAATAGTAACAGGCTGCAGCTTGATCTCGTCAAACAAGTATACTAGAAAGTTTGCAATGTCTGGTATGGAGGGATCAAAAATATCAACAGAATGATCCCTACACCAACGACGAAAGACCTTCCACTTAGCCGCATAGTTTAGCAAAGAGGAGGTCCTCCTACAGTTAGAAATCGCGTCCACTGCTCGTCCTGTAAAATGCTTGCCGTGCAAGAAGGACCGCACAACGGAAATATGTGAAGGTTGAGACCTTGCGGGTTGTGATGAAGTTGACGTGATTTCCCCTGCGAAAGAAGATCCTCTCGTGGAGGAAGTTTTCGCGGTAAGTCCCACAGCAGACACCTGAGTAGATTTATCCACAGTCTCTGTGGAGACAGAGATGCCACCAACAGAATTTTGCATTGTGATTGTTTTATCTTAGCAATATTTGCTGAATCAACGGTGCTGGAGGATACGCATATCCTATCATTCCGTCCCACGAGATTGATAGAGCGTCTACTGCATATGCTCGGGGATCCGGACATGGTGACACATACGTCTGCAACTGATTGTTGAGTTGTGTCGCAAATAAGTCTATCATTGGCCTCTCCCATTGGTAGCAAATCTGATTGAATACCTGTTTGTTGAGAGTCCATTCTGACGGCAACAAGCGACCCTTCCGTGAAAGGGAGTCTGCTAATACATTCAGACGACCCAGAATATGACGGACCGAAAGCAGAACTTGGTGTTCTAGAACAAACAGAAGGATTCTTTCCGTTAATTTGAATAACGGAACGGAATGAGTGCCTCCCTGGTTCCGGATATACGCTACTACTGTCGTATTGTCGGACCGGATTTGGACATGTGCTTTCTGAATAATGTTCATCCAATGATGTAGTGCAAGCCAAATTGACATCACTTCCTTGATGTTTATGTGCTTGCCTAGAAACTGCGGATCCCAAAGACCCTGGCACTTCCAATCCGTTGGGATCAATGTTGCACCCCAACCTGTTTGACTGGCATCCGTCATAATCGTAAAACTCGGATCCGGCAACTGCAGTGGAACTCCCTGAGTCAACCACTGAATGTTTGCCCAAGTCTGAATCTCTTGTTTCACTTGATTTGACAAGAGAACGTCTATATCGAGTGAATGAATCTTTACTCTCCAATTCTGAGTCAAGAAAATTTGGAGAGGACGAGTGCGTAACCGCCCCATCGGAATGAGATCTGCAGCGGCTCCGCACAGACCTATCAGTCTCATGAACTCTCTCGCTGTGACTTTGTCTGAGTGAAGACAATAGCGAGCGTAACAACTAATTAATTTCGCTCTGGTTAACGGCAGACGAACGAGATTGTTGTGCATCTCGAAGCTCATTCCCAGATGAGTGAATGACTTGGATGGCACCAGATCCGACTTCTCCTCGTTTATTATAAAACCGAGACGTCGGAGTAATAGAAGCAGATTCTGCACATCGTTCTGAAGCGTTAACTTGTTGCCATACCTCTGAAGAATGTCGTCCAGGTAGGCCGACGTTACCGCAGACGAATGAGCTCGGAAATGTATCATTACCGAGTTCATTATTCGAATGAAAGCCCAGGGCACTAGGTTCAAACCAAAGCACATTGCTCGGAACTGATATACAACTCCTAGGACTGCGAAGCGTAGATACTTTCTGAATGTCGGATGTACCATGACGTGAAAGTACGCATCTTTGAGATCTATGCTTGTAGCATAGTCGTTCACCCGAATACTTGCTCTGACTGATCGAATTGTCTCCATATAGAACTTCGGAGCGACGATCAGCTTGTTTATCCAGCTCAGATCTATGACTGGACAGAACGAGCCGTCTGGTTTCGGAACCAGAAACAGATGGCTGTAGAAACCCGGTGATTCCTGGTCTTCTACGACCTCTACCGCGTTCTTCGTCAGAAGAGACTGTACTTCTGATAAAAGAACATCTCTTTTCTGCGGATTTGACGGAAGCTGAGTCCATTTTGGCCTTCGAGTTAATGGAGGCTTTCGTTTGAAGGATATTCTTAGTCCTTCCAAAATTACCCCTCGGACCCAGGGGTTGTCCGTAATTGACGCCCACTCGTTTATAAAACTCGATAATCTTCTGCCTACCGGAACACGATAGAGGTTCAAACCATCACCTCCTGGACCTGCGAGGCTTGCAGAAGGAGAAACTATGTCCTCCACAACCCGCACCTCGTTGCGTCGACCTAGGGACGTCTGACCGGTTGTCTCGGCCAGAATAACGTCCCACACGTGAGTCGCTGCCTTGACGGTCTCTAGAATAAGACCTAGAGGACGTATAAGAATCTATATAGGAACTTCTCTTGGGCGTACTTGTCCCAGAAGTGCCTGTCTTACTCTTTTCTGCTGTATCCGACTTTTTGGAAGCGGATTTGAATAGCAGAGAATCCAAAGCTTTCTTAGTTATCTTATCATAGATTGCTGAAAGCTTGCCGTCGAAGAGAAGCTCTCCGGAGACCGAAGTGACTCTGAGAGAGTTCTTCACCTTACTATCCACGCGTGTGGATGTAGCCAGGGCTGTGTCACATCTAACCAACTCCAGGTTTGCCACTGAAAGGGCAGAGTTATACGTGGAATAAGCTACTGCCCTTGAAAGAAGTCTTAATGAGGATTGTATATCCTGGAATTCTTTCCCTTGAAGACGTAATGATAACGCCTTAGTAAGGTGGTCTGCGTATGATAAAGTGTCTAAGTTAACTGTTAGACATTATTGTCGTTTCCAA
The DNA here is from genome assembly GCA_031216915.1 of Pictodentalium vernedei. Taxonomy (NCBI): domain Eukaryota; kingdom Metazoa; phylum Mollusca; class Scaphopoda; order Dentaliida; family Dentaliidae; genus Pictodentalium; species Pictodentalium vernedei. Next base: position 239,740,290 of record CM062292.1, read on the forward strand.
CATCGTGGTTGGAATTGACATAGATGACGGTATAGACAATTCAAAGTCTTCAGCCTCGTCGTCTAGACGCAGAGGAACTCTCGGTATGCCCTGTCCTGCCGTTTCAAATTTATTCCTTGAATTGATGAAAGGCAGATTTAGAGCATTTGCGGACAAGAAACCAGACTTGCCAGTTTTGGTAGCAAGCTCATATATAATAATTCGAATGTTCTTGTGACATTATTATTGGACTGTGTCGGAAACTCAGGGACGATGTCCCTGAACCAATCAAAAAATTCTGTGTCCAATGACGCTATCAGTCTCTTATCCGGCATCGCAGCATTCTGGTCCGACGGAACAACCTCTGGAAGATAATGCCGGATGAAATCTACGGCAGCTTTATGTTGTTCCAAAAGGGAAAGCTCCAAATCCTCCGAATCCCTTTCGCCATCTTGTCAGACCCTATGAAGTTCTCGGTCGTCCGTACCTGATGCTTCAGCGGAGCGTACCGACCCAGCGTCGTCGGATAATTCCTGATCTGACAGAGATTCTGCCGTTTGCTGGGATGCTGCGATAAGTTGTGCTATTTGGGATAGCACGTCCGTCACTGAGGCCTGTGGAGTAGCGGTCTTACGTTGCTTTGCCGCTGGAAGCTCCGTGTACATTGACTCCTGCATACTTCTCTTATGCGAACGTCCGGAGTCTACAGGCCTCGTGTCCCTGGCTACTGGATGGCGTGACCTGGTTGCCGTGGAATCCCTGATTGGCGAAGCTGGCTGGATATCCATGGTCACGTAGCCAAGGTGCGGTCGTGTGCGTTGCCGTGAGGATGAGGAAGCCTTATCGACAGTCTCTCCGGACTGTCTATATAATGGAGCGTCCCGAGTGGCGGACGTACGCTCAGAATGCGAAACGTTTTGTACCACAACATCTGGTCCCAGATGTTGTTGTACGAGAGAGGGACCTCTCTCACTCGCAGCCCGGATGGACATGGACGAGCTAGGAACCGGACTAATAGGCTTCCTCCGTTCTCTCCTCTGATCCGTCGTCACTGGGTGTGCACTTTGTCTTATTATAGTGCTCGCATCACCCAAATCTCCTTCCTGGACCGCAACGGACGAACCCGGCTGCCGAACCATTCGATGAATGGATGCTACACCGGGCGAGCTAGCGGACGCCAACCCCGTCGATCCTACTAGGGACCTCTTAGGCAATTGACGTATTTCCATGAGCACTTTTGCCGCTAGCTCTTCATTTAACTGTGACGACGGAGGCACACTTTTGGAAGACATCACGGAAACATCACCCTGTTCTTGTTCCTCTGAAATAGAGATTGATAAACTAGAGTGACTCTGCGGAGAAAGGACCGGCATGGCCTTTTCCCCGCTAACAACATACCGTGACACACGTTTCCAATGTTTGTCATCCCAATTGACACATACTGAACAGGAGTTAGTGCGAGTACACTGACTACAATTAATACAATGATTATGAAAGTCAGAGGAAGATTTCCTCTTATTACAATTTGAACAGTATCCTTTCATTGTGAAAAGGACACAAAAAGTCCTAGTACTCGCACCAACCCCTGAAAACAAAGATACATAATAACATGATCCATTAACATAGAAAAAATAATTGAAATCAAAAAAATTTTTTGAAAAAATATTTTTTCAGAAAAGCCCAAGTTTCTGAAAAGTAACGTTGAGCCCCAATGGATCCCAAAAGCCTAAGTGTGGACAAAAATTTTTTAAATATTTTAAAAAATTAATGCAACACTTAAGTATAATAATAATGTATCTTGTTATGATTAAGCTAATACAAAGACAAGAAATCCCCTCCACAGAGACTGTTATCAATGTAAACAAGAAGTGTATAAACACCAGAAACATGACTCCAAGCACTGATAACCATGGCCCGAAATCAGTTACCAATAACACACTATCTGATGCAAAACAGAGACTTCCAGGGAAGAAACTGCAGAACATCAGATGGTAGATGCAGAACACTACGCCTGAACACCCATGGGTGAGGACGTAAACATGGGGAAAAGAACAGAATTCATTCTGTTACCCAGCTAAAACTCCCAAGAAATTTTAGTAATAATATTACAGAAAATATGCCAAAAGCATGGGTGAATAGCAAGGGGGGACTTAAAGGAAAGGGAGAGAGGAAACACTGAACAAGCAGTGTAACTTTACAGCAAGAATGACAACAACAGGCCCATGCCTCGAAATTAGGCAACATAACATAATTTCGTAAAAAAAATTTTAAGTTACAGCCCTGATTATTTCCTGCCACTCATTTTTCCTCTCCTCCTTCTATTTCCTCTTTAGATCAACCATTTCTCTAATATTTGTGTGTCTGGCATCATTTAAACTGAGATTTACAAGCACAAATATCAGTCAGATGTGAACTGATGAAGGGCCAAACAAAGAATGATAATTGGCGCCAATTTCGAGACCTCCTTGACACTGCACACGCGCAGTGGAGGGAAAGTATGGAGGTCCATTTAGGACATGATTTTTGGGGTTTGAGATGCAAATTTGGGGGATTGGGGGGCAAAATTTGTGTTTGGCCCTAGATTTTTAAGAGTTAGCACCAGCTATGTCTGGGTCATTGGTACAGTATAAAAATATGCATTTGCGAAGTCAGCACTCAGTGATTTTTACCCATGAAAATGCACTTAACATATATAATAAACATACAGTTATTGATTTAGGAACACATGCTTCTGAACACTTTTCTATCAACCTGTGTACTGTGAAGTAGCCAACTCCAAGCAATTTTAAAAGTTCCAAAGGAGACTTTGAAAGAAGGTCCTGAAAGGAAATAAAAGAGTACAAAATAAAATACATGACTGAGAAAATGTAACCACATGCAGACCTCCCAGAAAATGAAGATGGAAAGTAGAATACTTGTAACTGAATCCCAACACTGTCGCAGAAAATATGCAGTTGATGGACATATTCAACCAAAATGAACTTGGTCAACGTTATCAGTGATGAAAATGAACAAAATTGATGGGTGCAGTTTTAAGCTCCTGCGAAATCAGGGATGAGAGTAAATTGCACCTGTAAAATGTTAGTATATGAATTTTCAAGGGAATACTGTCACCAAACACCAGAAACCTTAACCCTTTGAATCCGAGCGGCCCTTTTTCCAGCCAGGAACATGATACGTCATAACGTCATTAAATAGGATGGCTGTTCAGTAAATGTGTGGGGTAGACCAATCAGTATTTTCAATGTGCAGCCCCGAGGCTGCACGTTGAAAATATTGATTGATCTACTCCAAATAATGAATAAATACTCTCTATTTTCTTCTTTTCCAAGCGATTTGGGAAAAAAAAGTCGTACAAAAGCACCAAGTAAAAATAAGCCCAAACTGGGTCAAATGCGAAGGGCACACACCCAGTAGGGAACACTCTTCTCCCTGTACTAATCCACGGCTTCTGGAACCAGTGCGCAGATGTATAACCAATGTGTCATTCTATTGAATCCACCAACATTGGAGTTATGTGATAAGTGGGGAGGAAGGATTATTTCCCGAAAAAGAAGATGGGAGGGCCTCCACGTAAACAATTGCAGTAGGTATAATAAGAAAGGAAATTTACTATAAAATTTTAATTTTTTATCAACCTACCTTGTAATTGTTTGCAACAGGCACATAACCAACCCCCACATAACCCGACTGCGATGGAACCGTGGACAGAAGAAGAGTTCCCTAGGGCTATAAAACCATAGCATCACAACCATTAGTAAATGACAATGGGAGATGAGGCGTATGACCCTGTGAGACACACAGACAGAAAGGACAATACCAAGAACAAGGCTGGAACTGACCTTGCAAGAACCCCCAATAGCTAGGGTTGATGAAAAGAGGGTCTAAAGAAAAAAGGTCCTCAGGCTGCTCCTGCAACTGACGCAGAGAGGTGGAGAAAGTAGAAGCATTTCTCCAGTAGGCTGCCAGCATAACAACCAACAACTGACGGAGTTAGCATAAGTCCAGGAAGTAGACAATGCACACATCTCATGGGCAGAAAAACTATTGGTAATACAATCGTCAGTTGCCAGACGAGCGTATGACGTGAAAATAGCAAGACAAATCCATCTAGAAATGGATTGAGGAGAGGTCTTTTGTCGACCAGGAATAAGAGACAGAAATATATCTTTTCCTGTCTTTCCTAATAAACTGTGTCCGGTTGAAGTAAATGCGAATTGCATGAGCCGAACAGAGCAAAGGGCAATTACCCTCAGCAGAAGGAAGAGCCCTGATACAGATTGGAGGTTGAGTAGTTTCTGGCATCTGATTCTTGGCCAGAAAGGAGCAATAAGTGGTAAAGTAACACTGTTGGAGGAGCTCCTGAAAAAGGACGGATCCACAGAGATGGCGTGAAGCTGACTAACCATTCTGGCAGAGGCAAAAGCCATCTTGTATGTGAGAAAAGACATACATGTATCCACCTGGGATAAAATTTTGAATGCCCATCCCCCCCCCCACCCCCAAACAAAGCAGCACCCAAGAAAGATACTATCTTGGGGTAAGCTGCAAAATCCTAGGCCTTTTTAAAGATAAGCTTGGAGTTGTACGGAATAGTGCCGATACAGCGCTTTCTCACATACGAAGAGGTCTCCAAAAGCATGGAGCTGTACCCTTAGATGGTAACAGGTTGGAAAGCCAGAGAATAAAACAGATATACCAGAAACTCCACAATCTGTGTTATCGAAGGATTGGCATAATCGACAGAGTGATCAGCACACCATCGACAGAAGACCTTCCATTTAGCTGCATAGGCTAAACCAGTGGAGAGTCGCCTTGAAGAAGAAATGCACTCCACTGCTCGTCTCGAAAAACCTCTACAGGGGAGACAGGACCTGACAAAAGGTATGCATGGAGGCACAATGAAGTCAGGTTGACATGAAAACTCCTCGGGTGACCTTGGCAAAGAAGGATATGACGTAGAGGGAGACATGCCGAAACTGCCGCTAACAGAGAGCAAAGCTGATTGATGCAATGGGGAGCGATTAGAATGATTCGACAACTGCAGGCTCATAAGTTGGCTAGAACCTGAGGCAGAATCGGAACCGGCGGGATCGCATAGCCAACCAGACCATTCCAATTGAGTGACAGAGCATCCATGGCGAAAGCCAGAGGATCCAGACGAAAGTGTATACCTGAGGGTTCCAACAGGTCGCAAAAAGATCGATGTGGGGACGACCCCATAGATCGCAAAGTGACTGGAACACTGCTCTGTGAAGCATCCACTTGGTGGAAATGTACTCCGTCAGGACAGGGAGTTGGTTAGGATGTTCAGACGATCAGGAATGTGATGAACCACCACTTCGACGTTGACATCCTGAGTGAGCAGTAGACGATCCCATGCCATCCTGGTTCCAAATGTAAGGGACCAATGTCGAATTGTCGGACAACAGAAGGACCTGACGATTCGAAAGGTGGGGGACCCACTGCCGGAAACTCAGAAGAATAGCAAGAAGCTCCTTCTGACTGATGTGAAGAGCTGCTTGATCCTGGTCCCATACACTGTGAAGGGAAAGACCAGAGGATCCAACGTCGCGCACCATCTGAGATCGCTGTCATCAGCCGTCAGAACACAATTGGACATAGGTAAGTCCAACGGAGCTCCCTGCATAATCCACTGAACATTCATTCATGGAAGAAGGTGACGATGAAGAGATTTTGGTAACTGAAGCACCAGCTCCAGAGGATCAACATTCGGCCTCCAACGACTGAGAAAGTGTTGGAGAGGTCTGACATGCAAACGACCTAGAGGAATGAGATCTGTCACCGAATCACAGAGACCGAACAGCCGGAGAATATTCCAAGCTGTCACGGAGTGGACTGGGTCAGAGTCGGGTGAAAACAGAGAGAATCACAGTCCTCGCTTGAGGGAATCGTCACCGTATTCAGCTGAGTACGGAAGTCCATCCCCAGATGACGAAATGACTGAGAAGGGACCAGGTCCGACTTCTCTTCGTTTACTCTGAACCGTAAAACTGGCCGAAGGACCAGAGTGCGTGGACGGAAGTGCAACAGAGTCCACGATGACCCCATCATGGACATCTGAATCTAAATCAAAACCTGATGGGCTCAACGGCTGAGAGACCACAGCAGAGGGATCAGCCAAAAATCACTTCCGACTTCGCCGAGTTGAAGCCAGGGAAGGTTGATGCCAATATCCCACATCCAAGAAACAGAAACGGGTTAAGCTGTGGCCAGCTGAAACAGAGACCGATGACATCACCGATGGAGTAGCAGAAGGAGCGGGTACATCAGTAGCTGTTGACAAAGGCGGAAAAATGCAGAGAGTAACCAAGCTCGGATCTAAAAGAAGGAGTCACAACCCTAGTGACAGCCTCAGATGTCGACTGGAGGGGGACAGTAGTCCCAGAACCAGGCATCTCTTCGCCAAAAAGTCAGCAGCTACAGTGGTATTCACACCATAAAAAGACTGCAAAACCCCCCAGGAGGGGGTATATCTCTCTCCAGACAGAGTCGAATCGGGAGGCCCCAAACGACTGTGTTCCCCTTCCCTCAGGTTTGGGAGGAAAACGTCACGTGCCCGAACTACACAACATACGGAAGCCCAAAAGGTGGAAGACCACCCAGCCCATAAGGTCTTTCAATAGAACACCCAAATAAAGTTGAGCATGAATAATGGGAACCTTCAACATGCTAAGACAACAAAAATGGAATGCAAAGTATCGTCCTAGGCATATCTGATGAGAGCAATGTAGATGGGAAGGTGAACCCAAAGAAAAAATAAATCAGGACACCCCCAGCTACCAGAGTAAGGAGGCAGTAAACAAATGCCTGAAAGGAACAGAAAAGTGCCCCAACAGCCAAAAGGGAACTGGCAGAAATTCTACCCTCAACAGAGGGGAGAAAAGCTACCACAACCGCCCCCAGCTGACACCCAACTCAGTTAAAAGCAGAACCCAAAGGGTTAGCATTAATGAACAAAAGACTGAAATGGCATGGTACGCGAAAATCATGCGCAAAATAGGTATAGAGATTTATCATGAAAAATACAGTGAATAATCGAGAGAATATAGAAAAGCACAGCCCTGTATGTCTGGATACTGAGGAAACCGCTATGAATCCACAATTTAGAACAGGAAACATCGTTAACATCGAGTCAAAAGGTATCACTGTTGAAGAGCGAATTGATCCGCATCCTGTAAGATGGCAGAAAAAAATAGAATGACACGTTGGTTATATGTCTGCACACTGGTTCAGAAGCTGTGGATTAGTACAAGGAGAAGAGCGTCCCCTACTGGATGTGCGCCGAACACACTCGATCCAGTTTGGGCTTATTTCTTCTGGGTGCTTTTGCACCACTTTTCTTTCCCAAATTGCTTGGGAAAGAAGAAAATAGAGAGTATTTTTCCCTGAGTTAGGGACTTCCACTGTAGTGCAAGCCTCAGGGCTTGCCTTGAGTCGGGGCTGATCGGCCCCGGTCCCGAGAGGCCTCTTCTCGGGGCTTTTTTTTCGGCCCCGACTTTTTTTTCTGTCTTGGCTCCCGAAATCTAAGTGATGGTAGGTTTGGGCAACAAAATTTTGTGAGATTAATTTTTCCATTCACGTCTCATTCACGCAAGTGTGATTACAATAGAAGAAGCAGCAAATAACAGATAAAATAATAATACAAACTGTTTTTGTCTGATTCGAATTAACATCCACCTAAATCCGCATGAAAACTGAGAAAATCACAAGATTAAACAAAATAAAAAACAAACACATTTACAAGACTTTGAAAGCACGCTTGTCAACTAATGGGGGAATTCCCTTCAATCCCACAATACTATGCGCGGGTACATCCGATCCTAACATCTGAATAAATGCAACATGAGACACAGAAACTGCTGTCAAAATAAATGTACGAAATAAAATAAAATGTGGACCTGTGTCTACGTGGAGAGATGGGGCGCATTCCATTTCTGAAATATCCAAAGCAGTGGGGAATTTTCATGGATTGAAATTATTTAAACGGTAAACTGAAATGTTCTTTTTTTTCAATTTTTTTCTTTGAGACAGCCCTTGGATCGAAAATACAAACCCCACGACATGTATGAAACATCCTAAAATTTTATCAACAAAAAATCCAAAATGTCTATGTACGAAACGTCCAGCACCCACATGATGGGTCCAAGTCGTTTCGTCCCCGGGATTTTTTTTTCTAAGCAAAAGTAATCAACTAAGGTCGCCATTGGAAAGAATGTTACAACATAAAATTACCCCAAAAGTCCCCGACCTCAATATCTGGGGGAATTTTTTCAGGCCCCCAGCAGGCCCCGACCTCAACATCTGGGGGACTTTTTTTAGGCCCCGACCATTTTACTCAAGGCAAGCCCTGAAGCCTGTGGTAAACAATTGTAAGGTAGGTTGATAAGAAATCATGGGTGCTGACGGGAGCAATTGCACTTGTACACAGCGGGTTACGCAACATTTTTGACATAACCTGAATTTAAATTGTGCAAATTTCTAATTTTGGAACCCCTGACTTGAAGTATTTGAAATAAAAATGAAAGTGTCAATGGCACTGTAGCTCAACTTGTGTAAGACATGTACATATATAATATGTGACACAGCAATGCCACACATCCAGGTAATGACCTGATAACAAAGGTACAAGTAAAGTATTGTAAAGGTCTATACATAAATACCGACCATAGCCTGTAACAAATGTACAGGTAAAGTATTGTAAAGGTGGATGACAGTTAGCTGCTAAACTGGAAAAGAAATCTCCATGGGGTTAATGTTACGATGGGGATCCTTGTATGGTGCACCATACATGTAAACCAAATGTTAACAATTGTTTTGGCCTGTTTGATTCAAAACCTTTCTAAGGTTGATTCATACTAATAAATATTTGTCCAGTCCTTCTTAAAATATAGGTGAATTTGAATTTTTTATCTCCAGCTCAAAGGGTTCCCACGGGTAAGGAGGTTTTATTTTTCACATTGGAAATAGAATATTAGGTTGTGCTAATAATGTTTACCCTCCCCAAACATCAAATATTAACACAGGAACTTGGCTTCAACACATTTGAATATACACATCCTAGGGAAGCTGAATTCAAGAAACATTATTTTGTCTGGCGTTTTTGGAAAAGATTTTTAGTTATCTCCCTTTTGAGTCCTGGAGTGGGTCTGACTGAACCCAAAAATATTTGTTCTCATACCACAGTGATAACAAAGGCACCCAATAAATTTATAGCAAACATTACTGACATAAAAATCTTCTTTACAGGTTCTGTACAAAAAATGTGTATGACTGCAGACAGGCATTTTGAATTTTTGGCTGAGCCTAAAAGCACTTGTTACCATCCCATGATGATAACAAACGTAGTCCTAGAAGTTCTGTACCAAAAAACTGATTGCTCCTAATTTCAGTATAAAATGGCCGCCAGCAGCCATCTTGAATTTCAGAACGCACCCAAAAACACTCGTTCTCGTCCCAAGATGGTAACAAAGATACCAAAGAAGTTTTGTGAAGATCGGTTCAAAAATACAACCCCTAGCCCAAGCTGTATTGACATGTGTACTTACTGTGCATAAGTAGCACTGAATAAATCAAAGTTTATCTAATTTGCATAATTTCTGCACGAGAAAAAACCCATATTTATTTATTTATTTATTGGAGTTTAAGGTCACATACTTATGCACAATGGCTAATCATGACCGTGACAATTTTACGGGTAGAGGAAGCCAGAGTACCCGGAGAGAACCACCGAGCAACGACGAGCAGCTACCAGCTTCCCAACATCCTAACTCCGCACTGCAACACAGGCAGGGTTAGATTGGTTGAACACATGCGCACCATCGATGTGCAGTACGCCTTAGTACACGGGGTCATCATGCACCTGTGTGAACAATCAGGGTTAAGTGCCTTTCCCAAGGACACAACACGGAGTCCGAATCAATCGCTCAAATAGTCACCCATCTGAGGACTAACCAGGCTCGACGCTGCTTAACTTCGGTGTTCTGACGAGAACTGGTTACTGCAAAGCCAGAGCCCCCCCCCCCCCCCCCCAAAAGAAAAACATATTTGTGATGTATTCCATGTTACTAAACATTCATACAAAAATTCATTTAAATCAGAACTTTCATACAGAAGTTCTGTACAAAAAACTGATTGCACTAATTTCGGGACAAAATGGCTGCCAGTGGCCATCTTGAATTTCGGACTGTACCCAAAAACACTCGTTCTCATCCCACGGCTATAACAAATGTATCCAAGAAGTTTCGTAAAAATCGCTTCATAAATACAGCCTCTAGCCCGAGTCGTATAGAAGTACTATACAAAAAAACTCATTGTACCTAATTTCGGTACAAAAAGGCCGCCAGCAGTCATCTTGAATTTTGGACTGCACCCAAAAACACTCGTTCTCGTCCCAAGGTGATAACAAAGGTACCCAAGAAGTTTCGTAAAGACCGGTTCATAAATACAGCCCCTACCACAAGCTGTATTGACATGTGTACTTACTGTGTATAAGTAGCACTGAATAAATCAAAGTTCATCTAATTTGCATAATTTCTGCACGAGAAAAAAACCTGTATTATATGTGATGTATTCCATTTTACTAAACATTCATATAAAAATTTATTCAAATCAGAACTTTCATATAGAAGTTCTGCACAAAAAACTGATTGCACTAATTTCGGTACAAAATGACTGCTGGTGGCCATCCTGAATTTCGGAACACACCCAAAAACACCTGTTTTCTTCCCACAGTGATAACAAAGGTACCCAAGAAGTTTTGTAAAGATCGGTTCATAAATTCGGCCCGTAGCCCGAGCCATATTGAATTGCTGATGGACAGATGGGCCATGGAATAACCTCAAATTTGACTATGTCAAAGTTGAGCTAAACATGTGTATATCACCTGAGAATTATTTATTTATTTATTTAATGGTGTTTAAGGTCACATATTTCTGCACAATGGCTAACCATGACCGTGACAGTTTTACAGGTGGAGGAAGCCGGAGTACCCGGAGAGTACCACTGAGCAACGGCGAGCAACTGTCAGCTCCCCAACATACCAACTCCACACAAGCAGGGTTAGCATTGGTTGAAGACAGATGCACCATCGACGTGCAGTACGCCTTAGTACACAGCGTCACCATGCCCCCACGTGGGCAATGGGGGGTGAAGTGTCTTGCCCAAGGACACAACGCGGTTGCCGCAGGTGGGATTCGAACCGAGGACCTCTCGGCTTGCAGCCTGCACCTCTACCAGCTGAGCCACCGCGCCCCCACCTGAGAATTAACTGATAGGGTACTAAATTATTTTCTCAAAATTTATTAACATGTTTTCCGTTGTTACAACTACATAGGCACTCTCCCCTAAATTGCATTAAGACAAATCCACACAGATTAAATAATTTCACTTCGAAGGTAATATGAAGTACAACTAGAGATTATGAAGCGTCTTAAAATGTATTAAAGTTGCAGTACCTGCACTGCAGATTAAAGCCCAAATATGATCTTCCAGGACTCTACCAGTTAACCCTTCACCCAACATAATGGCCAAACCCAGAGGTCTCTATTCACAAGTGCTGTTTACAAGTGCTGTCTGTCTTTCATGTTAGATAGAGGGTTATGTAATGCTATGCAGACTGAAAGAACAATACTTCCTATGTTAAAATACATGATTACGGAGCAGCAATTATAATTTGTAGTTTTGATGTGAGAGCATCCTAAAGTGGGGTACCACATTTTGAGCATCATGGAGTTTCTGGCCTTGTGTATATTATATATATAAGGCAGGCTAGGGCTGGGGTTTGTCTTAAGGTGCTAATACAGGTAACAGAATTCTGTTTATTTTGAAATTTCCACCCCTCATATTCCTTAAAACCCAATTAAATATACACAAATTATACATCAAAATGAAGATTGAGAAGCATAGAACACGAAACACATATTTAATCAACTCATAGAGTTGACAACAGGCACCACTGTTTCCTGGAAGGGTGCAGCCATATTCATACTAGAACTGATAATAAAATAATATTTGACGAGCACAACTTGTAGCTCGAGCTGAAACAGTTAAGGAGTTTTCTTGATCAATTAATCACGTGGATTAACCTTGGTTAACCGATTAATCACTTGTCCAAATAGATATCTGAATAATTGCCATACCGTTGATGATTTACAGCATGAACTCTTTACCCAACATAACAACAAAACCGACTAGGCCTATACACAAAAATCTCCATTAAAATGTATAATGTTTTCAATTTTTGTCTCAAAAACATAGCTTATGACCCCTCATTGGAACAAGCTCGTTGAGCTCATTCCAATGAGTGGGGTCATAAGCTATGTTTTTGAGACAAAAATTGAAATTTTTTAGTAATTCATGAATTTATTTTGCAAGTATCGTCTGTTACCCACAATGGGTAAAGGGTTAAGAATGACCATTTCCAGCCACTGATACAGTATGATGACCATGCAAGTAAACAAGTATGTCAGCAAGTAACTTGCATGCTTTACTCTGTCTCATATAATTGATGTGAATCAGTGTGACAATGTTTGCCTGTTTTGGAGCAAGTTTGTTCCCTTGTTAACCTATATAATACAATAGTTCAAAAGTAACGGTTAATCGATCAATTACTTTTTTGATCGATCAAGACGTTGATTATTGGTTAATCGCTTAATTGGATAACCATTTCAGCTCTACTTGTGGCCAAATGTGCTTAAGATATCCAAGAACAAAGCTAGGCATTCAAAACACTTTCAAATGCCGTGATAGGACTGCATTTGGGAAAAGGACAACACTGTCTGCATTTTTTATTGAAAATGGGTTCCATGTTCGACAGACATGTGCAAATTACTTGATGCCACGAATTTCCATCGAAAAACAAATTCGTAATCCTAAGAAATTTCAACAGGTGTCATGATACCATGCATTGAATATGGCAACTGTGCAGTCGCTATATAATAACAGTATGCTGTATTAAAGTGATCTTTCTCATTATTTGATTTTAGACGGCGTTGTATATCGATGCTTTTTCCGTCCGATGACGTTGACGGGAAATCGAAAGTACATTTTTATGTCAATAAAAGCAAAGGTTTTGGAATTTATCCCCATGCAGCACTGCGTTATGAAGAATTCTGATGCCCTAGATTTGTTCTTGGATATCTGAAGCACATTTCGTCACAAATTGTTCTCAGGAAATATTATTGTATTATCAGTTCTGGTACGAATACTGTAGCAGACTTCCAGGAACCAGTGGTGCCTGCTGTCAACACTGTGCGTTGATTACATATGTGTTTCGTGTTCTATACATCTCAACCATCATTTTGATGTACATTGTATAATTTGTGTATATTTAATTTGAATTTAGGGAATATCAGAGGTTGGAATTTCAAAATAAACAAAATTCTATTACTTTTATAGCACCTTAAAATGGTTAACTGAAAAGTCAGTTAGTGTAGGTTAGTTATGAATGTTATCATTTATCCAGGTCTGGTAATAAAGAACTTACTTCAAAACTCTTTATTAGATTATGCCATACAACATGGTACTACTACCTATAGGAAACAAAATGTATGTGATGCTTTTGTGTCTTCTCTGTTATTACTACACCAGCCAACAGGGCTCAAAATAAGTGGTTTCGCATCGCTATTTGCTATGCAAGACATGCTAAAAGCTACACAATTTTCAATCATGTATAGCATTTTGCGATATAATATATTCAACTGCAGCCTAATAGGCTGCAGTTGAATATCTTGTATTGCAAACTGTAAAAATGCAAATTTTCAACAAAACTTTGCAAGCTAGTTCATTGATGATGCTTTACTCCTGATATGAGATTAAGTCTCTGTCTTGCACTAGCAACTTCATGTGTAACGTGAATTTTATTGGTTTAAATTCATCCTGCATTGTTTCTGCATTTTGCATAAAATACCCAGTCAAAATAATTTTAAGCCCATCAAATTAAGAGATGTTACGCATTTGGAAATATCTAAGTCCATGCAGTTGTTAGTTGTTAGTTCAATTGAAAAACATAGCTAGTGCTTCATGTGTTGCAGCTCATTTGAAAAGGCACAGAAATGGATGGACATTATTCTATCTGCTCAGAAGAGTTCAATACAAAACAGTATGGCATCACTCCGGTATACAAGAACTGCTATGCAATTTAAACAAAATGCTATTCATTTTTAGGAAATGTGTAGCATTTTGCTACGCATAGAAAAAAATGTATTTTGAGCCCTGCCAGCCAAGGTATTTCTGTCTGAACAGAATTTTCGCAAAAATAAACAGCAACAACTAATGAGCAATCTCACTTTGCCAAGGTCTTGTCTAATTTTTTGCTAATTAATTTAGCAGAAAGTCTGATAAGATGTAACTAGCATGTCACTTTATTCATATGTGGGTACAATACCCAACATTTGAGTTCAGTTTGTCCAGAAACATTGTCAAGTATGATTGGCAAATGTGGGGTTGATAATTTATGTTGAATTATTTTGCTTGTTAACCTGTTAATTCATTTGCATATTTTTCAATTGCTGTAACCCCCGAATAACCTAAACTATCATTTAACTTCAAGGGTTATTTGGAGGTTTGATTACCCATTTAGAAAATAAAGAACCAGATGGAAAACTGTGGCATTGATCGAGTCATCATTTACTTTCAGTTAGCATTTGATACGATTAATTCTTAACCCGCTGAGTATTTTTAAGATATTTTTCATCAAATCTATTTGATGAAAAATTCTTCTAAATTTAACTCAAAAAATCATTGGTGAGAAACTACATTCAATTTACAGGATGGAAATTGGATTAACCCTTTACCCAACGTAACGGCCAAAACCGGCCAGCGCTATTCTCAAAAATCGCCAATTAATTTTCATTATTTTTTCATTTTTTGTCTCAAAAACATAGGTTATGACCCCTCGTTGGAACGAGCTCGACGAGCTCGTTCCAACGAGGGGTCATAACCTATGTTTTTGAGACAAAAAATGAAAAAAATTAGTTATTCAAGAATTTTTTTTGCAAGTGTCGTCTGCTTTTCATGTTAGGTAAAGGGTTAAATGTGGCAAAATTATTCACATGTCAATGTCAATAGAAATTTTGTCTTGGGCAAGAATATCCCCGTACAGCATGCAAAGAGTTAAGGCTGAGGTCATAACAAGAAATGAATCTAGGAGGCGAGGTGTAAATAAAAACATACACAGAGAATTTTGGATTACTTTCTGATGATTTCACATTACATGCCAGATGGTTGATAACAAAGTCATACAGTACGGCCGCCGTGGACGGGTCACTATCAAGTACCTTCCACAGATGTAATAATTTTAGATTCCATACACTAATTATAGGAATAATCATCATAAATTCAGTTAATAAAGCACCAGGTACAGCCTGAAGCTTCATTAATTAAAATTTGCTGCTGCTGATTTTTATTACCTCGTAAAAGCATGCGTTGACATCACTGCCCATGCGTGGATTACGACAAGTCTGCTGCGACTGTACTGTTAGTATAAATAATTACAATATCTGAATGCAGCAGATTTTACTTTATTTTATTTTGTAGTAATACTATTATACTACTATAGTATTTTCCGAAACATACTTGGCGTAAGACTATATAGCGTATCTCCTGTTCTGTTTGTTATTCAATTATAATCAACCACTCAAATTAAAGAATAGGTGAAGGAGAAAATTTTCGCATTACTACCTTATCGGTGGGTCTTCATTTTCCCTTGATTTCACTCAAAAGCTCACCGTTGTTGTCATTTTACGCCAGCAGCCGACATGTTTGTTTACCAATGACGTAACGGATAGCATAATCTATTTTTACCTGAGGGTTTCGAGGTTGTTGCAAGGAGTTGTGTTTTGATGGATTTGGATACAGATCAAAACATAAATCTGAACCGTTCCACAACATCGGTACGTTTGTTGCGAAATTCGGGCCCAAGTGAAACTTACGATCACAAAGTGATGACCGTTTCTATAAAATAAATAAAATACGTAGGAAAATAACTGTTGAGGCTTTCTAAATAAAATTTTGAAGTTCACACTGATAAATTTTGTAACAGCTTTAGAAACATTGTGCACGAAAGCGGACTTGTGATTTAGTTTAATAATGTTTTTCTGCCGAAAATTCCTTTTCGATGAAAATTCTTTAGTAGAGTCGAAGTTTATCGCCGATTGGGGTAGGGATAAACCCCATATTTTTCAATATATGGGGTTTATCCCCACCCCATTCGGCGATAAAACACCGATTTCAACAGGTTTCTGATTGAAGACCAAAACACTGATTTCAACAGATTTCTGATTGAAGAACCAAATTATGTACCGTTTTTAGTTTAGTTAGTTATTGGTGTTTAAAGCCACATATTTATGCATAATGGCTAATCATGACCACGACATTTTTACGGATGGGGGAAGCCGGATTACCTGGAGAGAACCATCGAACAATGGCAAGCAACTCCCAGCTCCACAACATGGTAACTCCACACAAGCAGGGTTATAACATTGGTTGAAGACAGGTGCTCTATCCACGAGCAGTAGGCCTTAGTACACAACGCCACCATGCCCCAACGTGGGCAATGGGGTGAAGTGTCTTGCCCAAGGACACAACCCGGTTGCCGCAGGTGGGGTTCGAACAGATTACCTCTCGGCTTGCAGCCTGCACCCCTACCAACTGAGCCACCGCGCCCAGATGTAACGTTTTTTGCATCCAACGCGGATTACTTATCGAAAAATCAAGCTCTAAAGTATGTTGCTGTCAGAATACCGGCTTTTACTTCCATTTCGCCAAATTTACCAACATGAAACCTAACCCCCCCCCCCAACCTCCACCACCTGAAGTCCACTCCGGCACTGTCCTGCCCTTGAACTGCGTAGAATATAATTAAGTCAAGCGAATCGCTCTGAAATCAAGTTTGGGGAAATGGGCTAACCATCTTTGGTTTATCGCATATATGCAGGCTTGGCAATTTCAGGAGAGCGATTTTTTAGCTCTCCTTACTGCCCTCCTGAAAGAATTAAGGAGAGCGAAAAATTGCCCTCCTAAATATTTTGGTCTGGGATGATTGGGATTACATGTATTATGCTCACATTAAATTTTTGTTGTAAAGCAAAAATGTAATTTAACTTTGAAGTCACATAACATCACGTAATTTCATTTTGGAAGTGGTTTAGTGGTAAAAGGTAATGGCTGCAACCATACCCAAACACAGTTGCAATCATTTGAAGCAAAATGGATCACAGCAATATTTTTTTTTCTGTCAGTTTCAAGTTCAACAACTGACATCACAGTTTGAGTGGTAATTATTCAAGGAATATTGACACTATAATATACTACCATTACTACTATCCTGTCACTTGAAGCACTTGCACCAGGATGTGGCTGTAGATTAAAGCAGACCTGTTGTCAAAGAAAGTCACACGCCTACCACTACCACCTTCAACCCCCCTTAGGGGGTTGAAGGTGGTAGTGGTAGGCGTATGACTTTCTAGGACAACAGGTCTGGGTACACACACAGGTCTTGTCAAGTGTGTGTTCGGTTGTTGAGTGAGACATCTAGATGTCTAAGAGATTTCGCTTTACCTTAGTAAAGTTAATAAAATCACTGATGTAATAGTCTGTTGGTTTCAGTTTCAATGAGTTCGTTCAACTGGATACTTAAAATGCTGTGTAAAGCTAATTGCTCTCCTAAGCTGATTGAGGAGAGCGATTTTTTGCCCTCCTGCATTTTTCAGAATGCCAGGCCTGTATATGTGCCTTGCAAGGAAACAGATTCAAGACAGTATGGGGTTGAGATAGCTGGCGGCAGATCCTCGATCTAGCATCACTGACTGTGTACACGATGCTCACAAAAAATGCACTCCACCTCTCCAAGTGACATATAGACACACGTTCCAATTTTTCTCTGCCAGTGAATTTATAGCCCATACTCTTTGAAGTCTGGGCAGAGCATATAACTTGAACTAAATTTTAAAAGATTAACATGTCTATTCAGGACGTGTCATGTTTCGACCCCCCTCCCCTCCCACACCCGTCCGAACCAGTTCAATAACATTGAACTTGGACTTCGCCAAAGTAATTCGCGTTCGTTTTTTACATATGTTTTGAGTCGTCCGCCTTTAATACCATTCAAATAATCGTTAGAAAAAAAATTGTAACATACTTCACGAGGGTAGGTAAATTTTAGGCTTGTAAAACTTACCGTAAGTAGTTTTCAGCGTGCGTGGATTATCTCTCTTCCACATTACTAAGAGGAAAAGTTACAACGTCTCAGTTATAGCTCAAAGTTTTAACTTTACAAACAAGATCTTCAAATATGAAGAAAAAAAGAATATATAAATCGAATGCAAAGTCACATAGCGGAGGCAGGGGGTGAGATATTCCGTCATGGCCTGCGTGTATCTTTTCATCTTCCACCAATCTTGGGAGCCAGAAATAAGCTTTTTAAAATCAAATGTTTTTTTTATATTTAGAGAGGGGAAACACACGAGATTTTATCCTATCGGGTGGGGGTGAAATGTAGGGAGAAAGTTAAACGGCTACACCAGAACTAACACATATCATTAATTAACTGGAGGTCATTTGAATTTGTTTCAAGAACCATGCGCGCATGAGACAGGGGGGGTGGGCGGTTGCCACCCCTCTTGGTCACAGGGAATTCAGCTATAATCATTGTTACATGTATGTCGTAAAAACGTCACGTTTTTCGATGACGTGCGTGTTCGTTGTCGCGGGAGTGGGGCTCCCCCCCCCCTCCCCCCAAAAGAAATAAAATCAACGTCTAGAAATTTCGAATTTCGAATCACTATTTGACTAACAGCTGGAATCTTCATATACTGTGGTAAAAATTGTGAAATACCTCTTGGAATGCAATGCAAACAGACAAAATTACATCCTGTGCAGGAGGTGGGAAGTAAATTCAAGAGGGGCAAAGTTTGGATCGGAGGTAGGGGTTGTCTAGACAACTGTTTTTTTTCAGCCTAGTATCTATATTTTTATTTGCAACCCCACCTCCTTCTCTAGTCTAAGTTGAGTTTTAAAAGTTATTTCAAATTGAGCACCAGTCTTTCTCAAATTTCATCCACTATGCCTGAAACGAGCAGATAAGGAGGCAAATATTCTAATCTATTTTACTAGTATATCATCAACTCACAGTGGATAAGTCGTCATAAGTGGAAAATACTGAAACGGAAAGTTGGAACTCGCGAGGTGGAGAATATTTTGCTCCACCCATTGGGAGTGGTCTGTTTGAGTGGGTTCAGGGGGCGACCAGAGGGCCCCCCCCCAAAAAAAAGAGGTGAAACGGTAAAACAATTGAGAGAAGAAAAGGAAGTATGCCAAAAAAGAAGGCGGACTTTTTTTATATGGGCCTACGAGCCTCATCGTTCGGACGCCGAACACCGACATTTTCTGTCCGATGCCGATTGGATTCGCGGCAGCAAATTCAGTTTCGTACGCAACCGCACACATGTGCCGATGTCAATGAGTTCCTAAATCAGTTTTCTCTCTGACAAACGCTTCCGGTAAAAATAACACATCGGACCCCAGATCTATTGCCGCAACTGCAGACATGTGAGCTTAGCTTCGCTTACAAGCCACACGTAGTTCAGCGATCCGAACGTAGTGGCTACCCCTCTACGTTCAGATTCTTCCCATTCAATCCTATAGAAAAAGTTCCCATCAAGATTTTATGGGAACTCAAAACTCGAAATTAGGAATATATATCAAGCTTTCGCCCATATTACCGGCTGCAATCGATAGTACACGTATTTCCTTACATTTGGGCAGAGTTTATTGATCCAAACTATGTTTTATTCTTTAACTGTCGTCATTTGAGTACTCGTGAGGCGTCAACGAAGATTTCGAAATTGACCATGTTTTTGTATAAATATAAAACGGTAAAAACAATAACCCGGTAATGGCGCCGAAACGAATAGACCTTTTTATCGATGCGGAATCGGAAATTCGATCGCAATTCGTGCAGAGAAGGTCATCAAACCTGGTCGCATTCGGACAGAGCAGATTATCAACTCCCTCTGCGCAATTGCAATCGAATTTCCGATTCTGCCATTCAAATATCTTTGTCAAGTATAGCCCTTCAGACAATTTTTTCTCACCCGAGAACAGGGGTCATGCAACAAATAAGAGAGAAAAACTGACACGAAAGGAAGTACCGGTCACGTGCATTTTTCAGGCAGTCCCCTTCCCTTCAAAAACACAAAAAAAGTAAATTGTATTTTTTAGGTCTAAGAGTCATCAAATCACTCTCTTTTTATCAGGCATATTCAACAATAGTGCAAGATGCCAATAGAATGTTTCAAACCTTTATTGAAACAATATATTTTCCAAAGGCTGTTTATTTTTAGAGATTGTGTTGCGAAGTTGGCCCACAGAAGTTACGCAAGCTCGAAAGAAGAGCTATAGTTCTTACATGGAAATTATAGAAATAACAGGACAGTTTTCTATTAGTTTGAATGGGACTCATATTATTGCTGTTAATTTTCCTCAGAGCCGATATTCGTAGAATTGGATAAACTAATAAGAAATACTCCGACTTACACTCGACCGACTGACCTACACTCGGTGGAAGAGCTGATCAGAGATAACGCCGGTAGTCGAGTTTTAGTTGATAAATATCACCGGCGGAAATCTCCGAATTGGTACTATTTGAACTGTCATAGCTGTCATCAACCCATAAATCACACTCCCAGAACAAACGGGCATCACATAATGCTAAAGTTGCAGAACTGTAAATTCTATCACACAATTCCCCCGGTCAACAGAACCCCGGCGGAATGTGTTTGTGGAACAACCACTCGATAGATTGCATGCAGATTGCCGACAGTCTGCATGGCAGTACAAGCGTCTAACAATGGTGACTGCCACGTCACAGGAACTTTCCCTAACTATTCTGCTGACTGGTAGTCGCGTGATCAGGTTTGGCATAAAAAATCTAGTGGATATAAGCACCGATTCCTGGATGTTTGGGAAGTTGTCTCTGGGCTCCCGACGAGCAAGTACCTACCTACAAGAAGTAAGATGGATGCCGTCACTGTTGCTATAAGGTATGAACTTTGACTGAACATTGTGAATTTTACTTTATACCAGAGAAAACTATTGGCAGTTGAGTTTTATTTGTTAAAAAAAATCGTAGATAACTGGTAAACTGGTATTCGTTGTGCTGAACACGACTAGCTCATGAGGTAACCAACCAGAACCCAGAATCTGGAGCCTGTGTCTGGTATCGTTTGGTAAGGAATCATAAAACGCCACGGGCTGATGGGACGTCGCGGTTGGTGGGGCTCTGTAGTTCTCTCAGTAATCACAACGCCTGGAGAACCATAAATGCAGGTGTTCCACAGGGGTCTATTCTCGGACCCTTGCTGTTCCTTATATATATCAACGATATAACCAAAGATCTTCTGAGCAGTATACGCCTATTTGCAGACGATACTTCTTTATAGCTAATTATAGAAAACCCTGAACAAGCCTCTACAATAATTAATCAAGATCTGGCCACAATTGAACATTGGGCTAAAATATGGTTGGTAGAGTTCAATCCAAATAAAACTGAGAGTATGCTAATATCTCGAAATAGTAGCCCTACTTTCCATCCACCATTATTCTTTGGCGGTTCTCAGATATCTGAAGTGTTAATCATAAACATCTAGGAGTCATATTAAATAGCATGTGTACATGGAATGACCATATCGACCATATTTGCGCAAAGGCCTGGTCCCGGTTAGACTTACTTAGGAAGCACAAATTTAACTTAGACCGTAGTGTCTTAGAAAAAATATATTTTGCTTTTATCAGGCCCCTCCTTGAATACGCCGATACTGTTTGGGATAATTGCTCTGTAACTAAAGTGGAGGAAATGGAAAAAATCCAGATTGCTGCGGCAAGGATTATTACTGGGGCAACCATCAGTGCCAGTAAGTCCTTACTTTATACGGAAGCAGGATGGGAACCGTTGCAAGATAGACGCTACAAACACAAGTTAATCCAGTTCTTTAAAATGTACCACCGTATGGTTCCTCCGCACATCTCCAGTAAAATCCCACCACGTGCTTCCTCGACCAATCCTTCACTAAGTCTTCGATCAGGTCTAAACCACCGTGTTCCGTTCTGTCGGACTGAGCTGTATAAATCTTCCTTCTTACCCAGCGTTACTGACCAATGGAATAATTTGCCCTTGTCCGTGCGTGAAAACTCATCATTGACGAACCTCAAGACTTTTCTAAACGATGACATGGCAACCGACGACCGCCAAGGTTCTACTGTACATCGAAATCTCGCACAGCCCAAATATATCACTGTAGATTGAGACTAGGATGTAGTAACCCCAATTTTCACTTATATCGCAACCACTTATCACCAACCCCTCTTTGCCAGTGTGGAGAGGAAGAGACTCCCGCTCATTTTCTCCTGCATTGTCCAATTTTCTCCGATGCTCGTCATTATTCAATTAATCTCCTTCCGTTTGGAGCGGACTCCTCTACACTTCTATTCGGTTCAGAATTCCTGAGTAATGACGACAACCGCCTTATCTTTGAAGTGATACACGACTTTATTTTATAAAGTAAGCGATTCATTAATTAATCCCAATGTAGTACTAGCCCATTTTATATACTTGCTATAATAAATACTAACCCACAATTAATATCAAGATGATCTCCGTGGGAATGCCTTAAATTAAGCTACACTTGTTTACAGTGGTAAACAGGCGAAGTCCTACTGATCAACCGTGACTCTGTTATCAACGCTTGGGTGAAAGTCCTCTAAATGGGCGTCTTGTGTGGCAAATAATTGGTGTTACCTTGATTATACTTCTATCTTACTTCATGCTTAGTCATTTCGCATAGGTGTGGGACTTTAGACACAAATAAATAACTCCACGCAATGAATGCATTCACCCCGCACTTTTCAACTTTTCTTGCAGCTCAACCCACCCCTGACTGTTTCCATACAAGATTAGTTACTGTCGCTTTTCAAACGCTTGTATAATGCATATAAACACTGTTTGTACTTGATACTCATACCTGCTATTGTCATCGACGATTCTTTGTGATCTTGTGTAGGTGGAAACGGCCTTGTATAAGCTTTCAGCTTACTGCCGAATTCATATTAATGTTGGCAATTTATCTGTTATCGTTTGGTTTTTTTTGCAATAAATACTGTTTAAACTAATCACAATGCTTGGAGTCAGAATTTACGATCGCAGATCGATAGCCTTTTTACTAAATTCTGTAACAACTGCATCATTTCCGAGTGCAACCTTTCAAGGCGGGTAACTCTAATTCAAGGCGGATAACTCTAATTCAAATTTTTAGTTCCCTGATACCTGTTGAGAGTATCTATATTTAATAATAGAGGTTCCCCATTCTTATAAAAACCGATGTCAGATCCACTGTGTGCCGCGACAGATTAGGCGGCCGCGCGATGACAGCTATTGAGTCATCGGGAATTAAATGACTTGACGTGGACACTGTAGACTGAAGATTTTGCAGCGCTAAAGGCAAGAAAGATATCACACAAAAAGTCAACCACCAATGACTGATTATGTCCAGTCTTTTCGCCGGCCATCAAATCTGTCGTAATTTTTACGATACACTTCACAATAATTTTGATGATACAATCAGCGTGATGGTATTACAACGTAAAACTCTACTCACATTTGCGACAATTGGTTCTGTTGTATAGGCCAATATATGTTTAACAAGTATCATATGATAATAGAATTAATAGTGAAGTGTCATTTGGCATTTAGTTTGGGTTTCGGGATTTGTTGCATCACTGATGTTTCATGCTATGACAGTGAATGCATGTCTGACGGGATCGAATCCAGAAAATTTACCATATTATCAGTGTGCGCGCTTAAGCTTCAGGCGCCCCGTGGGAAAAAATTATCAAATTTATAATTAAGTGTTGGGAGGGTGGGGGACTGTCGTTCCACGTGTAATAGAAGTGATTGATATCTTGGGTGTTCGGTCACTTCGTCTTTATCAACAATTATAAAAAATATAAACTTCATCACGCAGGACGCTAATGTTAACTGTATTTCTGAAAGTCTACCTGCATGATGTACTGTGCATTTATGTAACATCATCAGTGCTAGATGTGGAGATCGTGCCACATGGGGGAGGGGGCTTAATGGGAAACCTAGGAAGGACGTCATTGTCACGTGACCCAGTTACGCCAAGTTAGTCACGTGACCCAGTTACGTCAAGTTTGGTTGATGTGCTAGCCCACGTGAGCGGTCATCTTGTGGCGTCATTTCATAGTGACACGTGGTCTTATTGCGCATGCGCAGCTTGTGTTGTTAGGGTGATACGCTGTTCCGTCGGGCATTTTGTATACTGGCTTTCCTCAAATACCTAAATGAGTCGAAGAAAGTATGTTCGAGTCACTCGAACGAGCAATTGTTCTATAGCTCATTTGCTCGATGGGATTCGAGTCGCTTGAGCAATGACTTTTCAGTAACTCTTCGATGGATTCGTGGCTATAAGAATCATATAGGCTTTCGTTATACACACTGAAGATAACTCTGCATACATGTTATGGGAAACCAAGCACTGGTGATTATAAGACTTGGACGAGGGAACGAACTAGAGCTAGTTTGGGCTAGACATACTGCTAGTGTTAGAGTAGTATCTGTAATAGGCACAAAAATAGGGTTCTTGGAAAATCTGGACCAGTACTTTAGTGTAATAGAACATACTCTCGATCCTATAGCACTACGAGCTACTACTAAAAACCCTAGATGGGGAGTACAAGTCCGTTACGGTTGTTTCGGGCGCATTTTGGTGAATTGGAGGGATTGTTTGTGGTAATTCTACAAAGTAAAACTACTCTTATACAAAGGAACATACCTGTTATTGAAAAAAGAAGGATTCGTGAGGAATCTTTATCAAATAGTCATTTTGGGTGGTTTGGATGGATTGGTGGGTCTTTCTGGGTAATCAGATTTACTCCTATTCAAACGAACAAACCCTCCGCACATACCATTGTCTTGGTGTAGGCCATTCAGGCTCATAGCAACCACGTGCTACCTTAGAAACCAAGATGGTGGCCTCCATCAGACAAAAATGTCCGACAGAAGTACTATCACCCTAACAACACGCGCTGCGCATGCGCACTAAGACCACGTGTCATTATGGAGATGACGTCACAAGATGGCCGCTTCCGCGGGCTACCATGACAATCTAACATGAGTTAAATTGGGTCAGATTACTGTGACATCACTTTTTAGGTCCCCTCACTAGGTCCCCACAATGTGGCAAATAAGGCCAAGTGGCCGAAAGCTCCAGTTACTGATTGATTTTATTATATAAAATGTCACACTATCCACCTATCCACTGAAAATGTTGCAGGCTGAATGGGAACATAGTTTATTTAGTGGCCAAAAAGCCCTCGGGGATTGAAATTTTTTTCCAATTTTCCCGGGGATACTCCCCGCCGCCATCTATAATTCTATTAGCATCCTACATTAGGTCTTGGGCATATATGATGCCCCTTGCTAAAGTATATCCAGAGGGGAGACACCTTTGAGCCGCCACTGGACCCAGTGGAAGTAACGCAGATATGTAGAAATATTAGACAGTCGAGATAATAATTCATAGATTAGGGTTTTTAAAAATTTCGTTATAATTAACTGCAGTAATGGTAGAAGTTTGTAGGGATTTATCCAAACGATGTATCGAACTCAGAAATAGAGACAACCAAAGGTAAAAAAAAAAACGTTAGAGAAAGAGTCATGGGGATTGTAACCAAAATTGGCGAGAGTAGGTCAAAAGAAAGAGGTCTTTGTGTGGCCTGCATGACAAAGAGTAGACAGGTTTTGAAAAGTACCTTGACAATGGCACCATTGTAAGGGGAGGGGTGGTCACTGTTGTTCAAGCTGAGGTCGCGATCACTGGAGATTAGGGGGAATTGGGAAAGACGGTGGAAAAGGAGAGCCAAATGTGTAACTTGGGCGTAGTGGTGACCTTGGAATACGTTTTATTAGGAAGTCCAAAATCGCAATCTTCTAGATCAAAATTCACTGGGTGTAGTATAATGAGGCCGTGGGATGGGAGAATAAAGGACGTGGTTAGTGTTTGACACAAATGCGATGGTTAGTATGCTTATTGGAGGGATTGTGAAGAATGGGGGTACAGAGTGTCTTCAAGCAGTTCGTCTCAGTATTGGGAGGAAAGATGCGTGGGAATCGGGAGGCAGTTGGAAGCACATGAGTAACCAAAACCTTCTCAACTGAGAACCACGGCAAATCAGCGGCCAGCCAAACTGTTATTAATAGTATATCGACCCACATGAATAGTGTTAAAGCCTCATCCATCTGTATGGTTCGATCCTCTAATGCTATGGGCACACAGGCCTTACATTACACGTATTTACTCCAGCTGAATCCCGAGAAGCATATAATGTTTTATTGCAGTTGACTGATACCAGACGAGACCGCTCGAACACATTCAGCCAGGCACCTCTACAAAAGCGATCGTCTTTTCTTCCAATTATAAGGTTCGAAAGGTAGTCTGAGTTCTCTAGAAACTCTCAAGCGGATCAGATTTTTAAAAATGTTCCCGGGGAGGGTTCCCTTAATCCCACCAGTAGGAGAAGACACGCTCACCAACATCCACACTAGGGCTACGCACGTAGTTACTTTTCGGGCAAAATCTTCCAGCCCCCCCCCCCCACCCACAGCCATAGAAAAAAAGTTGGCCCGTTGGTCTATATACGCCTGTGCTGGGTATAATCAGTGATGTCGAAATATGATAAATATTATATAAATTCTCTGATCACCTTTCCCTAGTGATTTCTCCCTCAGAAGATTTATCAGGTGCTTGCTGAGAAATGGCGGGGGGGCAGCGTGATCACGAACTGACGTATTCGTGATGCCCACCCCCACCCCCCCCCCCCCCCCCCACCTACAATTTTCCAATAAGCTTTCTAGTGATTATACGTATTCATCAGGGTTGTATTCGAAGATGCCAATTCTCTCGTGCTGTTAGTTATATACTTTCTTAAAAGAAAATTGGTTATTTGGACTTGTGTCGGGTTATAGCGAAAACGGCACTGTGTGAAAACGGCACCTGGAGTAAACGGCACCAAGTGAGCGAAAACGGCACCAATTGCTTGTGGCGAGAACGGCACCAGTTCCGATGGCGAAATTAATTCATTTAAATTCTGCCTTTTTCTGTGTTTCGTTTTGAAACCGAGTATTTAGCCTATGGTTCTCTAATAAATTTGTGGAAAATTGAGCAGTTAAAAATGAGAGGATACATCTCCTCTCCCAACTATCTCATGGTTTTCTTGTTGTTTAGCAGTGACTTCTAAACATTAAAAGCAATAACACCCCTCCCCCAACCCCACCCTTTCCTCGGCCCTGGAATCTATCCAACCTGGATTCACGATACACCTCCTTCTTTATTATTTGACGCAGAAATCAGAATCTTGTGTATGTGTGGGGGGGGAGGGGCGAATTCAAAGGACGAGCCAAGGTAAAAAAAATTAAAACAAGGTCTTTTAGGCCATATTTGGATGGGGGCAATCCAAACCCAAGATATCCGGACTCCTGTGCCAAACCGAAAGTAACGGGTCCCGGATTTCACACGGTGCTGTTTTCGCCTGTACCCGTGTCACTGTCTCACAAACAATCAAAGCCTAAATGGAGGTCTGTAGCAACATACTGAGAGTTTGGAAAACTGGTACGGCACGTATTAATAAAATAATTTACGTCACGACTACAATACATGTATATTTTATTTATTCACTAATTCACTAACGCGTTTTGAACAAGACTTGAGTTTTATTTTGAACCATCATCACGACGAACTGATATTCCAACTTCGTCAAACACGCCTTCTGCAAAGGTAAGCCGTGAAAATTCAAATTTACCTGTTCTCAAATGGACGGTCCCAGTTACGTCACTTGTGCCTTGTTGCAAAATGGACGCTCTTCCCAAAATACACACAAATTCCCATAGAGAATTAAAAAATTTGTTCATATAATTTTCGAGCGAGCTAAAATCACAGAAACGTGACGACGGCGAAGTTAAATATATTACACGTAATCGGGAGCTCCAAACTAAAAGATATTTTCTTGATTTTGTATTATTCCAGAGTTTATTTACCACTGGGGGGTTATGGAAAGGACAATAGTACAATGATTCTATTAGTTTGACCCAAACACACCAAAAAGGTTTAGAAGCAACCTTTCCTGCATTTTGCCTGAAATTTGCCATTCTATTTTGCAATTTTGAGGGATTTCCAAATTCCATATACAATCTCCTGCACCATGTTTCTGGGTAGATGACATATGAAATCCCACAATGGAAATGGAATGGCAGAATGTTAGAAAGGTTTATTGTATTTTAGTTTCGTCTCAGCTCAATGTTGATCCGGTTCCGGTCATTCGACACATCGTAATTTTTTTGGTGTGGTAACTTAGTACTCGGGTTGTAGGAGCTTTTTTGTACCACACAGATAAAATACATTTTTCGGCCTTAGGACCGATTTTGGACTAAGGGCAAATAATTGGGTAAATCCGCAACACCAAAGACAAAGTAAAATTGCGGGGGTCAGTCACTGAATGATTGAATCAAAACAAGCTCGTCACTATTTTTGAACAACCTTGCAGGTGAAAATGCGGTTTCTGTTACAAACATCGAGAATATCAACTGATAAATTTAATCTCTTCAGTTTACGAGATGACATGAAAGTTTACTGCCTCTTCGCAATAACAAGTTTTGAAGTTTCTATCAAGTTTTTAAAGAACATTTCAAATAATTTCCCGCAAAACTTTCAGGTTTTTGCAAATGGTCACAGACTTGGAAATGGACCTAACAAAAACGAGAATTGTAACCCCAGCACGCTAAATTAACAAAAAACTCAACTGCATGAAACATGGACCTGTATTAAACAGAAAAAGACAGATTTCCCGATACCATTCAACTGAATGATAATGGGAAACTGTTCCTAGATCCTGAAATTCAATCTCCTCGGTTCTCACTTTTAGAGAAAGTTTTAGAGAAACAGTTACGAACAATGGGTATGGAAAGATTCATGCTCGGGAAGATTCGGCCGGGAGGATTCGGCCCCCCAAAAGGCCGAATCTTTTCACTTCCGGTGTCACTAAATACCGCATCTGACCGAATCTGACTTGAAATACCTAAGCTGACCCCCAAAAGATACTTTCTATTACTTTCTTATTATTCTGCGATCTTGTGAATATAAAAATCATTATTAAATGAAAAAGTCAAGGTAAAAATTTTGTGAATTTTGTGTTTTGGAGTCATTAATGACGTATCATAAGTGAATGAGTTCCGTTATCCAATTTATTGGGCAGGTTGAAATAGCCTCTTATAATCGTCGACGTGTGACTTGTTTTAACATACATCAGATTATCAACGATTAGTGTTTGTTCAGCAGTAGGGCTACGTCGAGTTGTTTCAGTGAACAATCAAATCAAAAGTGAAAGGATATTTTTTGACGATAATTGTGGAAAAGCTTAGTGCCAATTAACAGTTACACTTCTATGTATTGTCAACTGTTTTCTGAGCAGTATCGAGTTCATTTTCGAAATTTCTTCTAAAATTAGATAGATAGAGAGAGAGAGAACAGAGAGAGAGAGAGAGAGAGAGAGAGAGAGAGTAGGGGTGGATGGATGGGTGGACAGATTACGAAAATCTTCAACTCGTTCACAGTTTATAGTGAAATTTACGAAATGGGTCCAATAAAATAGGTCTGGATCTCAATAAAGACTCAGACCTAATTTACTGAACTCATTCCGTAGGTTTCACTATAAACTGGGAACTCATTGAAGATAGTTAACTTATGGCCTTACTGCTGCAGTTTGCATTACGGCACAATAATATTTATTGTTCCAGAGTATTTTCAACTCAAATACCAAGACAGAATGGATGGTCCAAGAGAGGGGGTTAATAGTGAACGACAGTAGGTATAAAAGGCCGATTCACGACCACTTGTACATGTACGTGTACAAAATACGCACACGATGCGTTCACCAACGTGGAATTCGGTGTTTAAATCACACGCTTGTTCACAAAACTGTACACTGGTCTAGAATCGGCCCATGTACAGTCAGTGACTCCTAGATCGTGCTTTTAGCGTCAAACACTCATGGTGAAAGCATCGTGTGCGTGTGTTGTACATCTTCGGTTGTATCGTGTACATGATTTTTGGTCTACGTTCGCATCGCAGATCAGACCCACCAATCCATCGTCGGCGAACGCGAGCGAAGGCAAAAAGATTTGGGTGATCATCAAAAAACAGCTTTTGCAGTTCTAGACCAGTGGTCCAGAATCGGCAATTGCATTGGTACAGATGGTCCAGAAACTCTCCCTCGTTTTTGAGGCGGTGGGTTTTTTTGTTCAAACAGAGTCGATTGTGAATATATAGTCTGTATTATAGACATTGATGTTTTCCGGTGATGGGATGGATAAAAACTGAGTTTTGAGCTTTTTTGGTGAATTTCCACCACTATGAGAAAATTCTCAAAAAAAAACCATTCAGCTGATCGAGCGATCAAATCTCGTAATAAAAACTTGATCTGAACGAAGAGTGTCTGTGTGTTTGGAAATTTGCAAACCCAGTCACGTCTTTCCTGAAGTAAGCAAACTAACACACGTTATCGTAATTGAGGTGTTTTGTTCAAACAGAGTCGATTGTGAATATATAGTCTGTATTATAGACATTGATGTTTTCCGGTGATGGGATGGATAAAAATTGAGTTTTGGGCTTTTTTGGTGAATTTCCACCACTATGAGAAAATTCTCAAAAAAAAACCATTCAGCTGATCTAGCGATCGAATCTCGTAATAAAAACTCGATCTGAACGAAGAGTGTCTGTGTGTGTGGAAATTTGCAAACCCAGTCACGTCTTTCCTGAAGTAAGCACTCTAACACACGTTATCGTAATTGAGGTGTTTTGTTCAAACAGAGTCGATTGTGAATATATAGTCTGTATTATAGACATTGATGTTTTCCGGTGATGGGATGGATAAAAATTGAGTTTTGGGCTTTTTTTTATGAATTTCCACCACTATGAGAAAATTCTCAAAAAAAACCATTCAGCTGATCGAGCGATCGAATCTCGTAATAAAAACTCGATCTGAACGAAGAGTGTCTGTGTGTTTGGAAATTTGCAAACCCAGTCACGTTTTTCCTGAAGTAAGCAAACTAACACACATTATCGTAATTGAGGTGTTTTGTTCAAACAGAGTCGATTGTGAATATATAGTCTGTATTATAGACATTGATGTTTTCCGGTGATGGGATGGATAAAAATTGAGTTTTGGGCTTTTTTGATGAATTTCCACCACTATGAGAAAATTCTCAAAAAAAACCATTCAGCTGATCGAGCGATCGAATCTCGTAATAAAAACTCGATCTGAACGAAGAGTGTCTGTGTGTTTGGAAATTTGCAAACCCAGTCACGTCTTTCCTGAAGTAAGCAAACTAACACACATTATCGAAATTGAGGTGTTTTGTTCAAACAGAGTCGATTGTGAATATATAGTCTGTATTATAGACATTGATGTTTTCCGGTGATGGGATGGATAAAAATTGAGTTTTTGGGCTTTTTTGGTGAATTTCCTCCACTATGAGAAATGAGGTTGACTGTTAAGCGTTCCTTGAATAAAAGTCAAGAAAGACACTTATCAGAATGTTTAAAACGCATTTTCCGCTCAGTTAGGTTTCGAGTGGTAAAATTTTTAATATATTCACGATAGCAATCGAAGAGAGAGATTTGTTAAATCAGTTTTCCATTGTGTGTGTTAAAAACTGTTTAACAGTCATCAAAAAAGGATTTTCTTTTAATTCGACACTCGATGAATTGATGTGTGAATGAATGAAATCTTTTGACAAAATGTAAACACCGCTATCAAAATGCGTTACATCAGAAAAACAGTTTGTCATGTACTGTTTAAAACGTATTTTTTTTTTAACTTCAATTAACACAGCGAGTTTGAGATGTGATTTTTTTCAGATATTATATTAAGACGGAAAGAGATTTTAATACTTAAAACATAAAATATAAAAAATATAATTAAACATTTAATTTTGAAAAATAAATAAAAACAATTAAAACGAAAGATGACGTTTTTCCAGATGGATCCAAGACGCCGAGATCGAATTTTAGCCGAGTATTTAAGTGCTAAGAAGGCGATTCAGGCAGCTGATAGGAGCAGACGTCTCGGTGAGATGGAACTCACACGCGAAGCTACAAAAATATTTAAACCCGTGACAGAGGGTCAAGAGCGAAGCAGGAAGGAGATAGTCGAAGAATTGAAACCCATAAAGGAGAGTTCTTTGAGAATGGGTTCGTTGCCTTCTAGTTTTGGAAATCAATATTCCGTTCAATCTACACCGGATTACGTTCCCACGGGAATTCAAACAGATATGAGCGAGAGCGAATCCGATACGGCTTTGACTATCACTACTAGTAGCGTCACATCATACGATGATGATGGCGGTAAGAGAGATCTTGTGTATGGAATTTACAAGGATTCTGAGGGTAGAACTTTTGTAGGTGATACGGAGGTGGAAATGGACGATGATGAATTGATCGTGGGTTCGAATAAATATAAAGTAACCGATGGTCTGCGGAGATTGCTCCTTTACGACAAGCCTGCTCCCGGAGATTATACGGAACAGGATTTCGACAATTACGGAGACATTCTAGTTCAAACTCACGCCATGCATAAAAATAACGATGCTAGTGAGAGGAGACCCAAAACCTACAGTGGTTACAAGTGGAAGAACGTGGTGAAAACCATATGGAATGCGAAGAAGAAGTTCATCGAATCGATGACCGGCAAAGGGGTGAAAACCACTACTTTTCTTCCGAGCGATCCCGACGCTCTGTCTCAGAGATTGAGTTTGTTGATGGGGAGCAGATGGGCTGGTAACACGGGATTAGATAATCAAACAGTTGCCATATCTGACGAATTGTTGAGACAGAAGGTTTTGAATAAAAATCAGTATAAAAGGCTGATGAACGAATTGAAGGATTGATGTGAATATAATAATAAGTAGAGAGAGAGAAACAAACAAACAAACAAAACAAACAAACAAAAAATAAAACAGTAAATTCTTACACTAGAATAATAAAAGTATTTAAAAACGACAAAACGATTTACCAGTGGAAAAAAAAAAAAAAAAAAAAAAATATATCATAAAAAATAAAATATGTTGGTGATAAAGAACAGGGGATACGTCAGGACTTATGTTCAAGGCGGTTCTGGCATCGTCGATTCTATAATGCGAGCGTTCACGAGCAATGCGGGTAGAAAACTCGCATCGACCGCATTTGAGGTCGGTAAGAAGACGGCTTTGGATGCTGGTAAGAAAGCCGCTTCCGAAGCCAGTGGTAGGATAGCTTCTGTGGCTGGCAAGTGGGCAGCCGACGCATTGATCGGCAAGTTGATCAGTCCGTCGGCAAAGCGAGCTGCGTTAGAGCGAACACCGAAAAGTTGGAAAGATTTTAAGGATGATGTGGTCCCCATACAAGATTTAGCCAAAATGACGAGTGGATCCGGATTGAAGAGAACTCACGACGGTGCAATATAAACAAATAATAATAATAACAACATTAAAAACAGAGTTTGAAAAACATAAAAAATTTTGTGTTTGAAAAGAATCTAAAATAACAGACAAATAAAAAAAAAAAAAAAATAAAACAAAAAAAAAAGATGAACATTAAAGATATGTCTTGGAACGACGCCGCGACCAAGAGGTCGAATAACGAGTACTTTCCCAAGAGCATAAGAGGTTTGATAGTGGGAAAATCGAATTGTGGAAAGACCAATCTGTTGATGAATCTGTTGTTCCGACCCGACTGGTTGGATTACGACAGATTGTTCGTGTTTGGCAAGAGCTTGTTTTAACCCGAATACAGATTGCTTCCAGAGTGCATGGATCGCAGATTGCCTAAGGACGTCATAGCCAGAATCTTTGACAGCAGGGAGGAATTCGACAAGTGTGGAGCTCCACTCTCGACCATTTTGGATGGTGCAGCGACGGAGCTGACGAAGAGAAATGCATCTTCGAACGTCGAGTGTCAATTTTACGAGAACGCTAGCGACGTTCCAGATCCTAGAGAACTGAAATCGGAAGATAAGAATCTCATGATTTTCGACGATCTGCTTTTGGAGAGACAGAACCGATGCGAATCGTATTAGGGGTCGACACAGCAACGTGGACTGTTTCTACCTGTCGCCGAATTATTTTTGATTGCCCAGACAGACGATAAGGGAGAACGCTAATTTTCTATGTCTCTTTCGCCAAGATCTCAAGAATCTCAATCACATCTACGGCGATCACGTCGCGAACGACATGAGTGCTGTCGAATTCAGGAGATTCTGCAAGAGGGTTTGGGATGGTGGACTTTACAATTTCGTCGTGATCGATTTGACGAGCAAATTTAATCAAGGAAAATATCGGTGCGGATTCGATAAGTTTTATGTTCCCGATGGTGATGATAATAATAATAAGATAGAGCATGAAAAAATAAAAAAAAAATTAGAAAAATAAATAAATCTTCAAATAATTAGTTTTGAATAAAAAAAAAAAAATAAAATTAAGATATAATGTTCCAACATGGAGAATTGTTAGAACGGATAGCCGAGAATACGGCTGCGAAACAATCCATTCAAATCATGGTGAGTGGCGATTCGACTCGATTCGCTACGAAATTCGAACCTTCCATCGAATTGAACAGAGAGAAAAGTTATGAGTGGCGTTGGTGAATCTGGAGACTTATTATTCCTTTCCCAACGTCACCGAAAAGAATAACTCGTTCAAGTATTCCGACAGAGTGGATTGGTTGGAGATTCGAATTCCCAAAGGAAGTTACGACATAGACGATTTGAACCATTACATTCAGGACCGAATGAAGACGGATGGAAAGGGAAGCAACAAGATCAGACTCGCTCCCAATCCTAATACATTACAGACGATGTTGGATTTGGAAGATAATTTTCGTGTGGATTTCAACACAGACGATTCTATAGGCAAGATGTTGGGATTCGATCGAAAGATGTATCGAGGCCACGCGGCATCTGAAAATACGGTCGACATTCTCGATGTCAATAGCATTCTGGTGAACGTGGACGTGATTGCTGGAAGCTACGTGAATGGTAGCGCTCAGCCGATGATCTATTCCTTCTTTCCAAACGTGTCGCTGGGTTATAAGATCGTGGAGCGACCTCGAAATTTAGTTTATCTACCAGTGATTTTAGACACGTTGTATAGTCTCAAAACCACGTTGACGGATCAAAATGGTGAACTGTTAGATCTTCGCGGAGAGAGAGTGACGATACGATTTCACATAAGAGAAATATAAAAAGCAAAAAAAAAAAAATATTATATATATATAGATAACAAAAATAAAATAAACGGTAATATTAATTTTTTTTTACAAAATTATTTTAATATAATTATTAAACAAGAAACAATTGAAGTAAAATATATTTAAAAAAAACCAAACAAAACAGAATTATGACACAATACGTGGTTAAAAACGTGAACATATCCGCAGGACAGAAGAAGAAACTTAAGAGAGCTTTAACAACTCGAGGTGAGTCGCTGAGATTCAAATTCACTCACGAAGATCTGACGAGAGGCGGACAGGATTCGATCACCTGGACCAGAAGTCAAATCAAAAGGATGGAGAAAGTGATTCGCGATGGAAGAGGGTTGGCGGTGAGATTGAGTCCCGCTCAATTGAGATACAATTTGAGAATGAAAGGCGGTTTCCTACCGCTATTGGCAGGAATCGCTGCAAAAGCATTACCCTTCGCCGCAAAGGTGCTACCCTTTCTCGGAAAGACTCTCGGCGTGGGAGCTCTCACAGGACTCGCTAGTTCGGGAGTTGAGAAATTAATGGGTGGCAGCTGACTGTTTTTGAAGAAAGGAGGAGCCATGTGTCGCGTTCACGTAGACGACAGCGGTAAAGGATTGTATCTAGAACCCGTTAGAGGTGGCAACTCTCTGAGAGGAAACGGTCTCTTTCTGAAGAGTGAACGGAACGTCAAGCGACTCGGCAAGGGTTTGTTGCTCGGTGACAATTCGCCATTTAAGAACATACTGATTTTGAATATGTTATTATAAAATATAAAAATTATATAAAATATATAAAATCATAGAAAGTATAAAATAATATATATTTAAAATGGGTGAAGAGGTGGGGAAACAAATTTATCACCTGGATGAAAAGGTGGAGAAACAATTTGACAATAATGACGAACATCGCGAGCCAGAGAGCTAAGAAATAAAAAAATGGTTAGACACTAATGATGGATATCTAAGGAAAGAGATAGATAAAGCGCGGGATATACGGTTGGGAATGAGATGATGCTTTCCACAGTCACCACTACCTTCTGAAGTGAATGGTAATGATGCTAGTGTTACCAAGAGATTCGTTCATAATTATGATTCGGATAAACAAAAATGTTATCATGAACGTATCACATCACAGAGAAAAAGAAAAAAAAAGAAAAAGAAGAATCAACGCAGAAATTTGAGAGAAAAGGAAACGTTATTATAATATATTATGATGATAGTGAAGAAGAAGGAAAACAAAAAAAAAAAAAAAGTAAATGAGATCTCATTTACTTTTTTTTTTTTCATTTTTTTTCTTCGCTAAAAATCAATCGCTCTATTGTTTATATTTCCAAGTCCGTTATTAGCATGTTGACGCTCGTGTCTACTCCTTTTTCGAAAACGTGTTGAATGTTTATCTTTACTCTTTTGAGTTTTTTTACATCGGTCAACTCGCTCTCACCACCCAATTTCTTCACGAGTTCGAATGAGATGTTTGGAAATATGTAATTTCCATAGGGCAACGACAAATCATCCTTGTCGAATTCTCTATCTTCGGTGATGACGATGTTCTGCAGATCGCTTTGATACTCGTAAATCAAATCGAGCGCGGCTTCGTCCAATTTCAGAGGCATCTTATATTTCTCATATTTGTGCTCTAAGCCCTTCGTCTCGACATCGTTCAATTCGATGGGATCGTGTCGTTGTAATCTATAGATTTTATGACCGAATTTCTTATATGTTTCGACTCGTTTCAATTTCAATTCGCATCTTTTAGGTGTTGTTGTCTTCATGATTGATTATTTGTTTTTTTTGTTTTTACGAATTCTTGCAATAATGTATATTTTAAATTTTGTATTTAAATAATAATTTGTTAAAAAAAAGTTTGTTATTTTTTTTGCTCTTTATATATATAAAAAAAGTTGTTTTTTTAATTTTTAATTTTCTTTAATGTAAAAAATTTTTTAGTAAAAGTTTTTTTCTCTATATATATAAAAAGTTAAAATTTTTTTTTAAATTTCAATCTCTCTATTGTTTATATTTCCAAGTCCGTTATTAGCAAATTGACATTCGTCATTTTTCCACATACGAAAATGGTGTGAATGTTCATCTTTACTCTTTTGAGTTTTTTTTCATAGGCGAATGCGCTCTCACCACCCAATTTTTTCACGAGTTCGTGTGAGATTATTGGATATATGTAATCTCCATAGGACAACAATAAATCACCCCTGTCGAATTCTCTCTCTTCGGCGACGATGATATTAATCAACAGTTTGCTTTGGTACTCGTAAAACAAATCGAGCGCGGCTTCATCCACTTTCAAACACATTCGATATTCGTGGTAGTAGCGCTCTAAGTCCACCATCTCGACCTCATTCAATTTGATGGGATCGTGTGGTTGTAATGTATAGATATTAAAACTGTATTTCTCATACCCTTCGTCTCATTTCAATTTCAATCCACATCTTTTAGGTGTTGTTGTTGTCATGATCGATTATTTGGTTTTTTATGAATTCTTACAAATAATGTTTATTTTAAATTTTGTATTTAAATAATAATTTGTTAAAAAAAGTTTCTCTTTATTTCTCTTTATATATAAATAAAAAGTTAAAAAAAAAATTCTTACAAACTCAATTTTGAGGTAAAAACAATGATCAAGTCCAAACATCCAAATTATAGTCTAGAACGTGCAAGACTTCAAACGTTTAAAAATTGGCCTTCACATCTCGCTCAAAAACCTAAAGATTTAGCCGCCGCGGGTTTCGTTTATGTGGGTAGAGGCGACAAAGTCAAATGTTTTTGTTGTGACATACATTTGATGAATTGGGAACCTCACAACGTACCTTTACTAGAACACATAAATAATATTAAAAAAGGCGACTGTGATTATTTAAACAAGATCCTAACGTTAGGATTGATCAAAATCCAAGATGAAGAGAGAGATAGAGATAAAAACCAAAAATTATTAATGGATATGTTACAACTCGGATACACCAAGGAACAATTGTACGATGCGTTAAACATCGTGAACAAGACCCTGACTCAATTCATAACTTTAGAACATCTCACCAAATTCATGGCGGAAGCGGATGAGTTATCGTCACTCGTCAAAAACAAACCGAGTAAAACGTTCACCACCAAGTGTTGGTCTGCGAAGGTGTCGCAAACGTCTTGTTTCTACCGTGCACACACCTGCGTTACTGTAGAGAATGTCATTCCGAAGACGAGAAAATGTGTTCGGTTTGCGAGCGAGAAATAAAAGCGGTCTTAAATTGTTTTTGAATAAAAAAAAAACACATTAAAGAAAAAAAAATTGAATTTTAAAATTTAACTTTTTTTTTCTATTATATATATAGAGAAAAAAAACAAAACTTTTTTTAACAAATTATTTAATACAAAATTCCCCCCAAAAAAATATTCTTACAAAATGAAGCAAACAGATAAAACAATGGTAAATTTAAATGAGAAAACCGTACCTCAGTTAAACGAGATTTGTAGTCTATTACAAATTTCAGATTTCAGAAAGCATAGAACTAAAGCAAAAAAAATTGAAGTCATACAAGAATATTTGTGAAACGCTAGAAAGGCAAACGAAATGTCGATAGCAACGACGTCAAAAGATGCGTCGGTTGTGAAAAATAAGAAGACGACTAAACGAAAAGCCGTTGAAAAACATCAAGTTTCCAAAGAAAAGAAAAGAAAAACTAAAACGAAAACGAGTGATGCACTTCAGATTCGAGACAAACGAGATATATCGAGCGAAATTCAATGAGCAATCGATGAAGAGAAAGGAGAAGAATATGTAAGATGACTCGTTGCGGAACTATTCCAATCGAAACCCGTAGAACGGGAGAGTGCGATCGAAGACATTTTTAAAACTTTCGACGTGTTTCCCTCGTCGAAGAAAGTCGATCCGAAATTGTTCATGGAACGGGTGAAGAAAAAAGTATTGGATTTGTTTCGCGAATACACGAACTTGGGATTAAAAATTAAGATGATACTCCATTACATAATGAATAAAATCGACGTGAAGTCCGGCGAGAGCATCGTGAAAAATGCATATTTCAGATCTAACATCGAACCCGTATTTCGTGGTTCAGATCTATCGGACATTTTCAAAAAGATGAAAGACAAGATGTTGACGTCTCTCACGAATTATCAAAATGAAGGTAATAATTGGACGTTCGACGAGATGTTGAAACTCGAAATTCACATCACTAAAAATGAACCATTGAAAGGATCTTCCTACTTGGAATTACCGTATTTCTTTGTATCGTGGAAGAGAAAAGCCGATTATTTTATTATCGATTTTGAATGGTGAGAATCGTCATTATTGTTGGGTTAAACATCCGACCCGATTACTGTCGAAACAAAATAATAATCATGGACATAAGATATCTTTATGTTGCAACTGCATGAACATGTTTAAGACCGAAAAATCATTAGCGAAACATCAGGAATATTGCAACGAAAATCAAGGTGTCGCCGTCGAAATGCCCAAACCCAACACCATCGTGAAGTTTGAAAATCACAACAGAAGGTTAAAAGTACCATTCATCGTGTACGCCGATTTCGAATGTTTCACCGCAAAAATGAGTTCCTGTCAACCCAACGCTCTTCAAAGTTACGTCGAAAGATATCAAAAACACATACCTTCGGGCTATTGCATTTACGTGAAATGCGCTTTCGACTCGCAACACGACATGGGTCCCTTCACCTACACGAAACAGCACGAAGATGACGACGCGGCTCAAAGGTTCGTGGAAGAGTTAGAATCGAAAATTCAAATGTTATACGACAAATTCAAAACTCTGGCGAAAATGATCATCACGCGAGAGCAGCAAAACGAAAATAATAGAGCCACCGAATGTCACATATGCAGACAATCGTTCGACGAGAATTCGGAAGAAAATAAGAAGGTCAGAGACCACGATCATTACACGGGTCTGTATCGCGGTCCAGCTCACAGCAAGTGTAATTTAAAATATCGAGACGCC
Organism: Pictodentalium vernedei; assembly: GCA_031216915.1. Lineage (NCBI taxonomy): Eukaryota > Metazoa > Mollusca > Scaphopoda > Dentaliida > Dentaliidae > Pictodentalium > Pictodentalium vernedei. The sequence continues at coordinate 239,780,607 of CM062292.1, forward strand.
ACTTTCTATCCAGTGATGTTTCACAATCTCTCGGGTTACGACAGTCATCTGTTCGTGAAAATTTTGGCACCTCGCACGAAGAATTAAATTGCATCGTGAACAGCGAAGAAAGATACATTTCCTTCACGAAATGGAAGCTCATGGAGAGGGAAAGAGTAATCGACGGAAATACGTTGAAAGAAAAAACGAAATCCATTTGTAGATGCATATGTTTCATCGACACTTTTAAATTCATGTCGACCGCTCTGGAAAAATTAGTCGATAACATGAGCAAGGATAAATTTCAAATCACGAGCGAACATTTCGGAGAACGAGTAGACGTCATGTTGAGGAAAGGAGTCTATCCTTACGATTACATGAACGATCTAAAGAGATTCGAAGACACCACACTACCTTCGAAAGATGATTTTTATTCGAAATTATACGAATCCGACATTTCTGATGAGAATTACGAACACGCCAAAAACGTGTGGAAATCATTCGATATGAAAACCATGAGAGATTATCACGATCTCTATCTGAAGACTGACGTTCTGCTCTTGGCAGACGTGTTCGAAAATTTTCGAGACGTCTGTCATCGAAATTACGATCTGGATCCCGCTTGGTATTTCACCGCACCCGGTCTGGCGTGGGACGCTCTGTTGAAGACCACCGAAGTCCAATTGGAATTATTATCCGACGTGGACATGTTGCTCATGTTCGAAAGGGCTGCGAGAGGTGGTGTCTCGATGATCTCTCACAGACATTCTGAGGCTAACAATCCCTACATGAAAGAAGGTTTCGATTCGAAACGGTCGACTAAATACATACAGTATTGGGATGCTAATAATATGTACGGTTGGGCTATGAGTCATCCTTTACCGATTGGAAATTTCGAATGGGTGAAGGAACCGGAAGAGATGCAAAAATGGAGAGACTATCCTTGCATTTTAGAAGTCGATTTGAACTATCCGGAAGAATTACACGATCCGCACAACGATTATCCGCTGGCTCCCGAATGAATGGAACCGAACGAAGGAGACGAGGAAAAACTCATTCCCAATTTATTTAACAAATGTAACTACGTCGTCTACAGCGAGAATTTGAAACAGTACGTCGATTACGGGATGAAATTAGTCGACATACATCGCGTCATTCGATTCGACGAAGAGCCTTGGATGAAAAAATACATCGATCTCAACACGAATCTCAGAACCCGAGCCGAGAACGATTTCGAAAAAGATTTCTTCAAACTCATGAACAACTGCGTGTACGGCAAATCGATGGAAAACATCAGGAAGAGAACTGACGTTCGACTCATCACGTCTGAGAAAAGAGCTAAAAAATTAGTGGCGAAACCCAATTACAAACACCGAACCATATTCGGCGAAAATCTAGTGGCCGTTCACATGCAAAAGACGCACCTGAAGTTCGACAAACAGTATTATCTCAGACCGATCATCTTAGATGTCAGCAAGCGATTGATGTACGAGTTTCACTACGATTACATCAAACGAAAATTTGGCGACAAAGCCAAACTACTGTTCACCGACACGGACAGTTTAGTTTACGAGATAGAGATGAAAGACGTCTACTGAGACATATCTCCGGACGTGGCTGAGTGGTTCGACATGAGCAATTATCCCGTCGATCACCCGTCCAACATTCAATCGAACGACAACAAGAAGGTGTTAGGTAAATTTAAGGACGAGGGCGGCGGTAAACAGATCGTCGAATTCGTGGGCTTGAGACCCAAACTCTATGCTTATCGTCTAGAAGATGATAAAGAAATCAAGAAGTGCAAAGGAGTTAAAGCGTGCGTGGTGAAGAAAAACATCTCTTTCCAAGAGTATAAAGATTGTCTGTTAGGAAGTGGTCCGGTGTATAAGACTATGAAATCGATTTGAAGCAAAAATCATGAGCTGTATACCGAAATAGTCAACAAGATTTCGCTGACGGCCAACGACAACAAGAGATTTGTGTTAGACGATAAAATAAGCACTTTGGCACTCGGACATTGGACTGTGGATCTAATTAGAGACGATATGAATGGGGATGATTGGATTCCAGATATGATTGTAGATGATAAGATTCCAGATACGATTGTGGATGATAGGATTCCAGAAAATCAAGAGGAATTAGATGAACACAAAATTATGGAAATCGATAGTGACATCGAGAAAGTTAGTTTAAAAGAAGAATTAGATGGATCCAAGATTATAGAAGTCAAGGAATTCGACGGATTCAAGATTGTAGAAGTCGATAGAGTTAGTTTAAAAAGAAAAAGAAAAAAAATAGAAAAAAAATAACGTCATTTTTTAGTGAATTATAATAAAATAAATAAATAAAAAAAAAATATATACTCATCTATGAATAAGAAAATAAAGATATCTGTAGAAGGTGTCGTCTTACCCAACGAACCCCTATCCAACATCAATCTGTTGAATGCGGCAAAAGATTTGAAAATCGAAGATTTTCTAGGAGTGTTTTCCAGAGATGCCTTGCCGAAGAGAAGACCTCGACAATCGGAATGCGGAATTTTAAATCTAGACGATTCATCGGGTGAAGGCACTCACTGGGTGGCGTGGTTCAAGAACGGGAAGAAGAAGAAGAATTATTATTTCGACAGCTACGGAATCTCGCCGCCGAAAGAAATAAAGAACTATTTCAACAAATCGATGGTTCTTTACAACACAGATCAAGTGCAATCACCAGATCAAGTGTTTTGCGGTCACCTGTGTCTCTACGTTCTCAAGAGATGGTCTGAAGGAGATGAATTTCAAGACATTCTCAACGACTTACATTAGAGAGAAATTTTTTTTTTTTTTATAGTATATATATAAAGATAAAAAATTATTTTAAAAAAATTTTAATCGAATAAAAAAACGAAAAATAAAATAACATAGTTCATTTTTTAATAAACTGCGTTTTGAACATATTTTGTTTCTAAACAACAACAACAAAAAAAAAAATCCTTACAACAACATGACAGTCGATAAATTTGGTAGAAGTGACGACAAAAAAGTCAACCCGAGAAAGAAGAGCAAGACGCTCGAAGTCGACGATGGTTACGACGTTGCCAACTTGGATGAGCATTACGTTCGGAGATACGAACCTCGAGAGGAACCTCTAAACATGAACAATAAGAAGCTCTACAATCTTCCCGAGCCGATAGATCTCGCAGATGCCGCGACTAAAAAATACGTCGACAGGGGGAACTCCAATTTCGAACGAATCCTGCTTGATAATTACGTGGATAAAACCATGACCAATGATCTCGATCTGAAATCCAAACGTTTGGTGAACGTCGTGAATCCCATAGATCTCACCGATGTCGCGACCAAGAAATACGCGGACGACTCTCACGCGAGATTCAGCGAACACCTGAGAAATAGATACGTTCAGAAAACGATGCACTCGGAATTGAATGCCAATTCTTACAAGATAACGAACGTGGCCACTCCCACGAATCCCAAGGACGTGGCGACCAAACACTACGTAGATCTGGAACAGAGAAAGTCTGACAGACGTGAAATGAAATCGGATCTGAATGCGGGATTCCACAAGATATTGAATCTGTCAAAGATCGACGACACGGATGCGGACTCAACCGCAGTCAACAAGGGCTATGTAGATTCTGCCGTGATACGATCGCAAGAATACGTAGAATCACAAGTGGATGATCTCTACCTGAACAAACAATCTGGCGGAACCATGGAGGGTGGCATCAACATGAACGGTGAGAATTTATTCGGTCTCGGTCACAATCTCGAATTCGATTCCAGCATGGTAAGCAGGAAGTGCGTGGACGACAACTCGGACTGGAGAAAGGGCGACATCATGGAAGGTAAACTAGACATGGGCGGACACGCGCTCACGAATCTACTGGAACCCGTGAACATGACGGACGCCTGCACCCTGATTTCGGTGGTGGAGAGAGTCAAATATGCTAGACAATTGATCACCGTGTGGGCTGAAGAGGCCGGCACCTTAGATGAAGGAAAAGCCGAGTGGTCTTTCGGAAACGGAGGTAGCGGATCGAAACACGGCCAGGTTGGATATCCCATGCCGTTGGGAGGTGAAATCCTTCGAATGAGTCTGGCTTCCTCGGATTTGAATAACAGAGCGGTCATCAATCTCATGGTGAATGGTGTGGAGAGCGATAAGAGATACAGCGTTGAAAAGACCGAGAATCAACACGCGAATGTCAGCACGTTCGGCATGCCTCTCAAAGTGAACGCCGGAGACAGGATTAATTTCGTCACGAAAACCAATAATCCCGAAGCCACCACTTCCGTGGTGAGTCTACTGATCGAACTGGATGCTTTGAACAAACAGTGAATGCGTGGAAAAATAACGAATTAAAAAAAAAAAAAAAATAATGTGTGATTATTAAAAACAACAAAAAAAAAGTAATGAGATATAGGGAGATGTTCAATCTCTCTATATCACATTACTTTATTTATTTTTTTGTTTGTTTTTTTTTAATAATCATACATTACTTTTCTTTTTTTTTTTTTGTTTTTTTATTTTATTTTTTTTTCACACACTCGTCTCTCATCAAATGATCGACATCTTATTTCCGTCCGATTCGAATTGTAACTCTCTGTCCGACAGGACCAGGGCGAAGGCTTCGGTTTTTCTCAGCACGTTCCTATCGAATTGCATCTTGATCTGAATGTCTAACACGCTACTCTTGAGTCGTTCGCTCTGTTTACTGACGTTGAACACGAACATGGGATACATCGACTTGTATTCGCCGGGAGATATGTTGGGATTGCTCATCAATTCGTCTAGACCGTGATACTTCTTTCTAAAATCGGCGGCGTCGCCGTACAGCCTGCAGAAATCGTTCTTGTCGAACGACGCATTGTAATCGATTGCCGGATATCTCGTGGCATTCAGAAACACTTGCATGTTTCTCAAATTGCAGTGATCGAACAGCGACGCATTCTGAAATGCGACCAAGATGAAACGCAGTCTCTCGGAAGTGGATTTCACCGTCAATCTCCAATCGAAGTGATTTGTGGAGGGAGGAATGCTAGCCGTGTCGCACTGTCTCATTCTAAATCCCACGGGTAATTTACTCTTGGATTGTATGATCTTGTAGAGATTCGTTTTCTCATTCATCAAAGGCTCCATGTGTGGAACGAACCACGATATCTTGTGTAGAGTTATGTAGAGTTATCTTACCCGCATCGGTCGCGGTGAGTCTCACTATTGCATCGTCGTTTCCTTTTCGAATCAACGTCAGATTGTGTTTGAATCCGTACATGACCTTGTTGTAATCATCCGCGAATCCGAAGATGTGTTTCAAAGGTATCCTGAACGAAAACGTTCCTTTAGGTCTGGACGTCTTGACGACGTAGTCGAATATCGTGGCAGCGCCGGCGCTAGCAGGACCTACGGTGTCTTTCACCCACAACTGATTAAGTCCTCTGGATTTCGAAAAATCATCAGGATACGTCAAGAGTCCGAACATCGTGGTGGCCTGACCGGGATGAAAAACAGATTCTATCTCTTGTCCGGATAGCATGTATTTTATGTTACTGAATAGATGCATGATGCCATTATTGGCTAGAGTAACCGTGTCATCGTCGGCGTAGTCGCTCCCATCTTCCTTGGTGAGACGTCCCTGCACCACTATGTAACTCTCGCTAGGATGTACGAATAGATCTTGAGTTTCGACGTTGATTCTTATCTCTCCCGCATTGTTCAAACTCGTTCCAGTTACCGGTTCGTATTCGTGAACCTCATATTCTTGAATACTTTCATCTTTCACTATGCTTTGTGCTATATCTAGTATATTTGTCATTTTAAAGGATTTTTAGGTTTTTTTTGTTTATTAATTCACTTGCTTTTCTTTATCTAAAAAAATAGTTTTTAATTATTTTTTATTATTATTTATTTTTTTTCTCTCTTTTATATATATGTGTGTGTAAACAAGAAAATGTCAAAGAGAGTAAATAAAAAAAAAATTTTTTGCGTTCTTCATCAAAACTTCGTCTTCTGTAATTGTTGTTCATAAAACTTTCCGATGATCTCTTCTCCATCCAAAGCTTCGATTTCGTAAGTCTCCGTATCGGTGTGAAATATTTTGATGATCACGAAGATTTCCGAGGTCCATCGAGGAGTATAACCCTTTTCGAAGTGCTTCTTATAAGCGTAGATTCTCACTCGATCGCCGACCGCAAATTTCGGCGTTCTAGACTTCTTCCCGGTTTTAGATCTCTCGGGATATAGATTCGCGTAGACCCGTTTTTCGTTTCGAGGATCGCTAGCTTCCGTGGGAGTCATCTTGATCGATCTGTGTCGCATGTTGTTGTAATCTTTGACCAGACCGTTCAGAGAGTATATGTATTTCTTGGTCGAATTTGCCGTGAAGTATCTGTGCATCTTCTCCTTCATCGTTCGATTCCAACGTTCCACCACGCTGGCTTTCTCTTCGTTTTCGATCGAGTAGAGGTCTACCAATCGATGAACGTCCTTGTTGTAGAATTCCTTTCCCTTGTCCACCCACAATTTACTCGGTTTTCGAGAAAATGACTCGAACACGCTCTTCAGAGCCTCGGCGACGCAAGGTCCCGATTTATTCTTCAAAGCTCTGATCCAACCGTATTTGGAAAACACGTCGATGACCGTCAATAGATATTTTACACCCTCGTTCCACCTCGAAAACGATCTCATGTCGACCAAGTCGGTGGACCAAATGTCGTCCAGATCCTTCACGAACACCCTTCTCTTTCGAAATTTACGCACTATGGGTTTGTGTAACTCCTCGGCCAATTCGCTCGTCAATAATCGTTTCTTCTTCTTCTTCTCTTTTTCAGATGCGCTTTTTTTTTTTTTGAATGCCCCATCCGAATCGACGTTTCGCACCAATCAGATTGCCGACCAGCGAACGTTCCATCTTCTCTCTCCTGGTCGGATTCGATATGCCTCTCAATCTCGTCAACATGTTTTTGTCGCAGACGTCATTGCGAGTCTTGGTGTCGGGATGTCCGGCGTAGCACAGATCGTGATCGTACGCGGCCGCGTCCACCCTATTCATGGGTTTGCTCCAAGATTTGGGTGTTAGATCGGCGTTGAGTCTCTTGTTCAATTTCGTTCCTGGTCCCGTGAAACTGTGACCGGGCAGATGCATTTCGAAAGGTAGATTGTTTATCATTTTATTCACGATGCCTTTGCCTTTGCTCGCGTTCTTTTGTTTGACGAATCTAGTCTTGACGAATCCTGTCTCGATTCTTACAGTAGACTAATCTCTTCCAAAATGTGATCACATCGTCGAATTTAACACGTTCGAACGCCGGTTCGAAATACATGACAACCATATCTTCCCTTTCCATCGTCAGACACGAATGATCCTCGTGATCGAAATCTAGATGATCCCGACATCCGACGCATCGTTCTAACAAGATGGGACGTAGTTGTTCGTTCACACAGATTGCGTATGCTCTCATCAGCATGTTTAAAAGAAACCTCGCTCTAATCATCTGAGAATCGCTCATGATTTACGTATTTTTTTTATTATCTATTCGATTTGATATAATTTATTTTTCTAAATAACTATTTATTTATATTTTTTTTTCTCCCCTATATTTATATCAATCAAAAAACGTGACCGCCTCAAAAACGAGGGAGAGTTTCTGGACCATCTGTACCAACGCAATTGCCGATTCTGGACCACTGGTCTAGAACTGCAAAAGCTGTTTTTTGATGATCACTCAAATCTTTTTGCCTTCGCTCGCGTTCGCCGATGATGGATTGGTGGGTCTGATCTGCGATGCGAACGTAGACCAAAAATCATGTACACGATACAACCGAAGATGTACAACACACGCACACGATGCGTTCACCACGAGTGTATGATGCTAAAAGCGCGATCTAGGAGTTACTGACTCTACATGTGCCGATTCTAGACCAGTGTACAGTTTTGTGAACAAGCGTGTGATTTAAACACCGAATTCCACGTTGGTGAACTCATCGTGTGCGTATTTTGTACACGTACATGTACAAGTGGTCGTGAATCGGCCTTTTATACCTACTAACGACTCATTGGAGATCACGGACCTAGACGTATGGGCAACCTAGGGGTGACATTCGTGATAAAAAGAAGTCTGGTTTTGAAGAGAACCGGTACCTTGATAAAACACCAGTCTAAAAGAACAAGATTCACTAGCAGTGTAATGGGGTAGTGGGGTGGGAGAAGGACATGTGGTTAGTGAGAGATTCAAAGGAGAGGGTTAATATGCTAATCGGAGAGATTGAAAAGAAAGGGGCAAGGGATGTCATCAAGCAGTTCGTCTCCGAGTGTTAGGAGGAGAGAAGAAGCGTGGGAATAGGGAGGCAGTTGGGAGACAAAATGAACGTTAGAACGACCCCCATAATGGAACTTACTACCTAAAAACAAATATTTTCCAGCACCTTTTCATTTATTTTTTTCATTTAAATGTTTTTTATCATTACTGAACACTCATAATAGCAAGAAATTAATCACTTCGGCACATTTAGAGGGCCTAATCTTCTCACTTCAGAACATTTTATCTGTTAAAATTTGATCTTTTTTTATACTTTTTATTTGGAAATATATATTGTTTTTTTTATTTCTAACATGTATTGCTTAAGATATGTGTGTAGAAGCCAATTGATTTGTATGTTCAAACACACCAATGTTGACGGCATTCGTAGAGTATATATCAGAGATCAATGGATGAAGAACGGCCGATTCAGCACTCTGGAGTTGTGTGTGTACGGACCGAGAGTCCACACGAATAAACACATAGAGGGTGAGTTACTACACATATATTCAACCAATTCATTAAACTTGTTACAATTACATCCCTATTTGTTTGGCTTTAATTAAACACATTTTTGTCACCAAAAGGCAATAAAATTCCGACTCAGTAAAACTAATGTTACCTTATTTTTTAATTTGTTAAATTATTTAAATTAGGTACATTAATTTCGGTTTGACGCAGGACTCACAAATAGATAACCCTTAAAAGTTATTTTCTTTCTTTGCAGCACGGCACAAACGAATAAATAGCAAATCACAGGAAGTAGCTAAAGTTTACAGGAAGGGAACAGCCAACTAGTAGATCAATATTTTTGTATTAATGGTTCATTCGTTTGTTTTTTTTTTTATTTTATCAAAGTAATGATTTGTTAATGTGTAAAGTAAGTAATTTAGTTTGTTGTTGAAAATTTTGTGTAATTACTCGTGTGCTAGTTTGTTATGCAGTTGATGTTTTGATAAAATAATAAAAGTGATATTTATGTAACGGTCTTGTTTTAATTTGTATATCCCATACTGTACCACGAGAAGCAAGTTGCGCTTCAAGACGATAAAAGTTTATGTATTTACCATGAAGAAATAGCAATACACAGGTTATAGAGTTTTAAATTTTGTAGTTATCATTTATTGATAGCAGGTAACGAGTCCGCTTCAGTGAATGGTGAATACAAAATAATTTGGTTCAATTCTACTACAATTTATTTCCAACATAACTGTAATCCCCTACTCAGCGAAAGCCACAAACCACTGCCAAATAGCATTAATTAAGACATCAAATACCAGAGACCGAATCTTCCCGGCCGAAACTTCTCGGCTGAATTTTCCCGAGGCCGAAAAAGACAAGGTCGAATCTTCCCGAGGCCGAAACACATCTGATTAATTAGAGAGAGTATCACACAATATTTGATCTTACCCTTACCACTAATGGAATGATGTAACCTCAGCCCTGATAAAGGAGCAGACTCAGGCAGCATAAACCCGGAATACTAGAAGAACTAAAAGAACTAATAGGCAATATTGACCCTCTCTTGAAAATTACCTTCAAAAATCTCTGAACACTGCCCGATGACTGGAAAATTTGATTTACTACTTGGTCTTATGGCGCACTCACGATCGGTGTTACAAATAAAGGTCTGTGATACTAAAATTCAATTTTACCGAAGGTCCCAACCCAGGGCACTACCACCACTTCCCCTCACCTGATACAAATACTATTTATTTTCATCTGGCTTGGAGGCTTAGATCTCGATTCGCTCCTGTTGATACATTCATGAAGACCTACTTTCTTACGGGACTAGATTTGATTCTTGAACTTATGTCACACACACATTCTGTCTCATGCAAATGGAGGTCTGTGGCCAGTTAGGGGCAATGGGATCTCAGCATGAACAATTTTCAGCCCGGTACGTGTTAATTAAATAAGAAGTTGGGAATCCCAATGCATTACAACTGCTACATGTATGCAAAACAAATTTTCTGTTTAAAATCCCGATCGACAAATATTCCAACTACATCATCAAGGCATGCTTTCGAAGAAAGCATGTCTTGATGATAAGATGGAATATTCTATCATTCCGGACGTGAATCATGACAGTCGGGACTAACTGCGTGTACACTCCCTTGCAGGTCATCTTTGCGACGCCTTTTCCACCGAGATAATCCAGTTCCTATACACACACCACTGAATGTTATCTACTGGGAGACTTTCGTTTTAAGTTTTCTTTTGTAACGTGAAGGATTTTGAGTGAATATGTCAATGTCATTTGACGTTATGACCCTTATGTGGTGACAGAGATAACCAGGGAGGATGGGTTCCAGGGACACAATGCCATGTCGGGGAGGTCTATCCCTCTAACGCCAGGGAAACTGCCTCCATTATTGTGGGCTTAGCGGGGAATGCCATAGTTATCTCCTATTGTAGAGCACAAGCCCCCCCCCCACCCCCCCCCCCCCCCCCCACACACACACACTGTCAAGGAAATGCTGGCGTCACCGCTGTTTAAAAAACGAGCACCTGTACAAAACACCACTCTAGAATGTTTTTCTCGGCCTTTTGAATCCACTAGTACGACAATTCCTGTGGTGGGCACTTGTGTACGGAAGACCTGGAGGGACATTTTTTGTTACTAGTTATTACTTACTTGTTATTACAAATAACAAAAAAGTAATAACAAATAAGTAATAACAATTGCAGCCTCCCATAGTAGGGAGGGTGATCAGACACTTATTCCTTATTTGTTATTACAAATAACAAATAAGTAATAACAAATTAACAAATAAGTATTAACAAGTAAGTAATAACAAATAAGTAATAGCAAGTAAGTAATAACAAATAAGTAATAACAAACAAGAAATAACAAATAAGTAATAACAAATAACAAAAAAACAAATAAGTAATAACAAATAACAATTAAGTAATAACAATTAAGTAATAACAAATAACAAACAACAAGTAAGTAATAACAAATAAGTAATAACAAACAACAAACAACAAATAAGTAATAACAAATAAGTAATAACAAATAACAAACAACAAGTAAGTAATATCAAATAAGTAATAACAAATAACAAACAACAAATAAGTAATAACAATTAAGTAATAAATAACAAATAAGTAATAACAAATAACAAACAACAAGTAAGTAATAACAAATAAGTAATAGCAAGTAAGTAATAACAAATAAGTAATAACAAACAAGAAATAACAAATAAGTAATAAAAATAACAAAAAACAAATAAGTAATAACAAATAACAATTAAGTAATAACAATTAAGTAATAAATAACAAATAAGTAATAACAAATAACAAACAACAAGTAAGTAATAACAAATAAGTAATAACAAATAACAAACAACAAGTAAGTAATAACAAATAAGTAATAACAAATAACAAACAACAAGTAAGTAATAACAAATAAGTAATAACAAATAACAAACAACAAGTAAGTAATAACAAATAAGTAATAACAAATAACAAACAACAAATAAGTAATAACAAATAAGTAATAACAAATAACAAACAACAAATAAGTAATAACAAATACGTAATAACAAATAACAAACAACAAATAAGTAATAACAAATAATAAATAAGTAATAACAAATAAGTGATAGCAAGTAAGTAATAACAAATAAGTAATAACAAATAACAAACAACAAGTAAGTAATAACAAATAATAAATAAGTAATAACAAATAAGTAATAACAAGTAACAAATAACAAATAAGTAATAACAAATAAGTAATAACAAATAAAAAATAACAAATAAGTAATAACAAATAACCAATAAGTAATAACAAATAAGTAATAATATTACTTATTTGTTATTTGTTATTTGTTGTTACTTATTTGTTATTACTTACTTGTTATTTGTTATTACTTATTTGTTATTACTTATTTGTTATTACTTTTTTGTTATTTGTTATTACTTATTTGTTAATACTTACTTGTTATTACTTATTTGTTATTTGTTATTACTTACTTTTATTACTTACTTGTTATTACTTACTTGTTATTACTTACTTGTTATTTGTTATTACTTATTTGTTATTTGTTATTACTTATTTGTTATTTGTTATTACTTATTTGTTATTACTTACTTGTTATTACTTATTTGTTATTTGTTATTACTTATTTTTTATTACTTACTTGTTATTTGTTATTACTTATTTTTATTACTTGTTATTTGTTATTTGTTATTACTTATTTGTTATTACTGATTTGTTATTTGTTATTACTAACTTGTTATTACTTACTTGTTATTTGTTATTTGTAATAACAAGTAAGTAATAACTAGTAACAAAAAATGTCCCTCCAGGGCTTCCGTACATGTGTGTGTCTGAGGATGGGGTGTTTATCTTCTTTGGGAATGTCATCCATTTGGAGAATCTTTTTTACAAATAACATATTTTATGTGCACGAGATCCTCCATTTTCTGGTATGTGGATAGGAGTACAGCGGTCAAATGTACTAGCATTGCCCTTGTATTGCCCCATGGGGCATTTGGTGACTGTACATCGTTGTTGTATTTGAAACTTTGGTACTGAAGGAAGACCACTATCGTAGGATCAGTGGTGGCTGATCACGACCGGATAGCTACATGATCGGTTACAGACAGAGAAGAAGAAGCTGTCATATCTTCTTACGACAATGGAAATAAGATTATAGCACACAGAAACAGCCAGTGGATCTAGAATCTTCCAAAGAAAGCCAGAGAAAATTAAGAAAGACAGTCTAAAATAGAGGTGTGCGAGCCGGCGTTCAAAAGAAATCTGGTCATGGTCCACATGCTGGACTATCCCTTGCGTATCAGAGCGGACGAGCCATTCGGTCGATGGACCGATCCGGGGCATACCTGGACTCGAAGGATGTGGCGACAGGTGGGTTTTAGAGGTGTCCCACACACCACCCTCTCCCACTCTAGAGAGTAAATTCAAATAGTCAGAAATTCGGTGGTCTGTACAGTTCGAAAATCAGTCAACCCTCACTGCAAATTCAGCTCTGAGCAGTTCTTCTAAAATAAAGCTACACCATGTCCCAAAAGTTAACAAAATATTTGAAGTAGTTTATTTGTAATACCAAATTTAGGTTAGCAAGTGTCTCTGGCAGAATAGACCGTCGGCATCATCTACGATCCAGTTTTTCCTATATTTTCTACTCACCCCCTTTTCTTCAAGCGATTTGTAATCTCACAAGGACCACTAACGAACTGTGGAAATATTTTGAGTTCCCTATTTAATATCTTTGGAACGCTTAGGCTTGAACAATGTTATGTCTCATGCAGCAGCCTTTGGGCATTTTGAGATTGGGTATGCTGATAAAGAATAGAATCTTACTACCTGACTTTCAAGTTAGTCCGCGAAAACTCTTACAACTCTTAATCTGGTTAGATGTGAGATCTGGACCTTGTGCTTTTTACATGGACTCAAACATCTTAAATTTCTTGACATAGCTGATTGTCAAAGCCTTTCTGACGACAAATTTATTTGTCTCAGAGAAATATCTTATACTGAAATACTTGTATATATCAAATGATAGTTGAAGATATCACGGTCATCAGGATTATCCGTCTGACAGTTGTGTCCCTCAAAATAGGAATTCGCGTATGGTAATGGCCCTTAAGTATTTCATACAGACAAACATTCGTATGAAGCGCATTGAGGAAAAATTGTCCACCAAAGCCATAGCTGTTTCCAAGAGGTGGCCAACACACAGAGTAATAACCAGCGTGCCTTGAAATTGACGGAGCGTTTTAGCTCTGTTGGGTTGGTTAGACTTTTAAAGTTCGTAAAACCAAATTACACAACCCTAGTCCAACTACATTATGTAACAACACTTTTTCGACTTTCGAAAGGTCGCAAAACCTTTAAAGTTCTCAAACATGCCTTTCACAAACACTAAGCATTTTGTTATTGAGTCCGATAAACCGAACATTTGTGCGTTCAAAACAACTTTGAAAATGAAAATGTCACTGAAGTGAACTTGACCGATATAAGCAGGCGCCACCAAATACATGAACTTCCTAAAGCACTGACCAGTGAAAACAAGAGTTAAGAAACTGCCAGAAGATAGAATTCGAGATATATATCAGAAGATGATATGTTGGATGCTTACCGTGGACAAAGAGTATTACCTAACAATTTTCTGTCATACATGTGACAAATAACTTGAGTCGTGTGCTACATTTATTCCATAAATTATTTTAAAACGGTTGTGACAATTTTGCTGCTACGGGCGTTTCAACAGTTTCATTTCAAGTGCAGTGCTGATGCATATAATTCTTGAGAAAATATTAAAATAACAAGTTCAGCAAAAAGGCTTATAGAGTGCTTGTTGAATATGCTGCCTGGTAACGTTTCACAGAGCATCCCAGTATCCATGAGGTATTGCATGCCGGGGCAAGGTTCAAGCAGTATATTCTGTCACAGCAGAGCTAAAATTATCTGAATTTACCTTTTCGGTAGCATTCAGAATTTATATGGCCTTTTTGGGATATGGTGCCTTTGTCGGTCTGATGAGATTTTCTTTTAACAAGTTTGACGTGGATGTCTTGAAACGAATGCAGCGCATCAGTTTTGAGTTTTTGTTTAATTCACTTTACTCAATTTTCCTTTCAAATCATGGAGACCAGAATGTCTCCAGTTAGGACTTGTATCTTATTTTGAACAGATGTTTTATTTTTCATTTTTTCGATGTCATGACACACATGTTCTGAATTCTCGGAATTATTTCAAGAGTCCAGGAAGGAAGTTATGGGTCGTATTACATCACAGGGTCTTTTAGCGAGTTCCTTTCTACCTCACCTAACCAACCTTCTAAACAACAGGAGGCTTGTAACGTACTCCATTGCCCGTACATCCTCAAACCCCACTGCCAACATATCTCGCGAATACTACAAGTCTCGTATTATTTAGAGTATATTTGTAGGATGGTTGCAGGGAGGGTGGGTGTACACTCAGCGAGGTGCAGTACAGGCCCATCTGATCTGACCAAAGTTCCCATCCCCCACATAACTACTTATTAGCATTTTTTATTTCAAATAAATCTGGCTCTTTTCTTGCAATATGTTCTTTATACACACAGTTGAATGAAGTGTCGACAGTTAGCATGATAACCGAAGATTTATGTTCAGACTTTATGTAAATGGAAAGTATAATTATTGTTTTTTTTGGCAAGTATCGTCTGGTTTTCATGTTAGGTATGGGATTAATAGATAATACTGCATAAAGTGAAAAGTGTTTAGGAATGTTGGTTTGGTCTCGACAGTTTTTTTTTTGTCTTGACCATTTTTGTCCCTGCGGCTGCGATTAAATTTATGAGCTTAATGCGCTCCATATGTGGATGGAATATGAGACTTCCAGATAATTATTTATTTATTTATTGGTGTTTAAGGTCACATACCTATGCACAATGGCTAATCGTGACCGGAACAGTTTTAGGGGTTGCGGCAGCCGGAGTACCCGGAGAGAACCACCGAGCCTCGACGAGCCACTGTCAGCTCCTCAGCAGTCTAACTCTGTTCAAGCTCCGCTAAAGCAGGGTTACATCGGTCGACGTGCAGTACGCCTTATTACACGGCGTCATCGTCATGCAGGCAACCGGGATAAATGGCCTTGCGCAAGGACACAACTCGGGTCGTCCTGGCGGGAATTCCAGATAATTGTTCAATCTGATTTACAGTTTCACAGTCGAAGTCAAGAAAAGAAAGACAGTCATGTAGTGGATCTAGCAGAGCTTGAGATCATAAGAGAGAGAGAGAGCTAGAGAGAGAGAGAGAGAGAGAGAGAGAGAGAGAGAGAGAGATGATGATGATACCTGGAATGAAGCATCTTGGAGATTGATTTTCTCCTCTGTGATTCTGAATAATGAAGAAATGTATTTCCTCCGTGTCGAGTTTAATGCGGCACACGAGAGAAGAAGATGTTTTCTGTCCTTTTGTCCATTTTTACAAGTTTACTTGCTTGAGTAGTGTTGGTTTTGTGATGTGGATTGAAATACTTGTTGTGGACCTAGAGATGGTTGCAGCCACATGGAAGTTTAGAAATTATACCTGGCTTTCATTGTGTCATTGGGATGTGTCTTACAAGATGATCAAATAAAATCTGCACTTTGCAGCAGGGGCGCCGGAACGGTCCAAACATTGGCCCGATTCCTGTTTTTTCGAACTGTTGCCATCGATTGTATGGGTGTGTGTGTGTGGCGGGGGGGGGGGGGGGGGGGGGGGGGGGGGGGGATGACAGTGCATGCAGTTCGTCTTTCGAGGAACATAATGTGACAAAATTTCCTGCCAAATTGCAAAGGTAACTTAGCAGGGAATTTTGTCATATTATGTTCCTCGAAAGACGAACTTCAATATGAAGGCCCCCAGTCTGCCCATTCGTAAATCCGACCCTGCCCCAGACAATGTTTGAAAAACGACATCTCTCAGACCCATTTTGGGGCTACTTCTTTAGTATTCCAACCGCTCCGGAAGCGGTTGGAATACTAAAGAAGTAGCCCAAAATCTCCTCATCAAACGTTAACTGGTCATTAGTAGCCGCCATTGTGTGCCCAATATTAAAGAAACAAGACGATCTATGCGCGCACTATTTTCGGATATCCGCCAGAACAAAATTTTATAAAAATCATAGCCTAGTTATTTGATATGAATGACGTTCGGCTGAAGGTCGATCACAAAAATATCATGATCGGCAAATTTTTTGCTCCGACATTGGTCGAGGTGGTCGGAGCGGCTCCGGCGCAACTGTGCAGGATCAGTGAGGAGGAAGACAAGAATCTTGAAGTCTTAAAGGAGGGCATACAATGTACGGGTTGCACGGGCTATTCTCTCCCCAGCTCTGTGTTGATTTACCATAGTATCTGAAGACTGAGTGATGCCCAGGTGTATGCTGCTAGCATTTACATCAATTCTCTCACCATTCAAAGTAATTTCGTTGTCAGGTAATATCTTTGATTTGTGTTGGCCAGATTTGTACGGTATGATGGCTGATTTGGAAGTATTAATTGAAATCCGAACTTTATTTATACAGTCTTCAATGGTATAAACCATATTATTCAAGACTGAAAAGGTGGTCTCTGCAGTTGCTGCCATATTATCTGCACAGGTAGGAAGAGAGCAGTATATAGTGCCAATTTTTGTGCCAATATGCTGAGCTGAGATGTTGTTTATGATTTCGGCAGTCACCATTTTAAACAGGTGTGGAGAGAGAGAGCTGCCTTGAAGTGTTCCTTGGTAAATATTGAAAGGCTGATGGCGAGATTACTTTCCATTTCACTTGAGTTTTAAAGACCCTGCACCAGTCTCTCAACAGCAGCCTGTAGTCACAAGGCATACCTAGTACTGCTAGTTTCCGGAAAGGACCATCATGCCATACACGATCAAAGGCTTTTTCTGCATCCAGTAAAAGAATGATGGAGTCAATATTGTTTCCGCTGTTTTCAATCAAGCATTTCATCAGAATAAAAGACGCGAAGAGAGGGAAGGGAAACTCCTGGACTGAAACCATTCTGTAAGTCACCTTAGTTTCTTCGAAAGATGTGTTTTATTTTTGTAATAACGACGATCTCAAGTTATTCCGCTGTAATTGGATGGTAAATGTTTGGACTTGCCGACTTTCTTCAGGAGTGGATGAAGGATTCCCTCTTTAAAAACTTGTAGTATCTAACATGAGTTGAGAGATTTGCATTGAAGAGCCCAGTTAGTGCTGGGGTCAAATACTCAGCTCCATATTTTATATATTCATTAGTGATGCCTATCTTGTCTTGTGCTTTTGTATTCTTCTTTTTTTTAAATTGAAGTGTAAATATCATTTTCTGTGAATGGAATGGTTTTAGCCGGCAGTATATACTCAGCAAACGAATCAAGAAATTCTAAAATCAGATTCGACAAGCTGCTTGTGGTTACTATCAAAGCAATCTTTTTCTTGTGGTGGTGCAAGTTCTCCAAAGTACTTGGACCATCCTTCCCTTATTTCATCTTCTCCAATGTGTGTTTTACCCTTGTATTCAAGTATATCAGTAGTAGGAGAGCGATGAACCGTCCCCCATTGGCAGGATCTCATGTGATGTCATAGTCACAAGATCCAGTGGCGCCCTGTTTGGTTGTCATGGTAACCCGCGTGAGCGGCCATCTTGTGACGTCATCCCGATTATGATGCGTGGTGTGAGTGCGCATGCACAGCGCGTGTTGTTAGGGTGATAGTGTTTCCGTCGTCCATTTGTATACTGGAGGCCGCCAGCTTGGTTTCTATGGTAGCACGTGGTTGTTATGTGACCCAAAGACTTACAATAAGACAGGGATATGTTCAGAGGGTGTGTTCCTTTGTACAAGAGTAAATTCCTGATTCGGAGAATTACCCAAATAAACCCGACGATCTCTCCAAATCACCAAAAACGACTTTATTTGATATGGATTCCTCATTTTATCGGCTTAGCACGTAGTGCTATAGGACCGAGGGGACCTATGCTTTCATATTTGGTATACCACATCTCTAGAGGAGTCAGATTCAAGTTTGTTCAAATGGGGTCCTGGGTTAGTAATTGGGCTCTCTGTTGGAGCCCAAAGTTTAAGTTAGTGCAATATGGGGAAATTTCTTTTAAAATCTTCTTCAGATCCACCAGTTAGAATCTTTTCATATTCAGTATACAATATCTCTGTGGGGATCAGCTTCAAGTTTGCTCAAATGGAGTTCCTGAATTAATATTTGGGCTCTCTATTGAGGAGAGGGGTTGCAGTGACTGCAGTGACATAACAACCCATGGAAGTTTTGCAATACTTGTCTACAGCTGATAGAATTGGAAGCAGTCAGGAAGACGTATGATAATAATCATCTGCCATGGACACTAGAGTTAAGAATAATTTCCTGGCTTCATTCCTCTCTAGTGTTGATGAACCATGGCTAACTAAATATGCCCCAAAACATTTATTTGAACGACGTTGTCATGTGAGTGATTAAGTCCCCTTGGGGCCTCTGGTTTTCCCCATTTTACTGTTTACAATTAAATATTGGACATTTCTCATCCCTGGCTTATATCGTCATGAAAATCGACTTTCGATAAAATTATCTCTATTGAAATTATTAGAAGGACGAGGAAGGTCTAATTAAGAAGCAAGTAATTGTTGGGAAACACCCATGAAGTAATTGTTGGGAAACACCCATGACATCAGTAGATAATAAAGCCAACGATTCCTTTTGTTACTTTTAATACACAAAAACAACAGACAGCTCCCGGAGCTGTCTTTTGTTTTCGTTTATTAACTGTTAAAAGGGAAACTTGGCTTTTAAAGACAAGCTAATGAGAAGCAACAACTTCACAGATAATCCGCCATTAAGAATACCTATCTGATATCTACGAACACTAAGTAAGCGTCCACTTTGGCTCTTTGTTTGACGAATGCGTTTTTACAGTAATTTACAGGTTTTTAGCTTAACTTGACAAACTCAAGATAAACTATTGCCATCACGCGTGCGAAAGTCTGTGAGTCTGTTCACATTTTCTTTAGCACAAGCTTCACCCCGTAGTGCTTGTCTGATTATCACTAAATTTCAGGTGCATATTCGAGGTCATGTCTAAATGAGAACGCCCCAGTTTGGCCATGATCGGTCAACTGTGACTGCTGCGCGGGTTCGAAGCCCGAAATCCTTTAGCCCAGTCTACAGGTCGCATTTCGGAAGGGATTTCACTGTAAATTGGTAGGATGACTCGGTATAACATCTGGATGAGAACGTCCTATTTTGGTCTCGATCGGTCAGCCGATACCGCCGCTGGGGCACGTGACCTAGATTCCTCAACACTGTCTGCTGGTCGTATTCATGGAGGTATTTCATTGTAACTTGGTCTCAATGTCACTATTTTTGGTACCAATAGGTCAACCGTGACCACCGACAGACACGTGACCTAGATTCATTTAGCAACGTCTACGAGCCATATTTATGACGGGATTTGATTGTAACTTAGAGAATGACTCGCTTTGGAATGAGTTTACTGTAACTTTGGTTGACATACGTTAACTGCGATGTCCACATCAACGCAGGCCTCAGTTCTTTAGTACAGTCTGCATCTCAAATTATTCTTGTTGAAAACATAGCATGTAGGGTACAGAACTTAACATATTCTCAATTATCACAATTACTGTCTTATTTCATAATCCTTTCATGAACATTATCCTTTTCACCAAACACCACAAGCAGTCAAATTAAGCTGCAGTCTCATTAACACTTTCATTATTCTTCCCAGGAAAAAAAATAGCAAATCTAACTTCCTTAGACTTTTATTAAACGGAAAGGATGGTGTCTGTATTATATGCCACGATGCGCACACTGTTCACACTAAAAACTAAAGTGTTAAAACTGACACTTTCAAGGTGTTAAACACATTCTAACTCTTAGGGTTTGATTTTAACACTCAAAGTGCAATGCTTTAAGCACTTAGACATTACAATCGTCAGACATCTGAAACTTGAATGGATGGCACTTCCCATGTGTCTAGCATTGGTGGTTCTTCCAGAATCGTCCATAATTTGATTTATGCTTGGTGGTTACATAATTAAAAGGACACAACGCAGATGACGCGGATCAGGCTCGAGAGTTCGAGCCTGATCCGCGTCATCTGCGTTGTTTCTTTTTAAGTGTCGCGACATTGTACTTGTCAAGTGGTATTATTGTCAACAACTGTCATGTTCTGGGATATTTACACTTGAATACAGTGCTAGTTCAGCACTTAGTAAGTATTAAATACAGCACTTCAAGTGTAGTTTTTAACACTTTAGTTTTTAGCGTGTTGATATAATGGACAGACAAAAATTTACAGAACATCAAAAGATGGTGAAAACGGCTTTTTCTTATTTTTATATGAATTTCAATGGAGAATAATAGTCAAACTTTCTTACGGATTGGGAATAATTGTAAAAAGCCAGGTTTTTATACTACTATACAGGAAAATACCGGGAGTTTGTGAAATGATGCGCACATCGATGATACATCTTCGCCAATATTTCGAAATTTCAATTTTCATATGAAATTCCCATACCCCAAGTGTTAAATTTACTGACAGCTTCAGAATATTAAGGGAAGCTAACTTTCTTGTAAAACTCTCCCTGTGACGAAAATTATCAGCCATGTAATGTTTATTGAAAGTGTATGGGGAGTGGAGGGGAGGGGTGGTGTGGGGTTGGTGGTTAGGCAGAAGACGCAATGATGAATACCGTTACATTTCCCACCCAATGCTATCGAAAGACAAATACAGATATGAAAACCAACTGAAATTTGATATACAACTACACACGATAGTTTCAACCCAGTATTTGCAAAGCACAAACAAATATAAGCATTCCCTGCTCAAAGGTGGTCCGACACGCAAACATTTTGGACCTTCGTAATACCATGGGTTTTAAAGCGTTATTATAGCTCCCGCTTGAATAGGCCTAGGCCCATGGAAATTTTGCGGATGCCGCGCGTGAAATACAGGAAAAACTCCACAATGGATCGTTGATTCCTCCATATCCTACCCGAAATGTGTTCTGTTTTTATTCCACGATTTAACTTGAATTTCTTTGGAAGAAAAATATCACTTTCCGTGGTCTCATAACTTGACACTTTTTTGTCGAAGCATTTACATTGCTCAGCCGCGTAACGTCCGATCAGTTGTGTTCTTAATCCTTTACCCAACGCACACGATCCCAAAAATACTATTTTATTATCTTTTTTTCTCGAAATTTTCAAAAAGTTCCAATAAAACCATATTATGTGACCCCCACATTGCAACGAGCTCGACGAGCTCGTTCCAATGAGGGGTAACATGATATGGTTTTGTTGAAATCTTTTGAAAAAAGATTGCTGTCAACAGTACCATTTGTAAATTACGCGTGCGGTTGCGGTCGATTCGTTAGGTACAGGGTTAAGTGGTGTTCTTATGCGTAATCCAGATTCCACGCGTGACGTATTTAGCGTATTACCCAATGTATTGTATCGCGTAATGTTGAAAAGGCAGAGCAGTCGTGGTATAATTACGTAGCTAGGCTAAATGAATACGGGGACAATATATTTTTTGCTGTCAAGGGAAGTAGAAAAGTATCCCCCGACAGTTCATTTCACCTCGTGCTCGGTAAAGACTGTAAATGCCCCACAGGTGATTGTCCGGTGTCTTCCCCGGAGAAATGAAATAACTCGTCAATTGGAAAACCCTAGGTACTTTTTAAAGCTTAACCCTTTACCTAACATGAAAAGCAGACGACACTTGCAAAAAATATTCTTGAATAACTAATTTTTTTTCATTTTTTGTCTCAAAAACATAGGTTATGACCCCTCATTGGAACGAGCTCAACGAGCTCGTTCCAATGAGGGGTCATAACCTATGTTTTTGAGACAAAAAATGAAAAAAATAATGAAAATTCATTGGCGAGTTTTGAGATTAGCGCTGGCCGGTTTTGGCCGTTACGTTGGGTAAAGGGTTAATAAAGCTCAAGCACAGAGAAAGTGGAGGTGTTACTATAGTAAAATGACTCAAGAAATGTCAGGGTAGGAGTTCCTGGACCAGTTTCACGAATTTCAGCCATGAATGTAAATAAAAATGACATTTCGATGGAAAAGTGGCGGACGTGCCCCTCCGCCCATACAGCCTCCCCCACACACGCTCCATCCCCACTAACGCTACGCCACTGGCCCCGCTGCCATGGGTCATTCGTGTGAAACTTTTCTTTCTTTTGTAGACTGCAGGCTGAAAGTGATTGAATGAATCAATGAACCCCTTCCAAAGAAAAACTCCAGATTAAGCCAATGTTCAAAGCACTGTTGACACTGGCGAATTCAAGCCTCGTGGGGTGGGGGGAGGGGAGCAGTGTAGCGCTGTGTACTAAGGCATACTACACATCAACGGGGCTCTTGTCTTCAACCAATGCTAACACTGCTTGTGTGGTGTTAGTACGTAAATTGGGGAGTCTGACATTTGCTCGCCGTTACTCGATGGTCCTCTCAGGGTACTCCGGCTTCCGCCACCCGTAAAACTATCCGACACGAGGTGTCCCTGGCTGTCAAAGTGTCGTTAAATCCAATAAATGAATAAACAAGCCTCGTAGGAAGTAGAACATTTCCATAGGTCTCATGAAACGGTCGAAGCATAGCAGGGGCTTTGTGACAAACACCTTACCTACTGCGGACAAATTACATCACACATCAGCAAAAGAATGACAGTATTTATCAAAAAAATGTTTTTTGATAATCGCATTTTTTTCGAGCTCTGGAATCTTAACTCTTCGTTTGACGTGACGACCATAAGTGACCAGAGCTATTCACAAAACTCATTCAGCTTTTATTATTTCTGTCAATTTGCTTCCAAAAACACAGCTTTTTATGGGCACTGATTAGAATGAGCCTGCACAAGCTACATTTTGGAGACAAATAAAGAAAAAATAATTTATAGTGACCAGCTATCCACCCTGTCCACCCAAAGACGGGAAAGTAGTCAACTGCGAAGAAAAGGAGATAATCGCATGGATTTCCAGTTGGGAACTGTGGAAATGAAATAAGTTTCATTTATCTTGATATTATTACATACTTTGTTAATCGACATAATGTACAGTTTTACGGGCGGAGGAAGCCGAAATACCCGGAGAGAACCACCGAGCAACGGCGAGCAACTCTCAGCTCCCCAACATACGAACTCCACACAAGCAGGGTCCGCATTGGTTGAAGACAAGTGCACCATCGACGTGCAGTACGCTTTAGTACACAACGCCACCGTGCCCCCACGTGGGCAATGAGGGTGAAGTGTCTTGCCCAAGGACACAACGCGGTTG
The DNA here is from genome assembly GCA_031216915.1 of Pictodentalium vernedei. Classification (NCBI taxonomy): domain Eukaryota; kingdom Metazoa; phylum Mollusca; class Scaphopoda; order Dentaliida; family Dentaliidae; genus Pictodentalium; species Pictodentalium vernedei. Next base: position 239,804,672 of record CM062292.1, read on the forward strand.
CCGCAGGTGGGATTCGAACCGAGGACCTCACGGCTTGCAGTCTGCACCTCTACCTACTGAGCCACCGCGCCCCCGAAACATGGTCTTTTACGCCATGTTTTGACCGGGGGCAGTCCAGACCGAAAGTTCCGAGCCCCGGGTTACTCTTATTCAATTGCAAAGACGTAACCGGGGGTGGGTGGGGTGGGGGAAGGGGGAGCGGGCAAGTTCCCCCCCCCCCCCTCTAAAGTATTCTAGAGGACAAAAAATTTATTAAAAATATATATGTAGATTTTAAAGTTCGGGTGTACCGCATTAAGTTAATCATTGTCAGTCGAGTTTATTATATTATGTCATTCAACTAATTTCTTTGATAACGCTACTTAATCCATCTGTTCCAGAGGATAAAGTTACACTTATGTTAGGCTCGTTGTCGATAGAGCATATTTTGTAACTGTAGTTTATTAAGGTCATTGATAACGAATTTAATCCAGATGGCCGATATGGATAAGTTGCAAGACAAAGACAGCCACTAAACACAAACACACATCTTTTCCGTTTTTTTTTCCTCTTTTCCCCAGTAACCGTTACGGAATTATTATAACCGCTATGGATACTTAGTAACCGTTATGGATTCTGATCATCCTTCACTCCTTCCCCAGAGGTGGTCACCAACCCCCGGGGATGCGAGCTTTGGTCCTGGTCTCTCTTCTTGCCCTTTTTTTTAATAAACGCTACTTGTGCGCATACAGGCCCCTGCTCAATAGGTTAACATCTGCCCACGAAGTTCGGGTCTTTCTTTGGGTGCACTCCGAAAAGGGCCGTTGGTTTTGTATATGTCTCGGTTTACTCCGGTGAAAGAAGCCTTCTCGCAGAAGCCACTCAACCTCTCCGACAATTGACAGAGGCAGACTATACTTGCCAACGAAGGCCTCAGGCATAATATTTAACAAGTGGCAGATTTTACTTGCCTGATAAAGACACCACATCACCCTCGGGGAGAGGTAGCATCTTTGTCGAGAGGGCCTCCTCTCACACCCGAGGGAGGTTAACACTTCAACCAGATCATCAATAAGAGCACCAAAGCCCCTTCCCTTGGTCTTTCCTCCTCTGCTGCTTCCTGTCTTGGTTGGCATCTGTAAAATAGCTTCAACTAATTATTTCAAATCGTCGAAAAGTCGAAAGGGGCTTGCCACAAACCGTCCCGGAGTGCCTTCGGCACGTGAAACCATTTGATCTTCCATTATATTCATGTCGTAAAAGAGGAATTTCTCTAATTTCATGGGGCCGACAATTTGAGACAAACTGGACGCCGAAGCTCTTACCCAACAAATTGTGAGAGAAATAAAATCAATTGGATCAGGGAGCGTTAATTTTGTTGCACAGTGTTATGACGGCGCAAGAGTTATGTCAGAACACCTATTTGTTCAAACCCGTTTGAGGGAGCAGTTTCCCAATGCTTTCTTTCTTCATTGTTATTGCACATCGATTAAACGTGGTTCTCGTTGATGTGTGCAGAAGTGTTAAATCAGCAGGTGAATATTTCGCCTCAGCTGAAAGTTTATATGTGTTTATGTCCCGTTCACGTGTGCATTTATAAATTGTTTGTGGAAATTCAGGTGAGGGATAACGTGCGTGTTAAGGAACTCGTTCGTTTTAGTGACACGCGCTGGTTATGTCGCTACCATTCGCAAACTGCCCATACACACTGTTAATACTGACTTGAATGATTTCAAGCAAGAGTGTCTGGTACCGGTACTTGAAAAGACAATTATTCCCTGCTCAACACTCCAAATTTACCAAAAGCTGTTAAGCTAACACTCACCCTACCAGTGTCTTCCACGTAATGTTAACGCAGTTTTCGGCTCTCCAGTATATAAAAAATTATCTGAGAAACAAAATGGTCAACCAAAGATTGTCAGACTTAGGGGTCATGCATTTGTCATCTGAAAGGGGTAATTTATTACTCGAAAATCCATATGATGTGGTTGATACATTTGCAAAACAAAATGGTAATACTAGAATATCTTTACATTGACCACTGCAGCCAGTATTGGTGTATCATGACTGACTGTTAATAAAAAATGTATTAAAGTGTGAAGAATTATTTAGGTTTTTGGAGCCCCCTCCCCCCCCCCCCCCCAAAAAAAAAGCAAACCCTGGTTACGTGCCTGCTCAATTGGCCCCTCCACACGTATTTTCATCAGGCTTGCACCGTTTATATATATATATGTGTGTAAATGTTATTGTATATTGTATTGATGAGAATAACTCGTCGCCAAATGTGAAATATATTGTGTTCATATTCGATACTATTGTATGTTTGTGAGAAAAGTTAAAAAAAATCAAAACGACGATCTGAGGAAAATTAAATATTTGATCGTTTATCACAGTGTTGTTCTTTTGGTTTGGTTCCGTTTTCGCCAGCCGCACTTGGTGCCGTTTTCGCCAATTTGGTGCCGTTTTCGCCAGCCACACTTGGTGCCGTTTTCGCCAGTTGGTGCCGTTTTCGCCAACGAGAGTTGGTGCCGTTTTTGCACGGTGCCGTTTTCGCCTTCACCCCTCTGATGAACAAAAACTCATCACGACTCGGTCGAAAGTACCGCCATTTTGACTGTGGATTATGACGAACATTTCCCGCCCTGTTAAAACTACATCTCCAAATATAATTGAAATTGAAATACTGTGCACTACTACACAAGTCGAGGCTCGAAAGAACTACATTAAACTGAACATTGTTCATTGTTAAACTTCGTTGCCTGGGGTCGAAATAAAATTACCGGTCGCGTACACTTGGGCGATAAACGTGGCTCTCTAAGAGCCACGTTTACCGCCCAAGTGCGTGCGACTGGTAATTTTACTGCGACCTGAGTCAATGGAGTGTAACCGTTACTTTTCCGGTGTGAACCAGCGATGTGGCTCAATTGTAAGCTTTACATGTCGTTTAACTTGCATGTCCCGTAAAGGGGCGTCTAGAGTGATTAAGAATACACATTGTGGTTGTTTCTCAACTTTATTGGATGGTATCATTGACATCATTTTACATTAACAATTGAACAATTGCAGAAGATAATAAAATGCGGTTAATGAATCATCTCAAAATGCTTGGCAACAATCGGTTAAACCGATGTTCCAAGAGCCGTTGCCGTTGTCATCCGTTTACCCACAATCGGCCGATTGGGGTGGCCGGTTCCGATCATCGGTTGAACACTATCTGACATATAAGGAGAAAGATGAGTACAAAATTTTATGACAATTAATTTGACAAATAGCTGATTTACTACAAATAAAAGTACCTGGTACAGATTTGGCAAACAATGGGGCATAATCCTTCGACTGCCTCTATAGGCACCATCAGTTTATGCTGTGACGTCTGACGCGGAAGATGCATACCAAATTTCACAACAACCTGTCAGCTTTGGGTGAAGTTTTTTTATTTGGGACGGTCCGCCGAACGAATGGGCGGCCCAAAGCATGGACAGCCCGACGGGCGGACGTATATAATGCAATATAGAGTGTGGTTAGGTGTCAAACCGGATTCCCACAAATGCTGCGCAGTATAATTTAGCACAACGAAAAATGTAACAAATATATATGTTTAGTGACACACATTTGGGACCATTTAGAATTTTGGGGTAGTTTTGTCGACATGACATAAGTAGAAAAACAAGCTATTGTTTTTCAGGAATCAGCCAATCCTAAGGTGCATTAATATATATTTATATAAAATGTCGATTAATAGATATCAGTAAATATATAAGTTGTTGATGAATTTATATCTCATTACCTATACACGAATTCCACAACATAATTACAAAATTCGGAACAAGTGGCTGGACAGTACAGTTGTGATGGAATTAACCCTTTGAACCCATGGTATCTTCCATGTCAGTTCAATGACAGCAATTGGAAGAGTCCATATTCATTATTTGGGGGTAGACAAATCAATATTTTCAACGTGAGGCCTTCGAGATGAACGTTGAAAATATTGATTAGTCTACCCCACACATTCACTTAGTAGCCATCCTAATTAACTTCCGCTGCCGAGGGGGACTATTGTCACATATTTTATAACGATTATCTGTGTGTTCTGGTATGCGCAGATCAAACCTACCATCTGATTAATTGTTGGAAAGGGCTCAGAGAGCCCTTTCCAACAATTAATCAGATGATAGAGTTTCAAGTATGTCATCAATTTTATTAAACTTCCTCGCATACAGGCGCACATGGTCGTCCTACATATATATGGAGAAAGTGGGCTTAGCTGTAAAAGGGTTAATGAAATTATGACGTATCATGTTCCTGGACCGGAAAAGGCCCTTTTCGGCTGAAAGGGTTAAACAGGGCCCGATCTTTGTTGCGTAAACTCGAGCAAACGTACTTACTTTTGAATGAAATGGGAAAAGCCCTGCCAAGCCAATAAACGTTGTACTCTTTCACCTGCAATCACATTTAGATTAATGGAACACGGCCTCTGGGAATACGTAGATCAGGCTGTTTACAAGGTACGGATAAACGCAACTCATGCATAATAGTTGATTGATTTTTTTACTATGTTTTGTTTTTACTGATCGAAACGTGGGTCAGGTTGCCGTTTGATCTATTCTGTACTGATTTCACTCTTAGAGGGGTTCTTAATCGCTATAATAGGAATATACGAGTTTCTTTCAAGTGTTTGGGAGGTTAATGTATCTAATACCCATAAAGTTTTCAGAGAGCTTCGAGGCACAGAACAATTCTACAGAAGTGGAGGAGATCGGCAAACGGTCAAACAAAGTTTACAAAGTAAGTGCTTATATAACACATCGCATACAAATATGTTCTAAAGGAATATTACAATATTTTCAACGAAATATGCGAGGAGGGTAAGGGAGCACAGTCAAAGAAGGCACCTCCTCCCTCACTAATATATATCAGTGCAGGTCCACCTCGCTTGGTGGTATGCTTGGAATACAATACACATGACTATACGTGAGATTAACGCAGGGGCGTAGCTAGTGTTTTTTTTTTTTTGGGGGGGGGGGGGGGGATGTATGCCACAGGAATATCCAAAGGTCGTAGGTCTGACGTGGGGCGGGTATGGCCCGCCCATTGCTGGTGGCCCTTCCCCACCAATGGGAGGCCAATCCAACCCACTTTAGGCCGACGGTATTCCCCTCGGTGGGGGTTCGGGGTGCTCCGCCGAGAAAAATTTAAAAATTCATTGCCCTGAGACTGAATTCGGGACCCTACATGCTTGTAGTCTACTTCTAGTACAATCATACTCGTAGAATTATCTTATACGTATTTTTGAAAAGACGTCAAACAAAGGTGATGTCAGCAAATAAAACGGGAATATTGGACTACTTTGCACACACAACACGTAGAGTTAACATGCTTGTTGAATACGTGTGTTTTTTTAAAAGGCATACATAGATCCACCCACCACTTGGGAATTTATTTATCTGTTGGGGTTTAACGACACTTTCGACAGCCAGAGTCACCTCGTGTTGGACAGTTTTACGGGTGTGGGAAGCCGGGGCACCCCAAGAGAACCACTGAACAGCAGCGAGCAACTATCAGACTCCCTAACCTACTAACTCCACACAAGGAAGGTCAGCACTGGTTGAAGACAAGTGCACGATCGATGTGCAGTACGCCTTAGTATACAGCGCCACCGTGCCCACATGTGGGCAGTCGGGATTAAGGACACAACTCAATTACCCCTGGCGGGGACTGAACTGTAAACCTTTCGGCTTGAAGTTCAGTTCCTTAACCACTAAGCCACTACGCTCCCACCTCTTGAGAAAAAAAAACAGTGGATACATTGGGGTAGATCTGCATGATGGATTGTCGACATGTCCGGGTAGATCTGCATGAGAGAGTTATCGATACGTTGGGGTAGATCTGCCTAATGGGTTATCGATACGTCAGTGCAGATCTGCATGATGGTATCGATACGTCAGGATAGATCTGAATGATGGGTTATCGATACGCCAGGATAGATCTGCATGATGGGTTATCGACACGTTGGGTAGATCTGCATGATGGGTTATCGATAAGTTGAGATAGATCTGTATGATGGGTTATCGATACGTTTGGGTAAATCTGCGTGATGGGTTATCTATACATTGGGATAGATCTGCATGATGGGTTATCGATACGACAGGGTAGATCTGTATGATGGGTTATCGATACGTTGGGGTAGATCTGCATGCTGGATTATCGATACGTCAGGCTAGATCTACATTATGGGTTATCGATACGTCAGGGTAGATCTGCATGCTGGCTTATTGATACGTCAGGGTAGATCTGCAGGATCGGTTATCAATTCGTTTGGGTAGATCTGCATGGTCGGTTATCGATACGCGAGGGTACATCCGCATGATGGATTATCTATACATTGGGGCAGATCTGCATGATGGGTTATCGATACGTCAGGGTAGATCTGCATGATGGGTTATCGATACATCAACGTATATCTTCACGCTGGATTATCGATAAATCAGGGTAGATCAACTTGCCTATAACTGAGTCAAATATGGGGATTCGTATAGAACAAACACCCAAAAATCTGAATTCGATTGAAAAGCACGGGCTTCATTGTCAAATGGTCAGCGAAAAAAGGAATATCAATAGATTTATTATTTTATCTGAATCTTCCTTCCATCAGACGGGGCCTCAAAACAATCGCACTGGTTTGTCCTGCTCCGCCTCCGTACACGGTGCCCATGTCATCGTCCACTGGAATGTCTTCATCCGGTAGTCCATTTGTTACACACATGTTGTGCAAGATCGCTGCCGCAATTCTGATTTTGCACAGCTTATTAGGTGAATATACAAGAGCACCTCCGGACGTATCGAGGCACCGGAATCGCATTTTCAACACACCGATTGCACGTTCAATGGGGTTTCTTCTCTTTACGTGTAGCGTCTTTCACCTGGTGTAGCTCCGTCATTTATAGGTGTCATCAACTCAGGGAGTAAGGGCTATCCACTATCGCCGACAACCCATCCGACCGGTATAGCTCGTGATTCAAAAAGTCTACAGAGTCTACACATTGTGTAGATGAATGGGTCGTGAGTTGAACCCGGCCATTTAGCAACAATATTGGTGAATTTCATTGTAGAGTCGCAAACATCTTGTACGTTGATGGAATGGTATATTTTCCTGTTAACGTAAGCACCTTCGTCAACTAGAGGCGCCGCTATTCTGATGTGATCAATTACACCTACGACATTTGGGAAGCCCGCTAGCTGATGGAACCCAACAATTATTTGTCGTAGGGCTGCACGGTATTCGCAACTGAATATCGGTATCGGTGTTAAAAAAATACCGCGGTATACCGGTATATCGAAAGACTGTTCAGATACGAACCATAATCGGGGCTTGAGCCATCACAATCGGAACAAATCAGCATGGCTTGATGATACAGTTCGAATAACCCTTTATCCAACACAGACGACATCAAAATTTATTTTTTAAATATTAGTTTATCAAATTTTTCCAAAAAATTCAACAAAATCATATCATGTACCCCTCATTGGAACGAGCTCATCAACGAGGGGTCACATGATATGGTTTTGTTGAACTGTTTTGAAAAATAATATTTTTCACCCGCACCATTTGTGTATTACCCGGGCGAATGCGGCCGATTCGTTAGGTAGAGGGATAATATTATTTGTTTGGGACTACAGTTAAAAAACTAAAGATCTTCAAAATTAAATTGTGGGTAAATAAATAATGACGATAAACCGATATTTTTGCAATTACACCGGTATTTAATCGATACTGGTTTAAATACCGGCATGTATCGGTTTATCGATATACCGTGCAGCCCTAATTTATCGTAAACTCGCCTCATCTCAAGGCATATAGATATACTGGTTTGTTTGGTCACACAGGCCGCTCTTGTTGAATTGGTGACGCGAGACATTGTTGATTGACTCGCCCCGCGAATATCTCCTACAACCGCTTGGAAACTTCCAGTTGCGTAAAAACGCAGTGTCGAAAGTACCTGCTGTGACGTAGAAAGTGATCCTGATCTTCTTGTCGGGTGTTCTTGTCTATCCGCAATATGTCGCATAGGTTGAGAATCATTTGTCTGTTCAAACGACCCTTGGATATGATCTCTTCGTCATCCATATAGTCCAAAGGGTTATTCCTGTCCCCGAACACCCTCTGTCGCCTTAAACTTCTTCGAGCTTGCAAAACCATAAACCCAGCAACCATATTTGTCAGTTTTGATCGATTAGGCGAGGTATCTCGCCTTTCATGTCAACAAAAAGTTAGTACTTAACTTTTAGACCGTCTTAAGTCCATCTTAACTCCATCTAACCAAGTTAAGATCATCTTATGACATACCCCAACCGGTCTCAGCATTTGGTCTTAGCTAATATCGATCTTTGCTAAGACATTGTTCGTGAATCTCACTTTAAGATATATGATGGTCTCAGGACCATCTTAAGTTGTAGCTATGTCATAAGTAGGTTTCATGAATACGACCCCAGAATTAGAATGGGTACCATTCTGCGATTGAACAGTACCGAACATTTGACTGCCCTGTTCAGGTTACGAGCAAAAGGCATATACAGGGCTGAATATCAAGTTCATTGTCCTAGAGAAAAATGAATAAAAATAAAAACGAACCCCAACACTGATTTGAAAAAAAAATAGAATGACTTACAATTTTGGGAGATGAATCAATGTTTTCATAATTTACTGGCGAGTGTCAGTATTCACTCTTCAGGTATGACAAAACAAATCCTTATTACAAAATTTCTCTAGTTTCTTGCTGAATATTCAGCTCATTGTAAGACTACATGATAAAATATAGTCCACAAATTTTAATAAAGCCCAAATTATGATCTTATCAGTGAATCCGAGAGATCTATGATCAACAGAGATCAATATACAGTGGTTAAGCCACGCACCTGAAAGCTTAACTCTTAGCCCGCTGAGTATTTTCAAAATGTTTTTCAGCAAATCTAGACCTAGCTGCTGTGAAGCAGCCATGACTAGGTTTGATGAGAAATGTATCTAAATTTGACTCAAGAACTTCTTGGTCAAGAAGCCCATTCCTTTTATAGGGGGGTGGTTAAATGCGCCCAAATCATACTTATTTCAGTGGCGAGAACTTTTGTGTCCTGGGCAGAAATATCCGCCAGCAGCATGAAAGGAGTTAAAACACATTTGAACAATAAAATATATCTCACGCGAGTTGGGAATCTGTTTGTTTATCACTATCTATTTGTTTTACGAGGCCATATTTCTGTTTAACCCTTTACCCAACGTAACGGCCAGAAACGGCCAGCGCTATTCTCAAAAATCGCCAATTAATTTTCATTATTTTTTCATTTTTTGTCTCAAAAACATAGGTTATGACCCCTCGTTGGAACGAGCTCGTTCCAGTGAGGGGTCATAACCTATGTTTTTGAGACAAAAAAAATGAAAAAAATTGGGTTATTCAAGATTTTTTTTGCAAGTGTTGTCTGCTTTTCATGTTAGGTACAAAGTTAACCCTCTACCAACTGATGTCAGAATACCGAAATTTCAAGCAATAAATTTTTCTCATAATGCAGCTAGGAATTTAACCAATTCATTTTTGTGTGACGGAGCTTATTGAGCTTCGTTAAACACGACTCATTTGATTAGATTTTTAGTTGCATTTTGGGAACTAAATGCAGCTTGGAATTTGATAATTCGTCTAATATGGTTAAAATTAGATGGTTAATATTAGATTCATTGGGCACTGGGGGTCATCCGGGTCCTTTCTAGGTGCATACACAGACGTAACAAGGGCTTTAATACCAGTCGAAGACTTTCCTGCTGACTCCCGGAAACACCCTGTTGCTGAATGTATCGAAGTCAGACAGGTAATTTTAATAGGAAGACTACTTATTTCAAGTAAAGCATGTCTCAAGATGCTCATCTTCATAAACTTGTTGCATACTTTTTATGAAGTGGGAGTATCCATTGAAAACTGCCAAGCAGGAAACACAAAACAGATGAGTCGAAACGATTTTTTTCTTTGAGAAAATGATCAATTTAATGATTTAGATAAGACTTTTGCTTCTGGCAAGAAATAAAAGTCCACATAACTGTTTTTACGGTCGATCAGCAAACAGCCCCAGTGTGATTCTGGAACTATCTCAAATGAACAATATAATCGTTTTGATGTCGGCTTACATCAAGGGTACATTGATGAACTCGTGTAAGGAGAAGACTAAGAGGGTGGGGTGTACGAGGATACGACGGTGCTGCAAAATACATCAGTAGTGTGATTGCAAGTGATCTTTGCTCATTATATCAGTTTACCAGTTGTATTTGTTTTGCTATCCTTAACCCCTCAAAGTTTTGCTAATGTGCGCATCCATCTGTAGGGATGTACGTCCATCTGTTTGGCTGGGACACTTTACTTTGAATCAACTTCCTTTTGAACGATGATCAAAATTTAATATTGAGGGTTTTTGTGTGTATTTTAACTCTACTATGGACAGCCCCCCCCCCCCCCCCCCACGGATACTTGGAAACTTCTTAAATTGAAAAAAAATCAGGGAGCTGGAACTTCTTGGATGTTGTGGTTGTCTAAGAACCTACGAACCGACTCAAGCTGAGGCGAGAGAGAAAGAGAGAGATAGAGAGAGACAGAGAGAGAGACAGAGAGAGAGAGAGACAGACAGAGAGACAGAGAGACAGAGAGAGAGAGAGAGAGAGAGAGAGACAGAGAGAGACAGAGAGAGAGACTAATAAAGTACCCCGCAGGTAAAAAATGGGTAATTCTCAGTTCTTTACCCGTGAGTAGTAGTGTATGTGGTTTTCACCACTTTTTGTGTGTGGGGGTGTGGGGGGGGGGGGAGGTGAGGGGTTATGCGGAAGTGACTTCATAGTCACGTGTCCCAGTTATGTTATGTTGGGTTGTCATGAACATGTTTCGACGTCATCACCATAGTGATACATGGTGTTAGAGCACGCGCGCGCGCAGTGTGTGTTGTAAAGGTGCGCTGTGTTTCCGTTGTCCATTTTGTTTACTGAATGCCGCCATCTTGGTTTTCATGGTCCATGGTGGCACGTGGTTGCTAGTGTTCTGCATGGGAAGGGGGTGGGGGTGGTCGTAGGGTATGTTCGATTAAAAAGAGTAAATTCTAATTATCACAAAAAACCGACACCATCCCCAAATCTCCGGAATTTTCGATTTCTACCTATCCAGACCCCCATCTTTAATGACTGGTGGGTACCATGACCTGGATAAGCTTCTAATAGTATTCGTGGGGGAGGAGGTGTTGTAGGGAGGCGTTCGATTTGACTGGAGTATATTTTCTGAATCAAATTCTTCCAAAATCCATGGTTTCTGTCTATCTCTATTCTGGCCACAAGGATCCTAGCGTTTGATCTAGTTATAGCAAGGTGGTCTCGACCTCTGACCTCGCATGCTCATTGACACCACATACCACTGTGAAATAACATCATGGCCGTTCACACTGGCTACTATGGCAATAATCCAGCATGACGTAACTAGTGTCACGTGCCTAATACTTCCACTTCCCCATTCTCTCCCAAAATGGGCGATGACCACATTCACTACTATTCCCGCGCAATACTACTATAGTCGCTCAAATTGATAACAGCAAATCAGTGAGCAAAGTATTCAAGCAACCATTGTTGATATTCCATTGCTTGTAACTCCGGGATATCTCCTGAAATCTGTTAATGTAAGTTCTTGAAAACACCTTTAATTTTCCTTGAATTTTAATTTTGATCAGGAGTGGTGACCCAGAATGTCCCTGTCTAACTGAAGTTCGATTTTGAACTATTTTCGGCACCTATTCAGTTGTTTAAGCCAAATAAACCAGAATGCCGTTTCCACCCAACAACAATAGAACGAAAGCTCAGAGTTAAATGATTTTTGGCACCCTTTTATAACTATACAAAGTCTAAAACAAATTTGATTTTGAATTATATCCGCGTCTTCGAAGACATGTAAGCTCTCGGTTGAAGATAAAACCTTCTAATATACGACGAGCACAAATATTTCCCGATTACTCATACATTCTGGATCGCCGGAAAAAGAGAGTATCATCTTTCCAAATCCATATCATCTCAGTCTCAAACGAGGCTAACGTAACGTCACTGAAACACTGACATGTCTAGATTTTCGACAAGAGTTTTAGAAACGCAAAATAAAAATTCGAAAACATTTGCGCTCAACGCTTTGGGAAAACATTCCATTATTTAATTTTTGTTTACATTTCAAGTGTTGCATTCAATCTTTAAATATCCACTGTTATTTAATAAACAAATTATTACAACAGTCAATCAATCTGTGTTGTCATATTTCGCTTCGCTGACGAGATAAGATCAGCCAGATCAAACAGATTGTTTGATCTGGCTGATCTGGTCTCGTCGACAGAACACTACGACCCAGACCAATTGACTGTTGCAATAATCTGTATGAAAGATATGCAAAAATACAAACTTTTCCATTACATGGTGATTGGCAACTCAATATAAAGCCCTTGTTAGCTCTATCCGTATGAAAGACAGACTCTGCAAAAATCCAAACTTCTCCGTTAGATGCAAAAGTCTGTGTTGTGCTGTACACATTTCTTTGACATTTTATCCAAATGACCCATCACTTTTGTACTATATGAGGAGACGTTAACTACTGCACGGTATAGGGGTATCCGAGTAACCTACAAGGATACCCCAAAGTATCTGGAAGATTGGGTCCATAATACAAATATGTGAACTCCCTTCATGCAAAAAAATTGTAGAAAAATACACACTATTCAGATTCATTAAAGTTTTGCACTCTCATTCGTTTGCACTACTTATGTCTCCCTTTCACCAAAGGGAGACATATTGTTTTACCCTGAATTCTTCTCCTTCTTGTTGCTGTTGCTGTTGTTGTTGCTGTTGTTCTTTTTCTTCTTCTTCTCACACAACCGTGTCCGAGCCAGAACTTTTTTTATCTTTTGACATTGGCTTATGATATTTATCATGTGGGTATATCACCATCAGACGATGTGTCACGTACCATCATGACCCAGATATGACCTTGACTTTTGACCTTCAGGTCAAATTACTGATTTTTTGGCAAGTAAGCTTGTCCAGGCCAGAACTTATTTACCTTTTCACCTCAGTTTATGATATTTGGCATGTGAGGGTATCACCATGAGACGATGTGTCGCGTACCATCATGACCCACATATGACATTGACCTTTGATTTCAAAGTCAAATTACTGATTTTTTGGCAAGTAAGCTTGTCCGGGCAAGAAGTTATTTACCCTTTCACCTTGGCTTTTTTTTTATCTTTTGACCTAGGCTTATGATATTTGGCATGTGGGTGTATCACCATGAGACGATGTACCATCATGACCCATATATAACATTGACATTTGACCTCGACCCACATATAACCTTGACCTTTGACCTCAAAGCCAAATTATTTTTTTTTATCTTTTGACCTAGGCTTATGATATTTGGCATGTGGGTGTAGGCCATGAGACGATGTGTCGCGTACTGCCATGACCCACATATGACCTTGACCTTTGTTTGACCTCAAGGTCAAGTTATTGACTTTTTTATCTTTTGACCCAGGCTTATGATATTTGGCATGTGGGTGTATCACCATGAGACGATGTACCATCATGACCCACACAGGACATTGACCTTTGTCCTCGACCCACATATGACCTTGCACTTTGACCTCAAGGTCAAATTATTGATTTTTTTATCTTTTGACATAGGCTTATGATATTTGGCATGTGGATGTATCATCATGAGATGACAGTGACCTTTGACCTCATGGTCAAATTACTGATTTTTTGGCAAGTAAGCTTGTCTGGCAAGAACTTATTTACCTTTTCACCTTGGCTTATGATATTTGACATGCGAGTGTATCACCATATGACAATGTGTCGCATACCATCATGACCCATATATGACATTGACCTTGACCTCAAGGTCAAATTACTGATGTTTTGGCAAATAAGCTTGTCCGGGCCAGAAATGTTTTACCTTTTCATGGCAGTTTATGATATTAGGCATGTGGGTGTATCACCATGAAGGGATGTGTCACGAACCATCATGCTTCACACATGGCCTTGACCTTTGACCTCAAGGTCACATTATTGACTTTTTAAAAAATATTTTGACCTAGGCATATAATTTTTGGCATGTGAGTGTATCACCAACAGACAATGTGTCACATACCATCATGACCTACCTTGACCTTTGACCTCAAGGTCAAATTATTGATTTTTTTTATCTTTTCACCTATGCTTATGATATTTGCCAAGTGGGTGTATCAACATAAGACAACATTGTATCATGTACTGTTGTGATGATAGATGACCTTGATCTTTGACATCAAGGTCAAAGTATTGAATTGTTCAGCTAGGTTTATGACATTTGACATATGAATGCAACAGCCAGGCTGATGTGTCACATTCTATCTTGAACTTCCATGATCTTGACATTTCACCTTTAGTTTAATCTTTGCTAGTCGTAAATTGGAAGCATGGAACTAATCAAAGGGGAGACATGTGTTTTAGTTCACTAAAACGGTTCCTTCTAGTTAATTTTGAAACTGTTTGGTAAGACATTTTGACTTCTGCTTGTACCGGGCATGCAGTTTGTTTGGGGTACATACAATAACCCGGGAGTTTTGTATATTGTTAACTACTGAGAGCACTAGTATAAGAGTCATACCGCAATTAGCCCAGCTGTATCCTGACATGTTCTTCTGTTTCCGCTTAGGCATGCCATTTCGTGTTATATAAGGAAATATACAAAAACTTCCCCACCAATATGTAATCCACCCAAACCTACACTAAATGTATCCGAATACACAACATAAAGCATGTCAAAAAATAGCTCGCCGATTTGGTTTGTGGTCCAAAATATTTGAACATCTTTTTGAAGAAGAAACCTCAAGACATTTTTCGGAATCAAATTTCACTTCTGCATTTATAATTTAGTTTCATCTTACTAGTTTTGAAACTGTTTTGTTCGCAAGTTTTACTCCTAGTAATTTTATATGAGAACATTTTTTGAATGTATAAGTATAAAACATTTATGTACGTAGAGTTTCTAAAGTTTTTATACATATTTACTAAAATGCAAGTAAACTCTAGGTATTAAATTATAATAATTGAAATAAATCATCTGACGCATTATCGGATTATGAATAAACATAGCACGCCCACCCCACATTCATACTCCGACCAGGGACGTGGTGACAGATGGGTCTGAGGGGGTGTGTCACCCCTCCCAATCCTGGTCAAAATTTCCTACAGTTGGAAATTCGGAGGGCATGTCATGAGTGGTTGGAAATTCCATCTTTCTGGATTTTAGACCTTCTTTGGCGATGCTGATGTCTCCTTTACTTCCCAGAACCCAACTCGGTTTCAAATCGACAAAAAATCCAACTGTTACCATTTACAACTACAGTATACGCAGTATCGAGCTTCATAAGTATCCATGATGTCAATCAGGTACGAGATTTCTATAGTACGTTTACTTATCGTAATAAAAAAATCCTCGAAATGAACTTGTAGAAAATCGCATCATGTAAAATCGTTATCCTGAGTTAGTTCCATCATTCATAGTTACAAAAATGATGAAACATCAAAAATTGATCATTCCTGCATAAGATCTCATTTAATGTTAGGAGAGTGTGAATTGCTTAATGTTCTCAGCTCGAGCATTTGTTTAGCACATATTCAATTCCCAGAATAATACCAAATAATAATAACCTGATAATTCTCTCTTAAATGTGTTGGCATTTCAGTTACTCAGTTTCATGGCTTTTAAAATTTAAAATTTAACTCGGTAGTGAATTTTCAACTAGGGAGAGGGACCGAGAGGAGGGTTCCCCCTCTAGGGCCCTCCCCAGTTGGAAATTCACTTCCCTACAACCCCCCCCCCCAAATCGGACACCTCTAGCCACGTCCCCGGCTCCGACAAAGAGACAGATAATTCATTTTCGTTTTTTTCTTCTTTTTTTGGCTTCATAACAAACACGCTGGATTAAACAATAACAAGCAAACACCTTGGATTAAATTATAAGAATTGAAATGAATCATTTGTCGATTTACCTGAGCATGAATGTATACACTCTGAATTAAATTATAAGAATTGAAATGAATTATTTGTCGATTTATCTGAACATGAATGTAAACACTCTAGATTAAATTAGAAGAATTGAAATGAATTATTTGTCGATTTATCTTAGCATGAATGTAAACACTCTGAATTAAATTATAAGAATTGAAATGAATTATTTGTCGCATTATCGAAGAATGAAAGTGGGATGAGTATGTTAAGTTTTGTATGAAGTGCTATACTACGAACTTAACACGCCCAACTCACATTCAGACTCCGATAAACCGATAGATAATTCATTTCAATAGTTATATAAACGAGTGTATTATTATTTGCATAAGTGGCATATTTTGTTGATGGTTTTTCCTTTGAGTTTATTTACGGCATTAAAACGAGGGTGGTAAGGCGGGAGGTGAGGGAGGAGAGGTGGGGGTCTGGTAGTGAGTTATGACGACCAGCATATCAGTCACGAGAATATACTATGTTTCGTTTTTCACAGCGGTCAGAACGCACCATTTGCACCTTCCAAGATGCGTTTTTAATGCCTTTGCACATAACATAGATAGAAGCTTTATCAACCATTTTTGAAGTGTTGCGTGAAAAGGCAGACAGGGGCAAACGGTATGGTTGAAACCAGTGCAGATCTTCCTGCTTTTTGTTCGTTTCCTTGCATGTTTTTCAGACGCTAGAGGAGTTGAAACCGACATTTTTATAGAGTATTTTGTCTTTCACGTATTCTCTGCATTGTCCTTTCTACTCCTTGCGTGCTAAATTTATATACATTGCATGTGATAGCTGATGCGTACCTGAGAAAACTTAGTCTCCGATGTCTGAAGTAATAACACACATACCCCACCCCTTAAAAACGACGAACCCAAAATACCCCCCTCCCTCCCAAACCAAAAACAATTCTCAAAAAGCCAAAAAACAAAAACAACAAAACAAAAACAACAAAACAAAAACAAAACCAAAACAAACAGAAACAAGGAAACTGAGAAATAAACCAACGAAGGCTACATGATTGACAGCTGATGCTTGGACGCTTCACGAGGGAACATGAACACACAACTGAACGGCCATACATGACTGACATATCTCCTTCAAACCAAGTGCTGATTCCTGTGTGAAATAGGTTGGATGGGACCTTATATAGGTTTTAGACGTGTTGTAAATGGAGTTGTGCAGTAGTATAGTATTCAATATTGTCGGGTTGTAAAATAAATGCTTCGTCGAACAACTAACAATTTGAAAGTACCTGTGCCACACTGATATTAATTAATGGTATCAGTGCCGTTTCCTATTCTGCAATAGGAACTACATCTCCTTGTAGCTTTCCTCCTATTTATCGTGCATTTGTGTGACACACTTAGTCCAGATGATAGGGGTTCTCTGGGTTCTTTTCAACAGTTGGTCATCTACTAGCACATTATCGTATCTTAACGGACTAAGCCCCAGAAATCAGTTGCAAACTGTAGTATTCTCTGTTGATTTGATCGGGTGCCACTGAGAAAGTTCTAGTGTATGAATGGGAAGGATGTGATTCCAAGAAACCAAGGCCTTGGTAATCTCCCTTGATATACAATGCACTACAATTTTCTGCCTCTCGCGCGGGCGTGACTGCTCGTCTTGTGACGGGTGGGCCTGCTAGTTAGTTATACAGAGAGTTCCGATTTTACTTAGTTCAAGAATGGTTTCATGATATGGCATGACTGAAACATCCACCTAGTTCGATCGCCGTGACAAGAAGACACAAGCTTCCAGGCCACCCGTGTAATTCCATGAGGAATTCGACGCTGTCCTGTGCTATTTGTTTCCACACTTTGTGAAAACTTGCGCGCAGACGACCGTTGATGCAATGTGATATCTTTTTACTCACGAGTATAATTATATACATCTTTCGTGCTCGAGTTTTGGATATTTCAGTAAACAAGTTTTAATTCACCTTGATACCATGAAGATATTGACACATTTAGTGGAAATTCTCGACGTGATGATAAAACTATGGCTATTCCGAGTCTTCGTTCCGAATGATAACGTCATCTAAAATTTGGCCAAATTAACCCTTTCACCTCTAGTGGTATCTTCCATGCCAGTCCAATGGCAGCAATTAGAAGATTCCATATTCATTATTTGGGGTAGACAAATTAAATTTTTGAAGTGCAGCCTCGGGGCTGCACGTTGAAAATCTTAATTGGTCTACCCCACACATTTACTGAACAGCCATCCTATTTAATGATATATCGTGTTCCTGGTAGGAAAAAAAGCCGCGGTGGTTCGAAGGGTTACGTCTCAATTGAGCAACAATTCTTCCGTTGATTTAAAGAAAATGATTATTTATATGGCATTTGTTAGATTCAATCGTCTGGAATATTTCAGTTGGATGGAAAAGCGTACCAACTCAAATATTCCAGAAGAGTGAATCTGAACATATCCGATAACATTAAGGGCTAGACTGGTACCAGGCCAAAACAGCGGCGAATTTGTTACAGAATTAAACTGGTGGCTTGGGAGCTTGGAGAAAACATTGATGCAGGGCGACAGAAAACTCACTTTCAATATTCTGATCAGACAAACAATCACTGCATCAATTCCTATGAAATTTCCTATTTTTGGTGAAATAAAATTCTCAAACCAAAATTGGTTGATGTTTTCTTATTAAAGATGAACACTCGTGAGCATTGGGAAAATGGGGTGTAAACCCGATTTGTCCAGACTGTGATGACTCAAGACCCGACTAATGAAAGAAATATCACAACTACATCATCAAGGCATGTCTTCATTGAAGATATGCCTTGATGATGTAGTTAACTCTTTACTTAACATTAAAGTAGACGACACTTGCAAACAAAATTTTGAATAACTAATGTTTGTTAATTTTTTTGTCTCAAAAATATAGCTTATGACACCTCATTGGAACGAGCTCGTTCCAAATAGGCATCATAACCTATGTTTTTGAGACAAAAAATGAAAAAAATAATGAAAATTAATTGGCGATTTTTGGGAATAGCGCTGGCCGGTTTTGGCCGTAAGGTTGTGTGAAGGATTAAAATATTAGTCAGTGGAGATTTTAGTTTAAAAATTTCAGACTTTGTATAAATGTATTTGTAGATAAGAAAAAGTTACATTGCGCAACATCTTATTTAATTAACACGTACAATAACGGTACTCCAGTTTGGTAATGCTGGGGTCCCAACAGGACGAATCGGGTACTACAGATTTTCTTTTGTATGACCGACTGTGTGTGTGACATAAGTCCAAGTATCAAATCTAGTCGCGTAAGGGAGTCAGGGTCGAGGAGAGGAAATTCGGGCCGCAGGGTTAATTCTGTGACGGGACCCCTTTCGAATGTGTCGGGATACTGATGCAGATGCCGAAGTTCTTGAAGTGAAGAATTCTTGAAGTGATAACACCGGGTCTGGTGCATATGTATATAGATAACAGTCTATTAATTCTTCACCCAACGTAAAAGCCAAAATCGGCCAGCGCTATTCACAAAAACTGCCATTCGATTTCCATTATTTTTTCATTTTTTATGCGGCGCCATAAGCTATGTTTTTGACGCCAAAAAAAAAAAAAATGAAAAAAATAGATATTCAATAATTTTGTTTGCAAGTGTCGTCTGCTTTTCATGTTAAGTAAAGGGTTAACAGATTGAGCATCTCCACGGGGCATTCCCATTCCTTCTTTACATGAGTGGCAACTAGAATTTCATTACGACGGGGAACGTACTTGCTGATTCTCGCTCGGGGATCAAGGCTTGGCACAGGAGTCAGGACTTTGGAGGACCCAGGCCTGGCCCAAGAATACTGGACTTCTGGGCCAACCGCGGGCCCCCAAAGTTCCGGGCCCCGGGGTTAATAAACCCGGGCCCCCACCCTCTCGCCGGCCCTGGAGAAAGTACAAGATTACAAGCGAGAACGAAGCGAAATCTAAGACTCCTATCCAAGTGAAAATGTCCCCATTCTGAAGATTATTGAGGGATGTCGCCCTTCTATCCGCCTTAGCTTCGCTCATGTAAACACTGAAACTCAATCCAACATTTCCGTTGCCTATCAGGGCCATTTGTATGAATATGTTCATCAACTAATTGCATGGCTTGAAAAATTATTGTTATCCTTTTGCAAATATGGCTGGAAATTTTCGTCATTGGAAGAGACTCAGAGGAAAGTTAGCTTTCCTTAATCTCCCAAAGCTTATCTGTAAATTTAACACAAAGGTTTGGGAATTTCATATAAAAATTGAAATTTCGAAATGTTAGTTAACCCTTTACCTAACATGAAAAGCAGACGACACTTGCAAAAAGATTCTTCAATAACAATTTTTTTTCCATTTTTTTTGTCTCAAAAACATAGGTTGTGACCCCTCGTTGGGACGAGATCGTTCCAACGAAGGGTCATAACCTATTTTTTGAGACAAAAAAATGAAACAAACTGAAAATTAATTGTCGATTTTTGAGAATAGCGCTGGCCGGTTTTGGCTGTTACGTTGGGTAAATGGTTAATTTGTATCATCAATGTGCATATCATTTCACAAACTTATGGTATTTTCGTGGGAGCGCGGTGGCTCAGTGGTAGACTGTTGGACTTCTATGCTGGAGGTCCCGAGTTCGTTCCCCGTCCGGGACGACCCGCGTTGTGTCCTTGTGCAAGGCACTTTATCCCGGTTGCCTACATGGGGGCACGATGTACTAAGGCGTACAGCACGTCAATGGTGCACATGTCTTTAACCGCTGTATCCCTGTTTGAGCGGAGCTTGAACAGAGTTAGAATGTTGAGGAGCTGACAGTTGCTCGTCGATGCTCGGTGGTTCTCTCCGGGTACTCCGGCTTCCTCCACCCGTAAAACTGTCACAGTCGCGATTAGCCATTGTGCATAAGTATGTGACCTTAAACACCAATAAATAAATAAATAAATAAATAAATAAATATGGTATTTTCGTATAGAGTATTATAAAAATACAGAAGCTGGCTGCCTTTTTACATTTTTTTTCACAATCAGTTTGAACGTTTGACTATTATTCTCGGTTGAAACCCATTTAAAAATAAGCAGACGGCATTTCCACCTTCTTTTGATGTTCTGTAACTTTTTCTGTTAATTATATCAACAGTGTGAGGATCGTGACTTATAATACGGACACTGTCCTTTCTATTAATATAAAAGTCTAGGAGGTGAGTTTGCATACGTTTTTTTTTTCTGCCGGGAAGAATAAAAACTTGCAGATTACTGTAAAAACACACTCGCTAAACAAAGAAACAAAGTGGACGTTTGTGTTGGTAAGTATGATACAGACGGATGTTATCAATAACGGATTATCTGTGCGCTAGTTGCTTCTAATTAGCTTGCCATAGAAAGCCAATGTTTCCTTCTGTTACTTTTTATACACCAAAACGACAGATAGCTCAGAGAGCTGCCTGTTGTTTTTGTGCATTAAAAATAACAAAGGGAAACTTGGCTTTATTTTCTACTGATATCATGGGTGTTTTCTCAACAATTACTTGTCTGTCTAATAATTTCAAGGAAGAGTAATTTTATCCAAAGTCGATGTCAATGACGATATAAGTCAAGGATGCAAGGAATAGAAGTAAGTGACTTGTTTGTCTACTTATGTTTTGGATATTATTAGTTACACAGTTTGTTGGTAGTCTAATATGGTATATATGGTGTCAGTTAATTTCATATTGGACGGGTGCCAGTCTCGAGTCCAATATGGAATTAACTGACACCATATATACCATATTAGGCCACCAACAAACTGTGTAACGAATATATCTTACCGACTGCTGCATCGATGCAGAACTAATAACAACAGCGATCAAAATTAAATGAGCGAATTCTCACAATGTGTTCACGTGTCTTTGCCTTGTTACCATTTATGGGAGAGTGCCTACAGGCACTCTCTCATAAATGGTAACAAGGCAAATTCATATTCACCAAACAGTTTTATCTCGAAGGTTACACGACACACATCCACAGAATATGAAGCCTTTTAAGTTGTCTAACCTGCACTTCAGACCGAATATGGGCTTCCAACACTTGATCTTTCAACTTGAAGCGTTTATCGGCTGCCGCCATTTTGAATAATCAATGAACAAAGGGGAGATTACCCATAGCCGTCAGCGTATATTGATGTTGACAGGCAGTGTATGGTTTTATATGCAGTCTGCACGTGACGTCTTTGGACCAATGAAATTCCCAGATACTTGTAGGAGGTAAGATATAAATTAATACAAAGAATAGGAGCAAAATTGCTAAAAAAAATCCAATACGTTTAATGTTAAAATATAGAAAATACATATTGAGTTGGTGCGAAGAAAACAACGAAGAATAAGTTCACGAAGTCTCGTTATGTGTATAAAAAAGGAAAATAAATACTGACTTACGTTACAATGCAAAACTTTAACTTTCCAATCATTTCTTGACACTTGAGGTATTCAGCAAAAGATTACATAAAACGAAGGATACGAACAAGTTCACAGTGTCTCTCAAAAGTTTTCAATAAACTAAAAATATATGAAATCGTTATTCTGTTCAGACCACAGCGAGACACTATGGTATGATCTCAATTTTGATTTTATATTTTTTGTTGTAGGACAAATCAATTATCTTGACTTCAGAGTCAGCCAGCAGGGTAATTAGATTTAGAACAAAAATTTCAGCCCTATATGGGTTTGTAATTTATGGCACTGTATATATATCAAACAATATGAATAGTTTATTAGGAACTATACTGTCGGAAGCCATCAGAATTTCACGCTTCCTGCTTTTATCCGTTTTCGTGTATGTGTACAGTTATTTAATGTTCCGGAATAACATAAAGCTCATCGGAAACAATTCACTTGCACACCAGTTCAATACTTATTCTCAGAAACCCTTACATAATGATACACGTGACGAAAGACATGAAACAAAATGATATTAACCATCATGACGCAGGTCCTCATTCTTCCATTATCATATTTTCTCATCCATAAAAACACGTGAAAATGAGCTTTTCACAGACTGAAGGCCAGTTTTTATTTTGAGCAACTTGCATGTTTTCTGTGTCCCGACCAGGCCCGCAGAAAAAATGTATGCCGTTCAAAATGAAAATTTCTTGAACACCATGTTATACATGTTGTCCCCAGAGTTCCAATGTGTTCTATGTGCCAGTAGGCACATAGAACACATTGGAACTCAAGAGACGATGTGTTTATCAAGTGTCAGTTCTGGTCTACTTTTAACTCCCTTTTCCCGAAAAAACAAACAACGATACAAGCAACAACAAAAACCCAAAACAGAAAATAAAATTACCCCATCCCCAGTCTTTGTTGTATTTGAATGATACGTGACTGTGTCGTCCAATAAGTATATGTGCGCATGTATTGATGTAATTAGAGGTGGGGGTGGAGGGGTGGGATGTAATCTCTGTAAATCAGGCCCTTCGCGAAGCAGGAAGTATGGATAATATTTTGACCCGGCACTTGTTTGCAAAGGGTGTCAATATTTTTCCAACTAAAGCAATAAAATTGGTATTGGACCTCCACACCCAAGCCATTGAGTGACTGTAACAGATGGCGGCAAAGCAAAATGCCATGAAAGAACTTCCAATAAAAAACAAACCGTGGTTCCGATTACTTGCCGCCACCAAGTCTTCATGTCCTCTAAGCTGGTATTGGGGATCATTTTTGCTAAAAGTGTGATTCTCTTCCAAATAATTTTCAGCGTTCCTAAAAATACATAAATAACAAGAAGCAAATTTTCGATATACATGTGCACAATTTGCCGATTTATAGCAAGACCGAATCGCTACTCAATTGTACTACAATTGGGGAGTCCCGAGGACTCTGGAAATGACGTTTTATCACCGTGCATGATAGGTGTCGTGTAATATGTCATGGCGGCGTATAAAAGATCATGTTATTACATAATTATTATGAAGATGCGTGATGTTAACACGCATGCATTACATACATAAATGGGAGTGGGATGGGGGTCTGGGCATTATATTTCAGTCTTATTAATAATCATACTATTTGCTTCAAATTAAGCACGGAGTACTACAATGAAAAAGAGCCTTAATTGGAACAAGGCGCCATGTGCAATGCACGGGGAGCCTTGTTCCACTGACGGGACGAAATATGAAGAGCGCTTGTAAAGTCTATGGTCAGTTGACAGAATTAGTTCAGCAACGGCTTCCAGATAAGAATGCATTGATTGATCCGACAATATTTTTTGGCTGACGCTCATGTGAGGCATTGATGCAATTTTCTGTACGCCATATATTTCTCATTTGTTTGTTCTCAAATATAGCAGGTGAATAGTGAAGAACTTAGCTGGCAATTTTACCTTGTTGTGGCATGTCACGGCGCTCTTCTCAATTTCGTTTACAGAATAATAGATTCTAACAAAGAACAATTTGAGGTGGTGAGACATAAAATTATCTCACAGCCATGTATCGGGTATTGTTTGTTGTCCCAGATGTGAGAAATAACGGTCGATTAGTTGGCTAAACGTGGGATGCTTCGTGCTTCACTTAGGACTTTCAGGCAATGACGTATTCATCTGCCCTATTTGAAAAATATCAAAAAAATGTGGCGATTTTGGTGAACTTTCTTTCCGGGTGAGTCAAATTTAACCCTTTACCCAACGTAAAAGCCAAAACCGGCCAGAGCTATCCTCAAAAAACGCCAATTCATTTTCTTTATTTTTTTCATTTTTGTCTCAAAAACATAGGTTATGATCGCTCATTGGAACGAGCTCGTTCCAATGAGGGGTCATAACCTATATTTTTGAGACAAAAAGTGAAAAAAATTAGTTATTCAAAAAATTTTTTTGCAAGTGTCGTCTGCTTTTCATGTTAGGTAAAAGGTTAATGTCAAGCACATGAACGAGGAATTTGTTTGTTTGCTTATTGCGGTTTAGCGACACTTTCAACAGTCAGCTGGAAGTCGTGGGAAGGCTTTTGGTACGGGCCTCCGACGCTGGTGGAGATGGAAAGAGCATGTAGTTGCAATACTGACCAGGTTCCTTTCGTATAAAAAAAACCCACTTGTTTCAGTTTGTTGGTTTTCCACCGGTATTTCCTGCATCGTGGTGATCACGATTAACTATGGAGAGAAAATGCACCATACACACAGAACACAGGTAATAAATTACCCAAAGTATAAGAAAATAATTGTGTAGATAATGTCAAGAAAATGCAGGAGAATACTTCTCCTAGCACTAGGGCCCATAACGCCCGTTCTACACATTGCCCCTGGTCCGTCCTCGCTCTCGGCGCCCCTGCAAGCCAGCAAGAATTAATGTGAGATTTTGCCTTTCCTTGTGACAGCTTTCACAGTTCAATTAATGCGACACCAAATGGTCAAATTTAGCGTCCATCTTGACATCTTACCATACAACAACCAATAGTGGTCAGAAATGTGTTCCTTGTTAATTTTACATACAACACTATGGGGTATCGAAAAATGGCATTTTGCGACATTCCTCTCCAATGTCGCTACATTTCACGGGCCGGGAAGCGACTTTGGAAGTGTGAGAGGAAGTGGGTGGCTGAAATATAAGCGTGTGTTCCTGGACCCCCCCCCCCCCCCAAGAAAATCCTGTACAAAATGTGACTTAACAAGCGGTCTGGGAGATTTCACGGGATAAGGTGACTTTCAGCATCGATTCGATTCTGGAAAACCACCAATTCCCTAAAATCGCTTAACGACCCAAAAAGGACTACACATTGTGTAATCTGACACGCTTCGGGCGTAGTCACTCTTATTGAGGACAAGGAAAATAACAAGCATTTGAGAGTATGACATGTCACCTAGAGACTGGTGATACAAATGTTACCATTTTCGTGAATCAGTGAGCGCAAAAATTAAAAAAGGCCTGCTGAAACATACCACCCCGCCCCGTCTCCAATATAGAGGCTACACACGCTACAAATGCATCCGATTCGGTCCTTTCGCACTAAATTTTGCAAAACTTTCTCGAGAGAGTGTATGTGTGTGTGTGTGTGGGGGGGGGGGGGGGGGTAGTCCTGACTAGGACCCATAGGTCGTTGCCCTCTCTCCCACTTCCATAAAGGGAAGGGTGGGACAGCGACCTGCAGGTCCTAGTTATGACAAGAGGAGGCCCACGAAACCCCACACGACGGCCTTTCAAATATCATCACATCCCCCCCCCCCCCCTCAAAAAAGAATAAATAAATAAATAAATAAAACTGGCCAGGGCTTTCCCTATTATAGAATCCTGGCTACGGGCGTGACAGCCTGACATACATACACAAATTCCCACCGGTATTGTTCAGTTACGTTCCGCTGTCCCTGTAAAAATACTTTTCCTTGGATATTTTACGGCCCATGGATTTGAGAATGGAGCCTCCCACGTCCTGATCAGCAAAACACAATTACTGTGCGTGCAAACCTTATCGGTCAGTTATCGATATATAGTTTCTATGATTAATAGTCATTTAAAATTAATGTTGAGAATCTATTGATGTTCACATTATGCTCGAGTGATCGTGTATTTACCTTGGCCTATTTATCAATATCAATCTTAAATGTTACCACACGTGTGAATGTGTATTGCTGTTGTCATTGATCGAGTCCACGTGACGTGATTTTTGTTTGTTTATACTGCTTACTCGGAGAAGAAATACTAAAAATAGTATTGAGTTTCCCTTATATGGTACAAAATAATCAGCAATCACGATTAATCAATCACGTTGAAATATTCTGGATAGGGAACCAGTTTATTTCTTTGGCTTGTCAAATCATGTTTCGACTTGTCGACGATGAGTCTGAACTGATGCGAAGGCAGCCGTATTCTTGTCCAGGCACGCGAGTGATCGTTGTGTGTTGGTCTATATAAACATGACAGTTCGCCTACACTTGTTAAACTGACACCAAAGTCAGGAAGAACAGGTCATGTGAACTGGCAATTTTGAATAACAATTGTTGTCTTGACTGAACCTCTGATATCGCCGTAAAATCACTTTTCTACCCAACTTGATTTCAAATCTCACGGAAAATCCTAATCAAAGAAAAGATAAGAATTTTTTTCCTTCCTCGGATTTTGGTTCCCAGTGCCTTTTGCCATTAAGAAATTGCAACTCATCCGGCAGAAAAAAGAAGAAAGGAAAGTTTTTATTCTTCAAATTCTAAAGTTTTCTTAAATTAAGATTTTGTGTGTCGGAATATGTTGGCCATTATTTCTCCTTTATATGCGTATTGTACACTAAATGAGATAAAGTCATTTTATATTATGTCTCAGTCATCTTAATATTTTTACCTGTGAATTTATTTATTTATTTATTTATTTATTTATTTATTTATTTATTTATTTTATTTCTAATGGCGTTGATGAGTGTTTCGGGTGGGGTAGGCGACGCGCCCATAAACATTCTAACAGAATTTAGTGTTTGAATGCATAACCGCGTGCCCTTAAATATAATGTTCTGTCGAAAATTTTGTACTCTTGAGTGTCATATTAAGAGGGTGGTATCTCCACTCTTCAAGTGGAATTTTTTGAATAACTGAAGTCGATAGATCGCAGTCTGCTCCACTCTCTTGTACACAAAGGTAAATGACAATTCTTTTTATTGTAAATAAACCAGCGGCTAACTGAACAAATCCAATAGAACTCGAAATTTCTGACAAATTGTTCAATGATGCAGATATCACACATACGCTCCTCCCATTTCTATGTCATTATTCGATGTTTGATTACTTCTGGTAGTGAGGATTTGTTCAAACGGATTTTTTTCTTGCAATTTATTGGAGTGCGCCAAAAATCTCTCTTCACTAAAATGCATGAGATAAGTTGTTCATATATACAAGATATTTTTGGTTTCTTACAGAATATAAATCATATTCACATACTTTGAAGCCATAAGGGGGTGGTATGAGCTCTTTTCGGCAGAGTACAAATAAGGGCTAGCTGCCCCCCTCTCCCACTAATTAATCCTTTATCAAATGTAACTACAATAATCAGCCAGCATTATTCACTAAAATTCGCTTTCTTATTGTTTTTCATAGCTTATTACCCCTCATTCGAACGAGCTCGTGGAACTCGTTCCAATGAGAGGGCAATAAGCTATGTTTTGAGGCAAAATATGAAAATTTCTAGTTATTCTATAACGTTTGCAAGTGTAGTTCTCTTTTCGGGTTAGGTAAAGGGATAAATGGAGAATGCAGTTTTTTTCTATATGTTTTGTACGTTTTGTTTTTTAATTTTCGTTTTTAAAATTTAAATTTATATTTCACACAATATTAAATACAAAGAAAAAAAAAGAACAATCTTTTTTTTAAATTTTTTTCTTCATTCAAATAAAGGTTTATATACAGAATATGTTATCACAAAACAAAACAAAAACAAATACAAAAAAAAAACTGGAGTCTTTGTGAACAACTGAACATTTGTATACAAGTAGCGAGGATATTTTTCAACATACACAGTACTGCATCTATGGTCAAAGTATACTTCCCGTTTTAATGACATTGGTTTAACCCTTTACCCAACGTAACGTCAATTAATTTTAATTATTTTTTTCATTTTTTTCTCAAAAACAAAGGTTATGACACCTCATTGGAACGAGCTCCTGGAGCTCGTTCCAATGAGGGGTCATAGCCTATGTTTTTGAGATAAAAAAATGAGAAAAATTAGTTATTTAAGAATTTATTTTGCAAGTGTCGTCTGCTTTTCATGTTAGGTAAAGGGTTAAATTTGTTTCCGCAATATTTTCGCTCTCGTCAACTGTAAAACGGGTAACAACACAGAGTATGAGTAATCGATTCAAAATGTTTTCAGTCTTAAATGTTTATATTTTCTGATATTGGTGATAAAATGATGGAATAGACGATATTTTTGGACTAGAAAATCTTTACTGTGAGAACAAGGACAGCACCTGCATTAATACAATCTTTAGTCTTATCGACACTTTTCGCTGGATGATGGTGGTTAGGTGGGGGCACATTTCTACTGTTTTAGCACCTAAAATGGGTTAGTTATTGAAAGTTGAGTCGAAAAGCACAAGTTTAAGCCAAAATTTCAATACCTTTCCTTCTATTTTCCAAACTTTTACCAATAAAAGTCTCAGATTTTTCTGACCAGCCGGAAATTTTCAAGTACAATGTTTTGGGAGGGCAGTGTCCTCTGCCATTTATGTATCTATAGCACTGACAATCGGATCAAGCAGTGGTCTTTCCAACGGGGGAATGCGGAGAGAAAAATTAAAACACCCAATACTCTTTTCATATATATTTTTGGGTGAACCAAAGCTGAAAGCTCAATGAAATAAGCCCGGCAAGCTCGTTCCATCTGGAAATCAAAAGCCTGTTTTTGATGAAAGATTAACATTTTAATATTATTAATGACTTGATTTTCATTCTGTCATCGGGGGACCCCGTTACGATAAGGGTTAGAGGTAATACCCCTACGACACAACAAAAACGCAAACACGGTCAGAAGTTAAAAAAACAGCCAAAATATGGATACTGCTTGTGGGAGAAAACAATACAATGGCCTTTTTCTGCCACTGAATAAGTTGTCCTTTCAAAGGAAAAAGGTGCCAAGTGCAATGCTTCAGCATTGCAGTTGGTAGCTTTCTGCGTTCAGGGTACAATGATATTATTATCATTATTATGAAATATAACAGTAAGATATAATTTGTCTTGCGATTATCATATATGACAAGGGCCTTTGTGGAAGGGAAGGGGGATTCTACAAGAGTAAGTATCCCATTAATCCTTTACCCAACGTAACGGCAAAAACCGACCAGCGCTAATCTCAAAAATCGCCAATTAATTTTCATTATTTTTTTCATTTTTTGTCTCAAAAATATAGGTTATGATCCCTCATTGGAACGAGCTGCAATGAGAGGACATAGCCTATGTTTTTGAGACAAAAAATGAAAAAAATTAGTTATTCAAGAATTTTGTTTGTAAGTGTCGTCTTCTTTTCATGTTAGGTGAAGGGTTAACCAATGCGAGACTATCAATGAATGAAAGAAATTGAAATTAAATATTTCTAGCAACCTGAGGTACCGTCTCGACCCAAGAAATATTTGTTTTCTATTTAATACAATTGTTTTAGAGGACTCATGTGAGGGGCGTGGCTAGCTTTTCGCCGATGTGGTGGTGGGTTTGGGGATGAAGGGAGGCACACCGAAAAATTCTGACAGACCAATAAAGTTGTTCAACAAATTTATGATGTGCAACCAAACATTTATCATTTTGGCGCCCAAACGGGTTTGTTATATTATAAAACAATTCCGTCCAAAAATATCAACAATTTTACTTCCATTTTGCCAAATATCGGTAACGAAAGGCATACAGACTTTTCCGACAAGCCAAACATTTTAAGACAAAATTTGGTTGGATAAGGATGCCACCCTACCGACTCCCCTGTATCTACGCTCTTGTCATAGGTGTGATGACTGTAATATCCACTTTTTATAGGTAATCAGAAATGTTGTTGACGGTTTTAATTTTTTAGGAAAGTTCTTTAAATGTTGAATGTTGTTTTATGTTTTCCATTAATAAAATGTATCATCGCAATTCTGGTGACTTTGAAACTGTCAAGAAACTGTGCGTGTGAATCAGGTTTTGGACATTAATGCAACCTGATCGATCTTAAAAGTTTAACAAAAAGAGCATGCGTGTAGTTCGTGTTCTCATCTTAACCCTTTACCCAACGCAGACGATATCAAAATTTATTATTTTAAATATCAATTTTTCACATTTTTCAAAAAATTTCAACAAAACCATATCATGTGACCCCTCGTTGGAACGAGCTCGTTCCAACGAGGGGTCACATGATATGGTTTTGTTGAAATGTTTCGAAAAATAATATTTCTTCAACTACTGAATTTGCATGTTACGCGGGCGGATGCGGCCGATTCGTTGGGTAAAGGGTTAACCCATTATCCAGACGCACAGGATATCAAAATTTATTATTTTAATTATTGACAGACCAATAAAATTGTTCAACAAATTTATGATTGGGCAACCAAACTTTTATCATTTTGGCGCCCAAACGGGTTTGTTATATATGATATGTGGAAATTTCACATGAGAAATCAATTGATTCATTTTACAAGGGAAAACTTTGTTAAATGTGCCCAAAAGAATTTTTTCCATGCCAAGAGATTTCCCATCCTGGGCAGAATATCTGCCAGAAATACTTAAGTAACTGATTTCAATTTTTAGCAATATATTTTGGGAAAGAACACATTACTGAAATGATTTTGTGAGTTTTTATATTTCAACCTAAGAAGATAAAAACCTTTAGTGACACTTTGTCTAACGTGGCGGATGAAACCTGTCCGAATTATTAACAAAATTAATATCCTCATTCAAATTCATTATTTTTTTCAATTTTTACCTCAATAACATAGATTAGGACTCCTCATTGGAAAGCGTTCGTTCTACTGAGAAGTCATAAGCGATTGTTTGGAGGCAAAAAATTAAAATTTGTAGCTATTACAGAATTTTGTTTGGCAAGTGATGTATTCTATTCCTGTTGGAAAAAGGGTTAAATAAAATATAAATAGTGATTAAAATCTTCAACCGGTATTACTTTATTCATCATAAGTGTGTGTGTGTGTGTGTGTGTGTTGGGGGGGGAGTTATATGATTTCTGTTTTCTCCGTAACATCACACACAATTCCATATGCCAGATTGTTGGTGGTGGCGATATGGATCTGGACTAGAGAATTTTCAGAAATTTGAAGAAAGAAACTGAACATTTTCTTCTGGTCTATTTTCTCGTTTACTTATTCATAACCCTTTATCGAACCCGAATAGCAGACGACATTTGCAAAAAATTATTGAATAACTACAAATTTTGTTATTTAATTCCCTCCGCAACATAGCTAATGACCCTTACTGGAATGAGCTTGTTCCAATGAGGGGGTCATAACCTATGCTTTTGAGACAAAAACTGGGAGGAAATTGAAAAGACAAATTATTGACGATTGGTCACATTGGGGTCACGGGTTAATGGTACATGTCAAGTTGTCAACAGGCAAGAACACCGGAAACAACGACGAAGAGGGAGACAAAAACAACTACAAAACCAACTGAACTACAACTACTACTACTACTATTAATGATGGTACAATCACTGCAGCAAGTACTACTACCACTAGCACTATTACTGTTACTATAACTGTCACTAAACTGCATTAAGACATTACGACAGTACGGCCTGTTGTGGACTGGCCACTTTCCACGGGCGGGCAATATTTGCACGGACGCAATAATGTTAAATTTCAAACACCACTTGTAGGAGTAATCATTAAAAATTTAATTAATGAAGCACCGGGTACAACCCGGTGCTTCATTAATTAAAATTTTGCTGATGATGATTTTTCTTACCTGCATGGTAAACGCATGCGTGGACATCAATGCCCACGTGTGGATTACGACCAGTCCACGGCGACTGTACTGGATTTTTTCAGCTATACTGCTACTGCACTATTGTTATACCACTTTATTATTGCTACACTAACACTATACTGTTACTTTTACTGTAGCTGCTGCTGATACTACGACTAACAATAATAACGTATCATCGGGCAATGTGTAGTGACAATGTGCGTTGTGTTTTGGGATATGTGCACCGATGTGCCATATGGTGGGTTTCAGGTGTTTGCAGGTGTTTGCAGGTGTTTGTAAGTTTATATACAGATGGGCGTGTGAGTGTGTGTGTGCAGGCGTTCACATTGACGCCGGAAGCACGGGGGCAGCTACCCTCCCTGCCTTCGGACCCTGGGTGAGGGCGAGAGGGGACAGACAATCCCCTTCCTTAGTTCGCCACTCATTTTTTTCAATGATTTATTCTCGAAGTAAAGCTAAAATACACCCCAAATTCGTTCCGGGAGCTTTCAAAATTCAATTGGGGAGTTGGGGGGGGGAGAGGTTCCCCCTCCCGATGAGTGGGGCATCTGCTCTCAAACTTCCCCTTCCCCGGCCTTCGGCCATCGAAACATGCATGCATCGGCATGTCATGACGTGGCTGCTAGTGCGTGTGAATGCCCTTTTCCCGGGATCCGACCTACCCCCCACCTCCGCCCCGAAGTGTTTCCGGCGCCTCTGTGCGTCCAGGAATATAATTTCTTGGAAATGTGTAAATAACGCTGGCAATGATAACCATAGTTAGTTAACCTAAATAATATAAATCCAAAGATCGAAATACTTGTATATGAACACGATATATTATAAACAACAAATGTGTTATTTCCAGGATGAACATAATCTCTTTGAAAAAAAATGTTCTCTTTGCCGATGGACGAAGTGTATAATTGAGATACGATGTTACGATGGATAGATAAGGTTGGTGCAGTCGAACCCATTTTTTTCTTCACTATTACAATATGAGTCATTGACCAATCCTTTCAATGACTTCATTCCTGGTGCTGGAGCGTAAACATATTCAAATATCTGGATGGATTCTTACGAACCATAGTGTTTTTTCTCTAATTCCAATATGAAGCGGATTAAGTGCAATTTTTCAAATCGCAATCCCCTGGATATAGTTTTATGTGTATTTCGATTTCCAGGTAAGAAGAACATATTTTTGTGTATTTTCCCAAGGTGAAAACCCTTTAAAATTAACTGACAACCGGACATTCCAATGTGTCAGTGTTATTGTTGACTCATTCCATAGAGCAGGTGGTCTCTGTTTAGTGTTTGGCTTTAAGACTTATTGTGTCCCTTCTGAGAGGAATGGAAATAATTACAATCAAAAGTTAGAATATATTTCTTTTAATCGATTGACTAATAACTGGATATAATTCTTTTATAAACTCCACTTAACCCTTTACCCAACGCACACGATATCAAAATGTATTATTTTAATTACTGACCTTTAAAATTTTTCAAAAGATTTCAATAAACCAATGTCATGTGACCCCCTAATTGGAACGATCTCGCTGAGCTCGTTCCAATGAGGGGTCACATGATATGGTTTTGTTAAAAAAAAAATTAAAATATAATTTTTTCAACTGCCTAATTTGTAAATTACTCTGACGGATGCGACAAATTCGTCAGGGAAAGGGTTAAGACCGTCGTGTGACAAATTTGAAATACATTTCAACCATTCACGGTGGCTGTGTGTACATAATAAACTCTGGAAAACACTAGGTTTGAAACTCCAAATTTAATTTTTTTTAGATAAATAAATAAATAAATAAATAAATAAATAAATAAATAAATAAATAAATGCACTGTATATTTTTTATATATCTTTCCACCACAAATTACAAGCGACAATACCAACATACTTTTTTGAAAAATATTTTCTGCAAAGTTATCCAGAGCACAGACTGTGAACCAAACTGAAACAATGTCCATGGGCTTGTTCAATAATCGGTGATGAGCTAAGCTATGTTTTTAAGGAAAAAAGCAGATATTAGAAAAATTATGGGATAATCTGAACTCATACTTTTGAAGAATTTTATTGATTTTTAAGATATTTGATTTTTATTCACTTATATTTTTCCGCCCGAAATTTAACCAAGCAATCTAAAAAAGAACAGAAAAACACGAATTTAGATCGAAGTCAGACATATATATAGTTTCCATGTCTGTCACAAAATAAATAAATAAATAAATAAATAAATAAATAAATAAATAAATAAATAAATAAATAAATAAATAAATAAATAAATAAATAAATCCGTTTGAGGCTTGAATCTTTTGGCATGTATTGTCTGGCTGTCCATATAAAGCTGTCAAGCGGTGCGCCTACGTAGTCGGCTTTTAACCCTTTACCCAACGCAGACGATATCAAGATTTATTAATTTAATTATTGATTTTTAAAATGTTTTTAAAAAAATCCAAAAAAACACATCATGTGACCCCTCATTAGAACGAGCTCGTTCCACTGAGGGGTCACATGATGTGGTTTTGTCGAAATGTTTTGAAAAATGTATTTTTTTCGACTGCTAAATTTGTAAATTACGCGAGCGGATGTAAATAAATAAATAAATAAATAAATAAATAAATAAATAAATAAATAAATAAATAAATAAATAAATAAATGGCTGGTGCGAATAATCCAGTTTTCCGAGAACAAAAGGCTTGTTGCACTGTCCGAGATAAGTGAATTACTACAAAAAAACACTTCGACGGTGGATTTTCTGCATTTCAATTATTTACAACTTTTGAGAGAAAAAATACAAGTAGCACCAGCATTTTTAGGCTCGGAGACCACTAGGGTTACAAACGGTGGTCCTTGAATTTTAAAGGAACAAGCGTTTTCGCAGTTTTGTTAGAAAGTGTAATTAACTGTTGAATGAAAAAAGCTCTTTCCAACAATTATCAAGGGCGTAATTCTCAAATTCTACGTTACACTCCCTAACACGCCTCGTGAGCCATTCACGTAGCGTTTGCTCCAAGAGAAAACCGAACCAATGCGTTTGAACAAACACAAAAAGAAAAAAATAAACAAACCCCTAAATTTTAATATGATTTGATTTGAGCAAAATCGTTTGATCAGTATGGGCTTGATATTTCAACCCGATCAATCTTAGTTCAACAGAAAGCACGTCGACTGGAGGAAGAATCTATTAAATATGGGGATACGTCAGTTAATATTTTCAACCTGCAGCCTAACGGTTGCAGGTTGGTAATATTCACTGATGCTGCATACGATGATTATCACAGAGAATTCACAGAAAACCGAATTCTAGTATTAGAGGAGTTAAATTTGTCCTATCATAATTGTTCTGACAGAGGAAGGGTGTCTAAACGGATAAAAACTGTTTCATATGGAAACTGCAATAACTTCTCCTCGAGTCTTTATATCTCGATAAATTTATGTTTTTCCGATTTTTTAAACGAAAAATTGTTTACCTCTCCCTTTATCAATCAGTAGAACAGACAGACTCTTAAACTTTCTCATGTGATTTATTTTTTTTTTCAGTTATTGTTTGATCTAAACAATATCAATAGATCATGGCAACAGGTAATTTGTGCAACCCTCGCAGAATTTTAAGTTTCGTTCCGCGCATGGTCTGTTTAGTATAAATAAACACACGTGGATAAGTTATACACATACCTTTCGTCAGCGGTAAAGATATCGAAAATAGCCGTGTGCTTGTCCAATCAAAACGAAGATAACATTGCGCTCTGTCGATGATGTCATCAAAATAAGATTAACACGAGGCACATATTTGTGGGAAGACAGCGAAAACCAAACGTCAAAATTGAATCCTGAAACTAAAAGATGGACTCCGTAGACAATTATTTCGTATTTCCGTCGTCGCCACTGAACGACATTGATGAAGAGTACGGTTTTGGAAATATTGACGACGCAGATCTTCGAATTGCGACGCAAAAAAGTCTGGAGTCGGGATGTTTGACACCTCTTATCAAACAAGAACTGAAATGCCGAATCCAAAGTCGACGCCTTTCAGAGGGGAAGGATGAAATGGAAATTAAATTCGAGAATCAGCCAAAATCACAAGTACGGGCATACCCGATACAATAATTATCTTTTAAAAAATCATATTTTCCTATTGCACAAACACGAATATATATATATATAATGTATATATATATAATCTCTATTTTGTACAAAATTCTATATATGTTCATTATAACATTATATGTTCATATTTTGGGGATTTTCTTTTAGATTTTAAACAATGTAATTTACTTTTTATAAAATTAATTGTATACTGTCTGAAAGGATCAAATTCCCCACCAAACGTACATACACTCTTTCCGAAACTGGAATAAAAACTTAGTCTTCTGAAACCAACATCTCTGGGGATTTAAATACAGAACTATGGCATTATTGTATATCCCTGATGTCTGAACATGCAATGCAACGCAATGCGATAAAGGATAAGAATTCAAGTTTTCATTTAACTTATAACTTTAATTTCAGGCTTTGACAACGGGCGAAAGGCTGCGAATTGAAAGAAGAAGGGAACAAAATAGAAGAGCAGCCAGAAAATTTAGACTGAAAAAGAGGAAAAGTATCGATAGCCTTATGGATGTAAGTCTAGTGGAAACAAGAGGAATATGTATGCATTCCAAAATTAATAAATTTTATGCTCCCAGAGGACTTGAAACATTAATAGAAAGATAATTAAAATTTTAAGTAAATTAAAAACTCCCATGCATCACGAAAAACGGTATTTTCAGTATCCTTTCAAGAAAAGTAGAAACAAATATTTTCTCCCAAGGAATCACTGTACGAGCCCGAAGAGCTTGTTCATTAGAAGGATACTAATTGTTGTGCAGAGTAAGAAAATAAGAAAGGCGACTGTGTGTTTTGTGCCAAATGTTGATTTTATAATCACTGATTATCAGATAACGGATTATTTGAAACTCCACTTTGCCATTGAAAAATTTCTGTTAACCGAAATTTGGGCATTCTGCCTACACTTTGATAATAAATTGGGATTTATTCTATTATATCCTGTTGGACAGATCTCAATGAGATCTGTCCAACAAGATATAATAAAATAAAATCTTACACTAAAGAAACCTGAAATACCATAGGCCTGTAAAGTTTTGAAATTTGAGAGCTGTTGTTCGATAAATCACAATATATGTTTTCTTCAGTTAACAGCGATTTATTCTGTATGACCTATACGCATTTTACATGATAAATGCATTGGTGTTTTATAGTTATATGCAATTAACAAGGATATTCCACCAATGACTACAGAATTTGTATCTTTAAAAATGTTTCACACTACCCTTGGCCCTTGCCACACAGCTTTAGAAAACAGTAAACAGCTGAAAACCGAAAAAGTGTCTACTATGAACTACCAGGTTTATTGGTTCAGTCAGGGACAAAAATACCCCCCCCCCCCCCCAAAAAAAAAAAAACAAAAAAAACTCCAAAGTAAATGCAGACTAGCCAATGTGCCAAATCCGTCATTCACTGGACATCACTCGCTACATTATACATCTGGCAATGTAGAATAAAATCATAATTGTTTTTTAAATTTTAAAAATATTGTTCTTTCACTCCTACCCTAAGAATAAGCTGGGAACCACTGAAGAGATAACACCTACTGTGTCACCATCAAATAACAACAAGGGGCGATGCTAGAGTGTTTTAAATGGACAAGGGGTAGCGTGGAGTGACCACCTGGAACATTCCAACTTCATCTCCTGGATAGCAACCGGGTTTCTAACTTCAGGAAAGTTCGTGAGCAACCCCCACCCTTTGAGTGGTCATTTTCTGACTGTTACCCCACATTTTCCCGCCGTTATCTCCACATTCCCAAGACTGCACGACTTGGGCCTGGAAATTTCCAACTATTGAAGTTTTGGGGCGGAATTGGGACGAGGGTTGACAGCTCACCCCATTAGCCACGACACCCCCCCCCCCCCCCAAAAAAAAAAACAAAAAACAAAAAACAAAAAACAAAGACCATATAAATGTATTCAAAGAGGAATGAAAAGGCATAGGCACAAACATTTTATTTCTTGAAAAACAAGCTTGCTGTGGAATACATATTTGTAACAACTCAAGATATTGCACTGGATTTTTCGTTTTCCCAACACCTTTCATCTCCCCCACACTCACAAGCACCCTACACACACCAGCATACAAACACAACTATTCATTTACTTACATAAAATATTCATAAATACACATAACTAATCTCCCTAAACACACAGCACACACACACACACACACACACACACACACACACACACACACACACACACACACACACACACACACACACACACACACACACACACACACACACACACACACACATTTCCCTCACATAAGACACACCAAACACTTCCTGAGACACAGATCCCCCGAACACACACTTGTGTTCACAAACATATACCCCTAACTCAAAGAGATAAACATTCTCACCCTACACACATATAATCACCCTTTCACACACACCTTCACTCACACACCCCAAACAAGCAAATCGTGGCCATCAGCAATTTGGCATTAGCAATAGTTACAAAATTTTCTTTGTCCTGCAGTGGTTATAGATGTGCCATTTTGGTCTGTTTCGTCATTGTATAAGAATGGACTAGATTATTTCCTACATCGGCAGCTCACCTTAACCCCCTACACACTATTGTCAAAATACCAAAGTTTTCAGCAGCAAATTTTTCCCACAATGCAACTGAGATTTTAATAAATTATATCTTGTTTGACAGAGCTCACGGAGCTCTGTCAAACAAGATGTAATTTGTTAAATTTTTATGCTGCATATGGGCAATATGGGGGTCAATGACAGAAATTACGACATACTACCAGAGTGCTAGGAGTTAAATACGGCTAATAAATGACGATGGAAAGACCTCTGGGAAAGGCTCGGATAGCTAACTCCAATGATGTTTCACATCACATTATCAGGTCTGTCGGGTTGGCAATCACAGGAGAAAGACTCATGCCCTCCTGGGAACAATTCTGGGAGTGGGGGCAACTCCCTCCAGTATAACAGTCATTTCAATATAAAGAGAAACCACGTACCACTGGCATTTCTTTGGCATCATCCTGTGGGAGTTGTTAGCCGTCGAATGTATTTATCGGACTTCGCATCTATTGCTGTCTGAAGACATGTACTGTGACTCAAACTCGAGAAGAGGTCATTGGCACGGTTTCTAATCAAGGCTTGGTTGCCTCTAGATACATTCAAGACTAGGCTAGAAATAACTGATAAGTGCCGAACATTCAAGGTCTAACGTAGTAGAAAGTCTAGGAACATTACCCAGAACCTCTATGATTAAAAGAAAGTTGATATGTTTTCTTTAAATTTTTTGTACGAACATGTTTTTTAAAATCACTTAGAATTATATAATCTCTTTGTTTATACCAAAATTTTCTAACTATGTATTTGTCACTTTTTTCTATTTTAAAATTAGGTGGGTTGTAAGGGCATCGGAAGTTTCAGTTGTTTTACAGTGGGGAAAAGAGGGAACTGGCATCCACACACATTTTGATAACAAGGATGAGACCCCTCTCTACTTTGCTATCCTTTCGATTTCATACTAGCACTTGCCCAGTGTTCAACATATTTTTATGAACAATTAGTCCTCTTTTGTCAACAGGAAACCAAGAGATTACAGACGCGACAGACGACCTTAAAGGAAACAGTTGAAAGTCTACAGAAGGAAAAACGTCAGTTAGTAGAATTGTTATTATATCATCCATGTAAGTTGGGATGCTTGCATTTGCTGCAGAACACAGTGTGACGATGTCTGGCACTTAGTCGAGGCTGAAGTAAATGGTCCTTCCGACTGCGATAATATTGTGACACCAACTTTAAAACTGTTTCCTGCGAAGAACCGCATCTCCATCTAAATTTTAATGCAATGCACAGAGGAACGCCAACGTGTCACCACTTTATATCCAAAGTTACGAAACGAGTACTGTACGAGTTTTGTAAATTTAGATATGCAGTACGTGGAGAGTGTATTATCACTAAATCACCCGCAGAATGGAAATTCCACCCAAGCAATAATTACAAGTTTGTTGCAAAGCATAACGAGCACAAGCAAAGTTCCAGCCAATGGACCCCGGGGTAAATCCACTCTCCACGTACTGTATAAACTGAATACTTATTTCAAAATGGCATGAAACAAATAATCATCTTTTCATTAAGAATTCTTATTGTAGTTTTATACTGGAATGTTTCAAATGACCTTTCACTTCTGGTCTTCAAATCAATATTGATCTGAAGACCAAAGGCGAACGGTCACTCGCAACTTTTATCGGCATAAAAGTGGGCGGAATTCTTTCAGTATTGAAGAAAAGTGAAGCTAATAATAGCTAGGTATTATGACATGATACCTACAGTTAAAACTAGTAGTCCTGTCACGAACTGTGCGCTAATCTAGGCTTAACTGCGCGTAGGAATTGCGCGCTATGTCCATATCGAATGACATCCAAACCACGACAGGTTCTCCTGGTTACCCATAGCAAACACAGGCAATGTTTCTGCCAATGGACCTCCGGGTTACCCGGAGGTCCATTGGCTGAAACATTGCTTGTGCACAGGCCATATGTACAGAATTTCATATCCTTACTATGGTCATAACGCGCGGATTAACGCGCAGATCGACGTGCTATTTGTGCGCATTTCATGACAGCACTTCTAGTTTTAACTGTAACAGTTACTTTTCACCACATTTCAATCCTTTCGTGAGAATTCTTAAATAGGGCGCTTGAATATCATACAATTCCACCTGTCTCGTATAAACTATCTCGATTGTTTTTGCAAAGATAAGCTGTCATCCATTTTATTTATTTTGGAAGTATTTGACCAACCGTCCGTTTAGTATGAAAGCATTGACGTTTATGCATATATTATTTATTTGTGTGAGTGCTAAATATTTCTGGTCGCCAAAATTTGTTCACATGGCTTTGCCCTGTTACAGTTTATGGGAGAGTGCAGGCGCTCTCCCATAAATTGTAACAAGGCAAATCCTCTCAGACTAAATAATTTTACTTCAAACATGATACGAAGCTTAGGCGAAGAACATGAAGCACTTGCGGTACGTGCACTTCAAAATAAAGCCCAAATATCGATTTCCATCAATTAAACAGTTCATACCAGTACTAAAAAATAATATGTAATGTAAATTCACATGTAATGGCACCATTCATTACTATTTGAAAGTATAAACAATTCATTTTTGTCTGAATGCACAGAGTGTTTTAAAAACGCAAAACAGATACCACAATATAAACGTCAATAGAAATAACATAGACACCCTGGACCTGGACAGATATTAAGTAACAATGAGAAGGAAACCCAAAATATTTATTTATGCACGTCAGGCTGGCTTCCTGTAGGCATTTTAAATATGTTTTACATCATATTTGCACGCACCTGTAGAGATATTATTATAAATATTTAGAGATCATTATACTGGATTAAAGACAGAATATCTTTACACGGATTCCAACTAATGACATTTCTTGTGAGGTTTACAAGACAAACATGAATTAATACTGAGCATAACATTATCTGAAAAAGACACTGTCAATAACTTCTAATGCTTCTAAATTATATTTGAAATGTTTTGTTTTGGCTGTTCGTCTGTGTCTGTAATCACATTAAAAAGAAAACGAAGGGACGAAATGTATTATTGTGGATTGCGCATCAGATCAGGAACAACACGACTTGCTGGAAGACAGACCAACAAGGCCTCTAGAATTTTTTCTTCTAAGTTGAGAATAATTATTGAAAAGATAACTTAAAGGGAAAGTATTTTCTAAAAAAATGTTAAGGTAAACTTTTTCAGCCTGGCTAAATTTCGTACATCGACAGACCTGCAAAGGGGATAACAGCCCAGACAAATTCTGATACACATTAATATGTTTATTCAATGCCCCAATTGCAGTTCGTATTGCTTGTTTGTTCACCAGTAGTATATCTTTAAGTTCACATTATAACTGCGAACACACTCACCCTCACTCCTCAGCCACACGTACCCAACAGGAGGCCTAAAACATACGGGACGGCCCAAACTGCCTCCCTTATGACCTCGGGTGAGCTTTTAGCTCTTCTAAACTCAGGTGGGATTTTATTTTGAAGAGGTGTTCACTTATGTGTGTTCTTTGTGCATTATGAGTGGTGAG
Organism: Pictodentalium vernedei; assembly: GCA_031216915.1. NCBI lineage: Eukaryota > Metazoa > Mollusca > Scaphopoda > Dentaliida > Dentaliidae > Pictodentalium > Pictodentalium vernedei. The sequence goes on from CM062292.1 coordinate 239,847,303, forward strand.
AGGGAATCGAGGACTTCAGAAATTATCAAGGCGTCTGGGCAGACGATACTTGACTGGAAACAACAACTGAGGTAATTTAATTGTTCCTGCTCAACACTAATAATTCTTTGTTCTTCTGCTGATTTGTCCCGGTCCTCAAATTATCCAAAACAGCCAGTGACAGAGCTCATGTTGTTCAGAATTAAAAGCAACACTCTAAGAGTTCTGGGCGGTGACAATTTGATGGTGTCAGGCGTTATCAGCGAATACAGCAGACAAACACAATGTGGGTGAGCAATATACCACCCTCCTGAAACGGATGTCAGACGAGCGATGGCCAGCGAGAGCAATTCCTTCCCTAAAAAAGCAGGCTTACCTACACACCACCCACCCCATCACATCTAAAATATAAACAAAAAGGAAATTTACAGGGGCAAAGGGAATAATTTTGTCACATCAGTGTAAGATCGTGTTCATCAAGAAAATAATGTAAATGATATTGATATGGGACATAGAACATTCTAGCACTCAGCCGACGAAATTTGGTCCTTAACTGGTAGAGTGCTGGAAGCCCATATTTGGCCTTTATTCTGAAGTCCTGGTATAGCAATTTAAAGGCTTCATATTCCGTGGATGTGCTTCATATTATCTTTGAAATGATATTATTTTATCGGTTAGGATTTGCCTTGTCACAATTTATGGGAGAGTGCCTATAGGCACTCTCCCATAAATTGTAACAAGACAAAGATGTACAAAGAAATTTCCAGGACCAAAAATAACTTAGCACTTTACCAGTTAAGAATGATATTTGAAAGTAACGGAGCCAGTCTCAATAGTTTCATTTACGCAGGCACTTTGTCCTGAACCTGGACATATCTGATTTCTTTATCAAGGGGAATTAACTCATAGCCGTGGTTTCTCCCTCTGATATTGCACAACCTCATAAATTCAGAAAAGCAACCACTATGAAACGGCGGCAGCCATTAATACATGCCTTTTTACTACAAAACCCTGTTCTTTACATGATTTATTATGAAATATTCCCATCCATTTTGCACTCCCGCTTTAAACGAGTTCACTGAATAAACTCAAAAGACAAACTCAGTCATCGTTAAAGCCAAGTTAACAATTTTCTACAATTTAAAAACCTTGGGGTTTGTCTCTGCAATTTCGAATACACACCTACTCGTGCCATATTTTCTGGCCTTCCTCGAGACGAATATTCGTGTGCAATTTATTGAAATAAAAAGTGAATAACAAAACAAAATATTCCATAAGTTATTTGCTTATATTTTGGCTGGCGTTAGATTCCTTCCCAGCTGTGTTGTGATGAAGTTTCTAGTATTATTTTTCTCTCATCTGTTCTTTCCAACCCGACTCAAGGCCTAAAAAGAAGAGCTGTTTGTTTCTAGATCCATTTAAACCTCACTGATCGGATTTTGGACCAAGTAATAAGTAATATCTTTACCTCGTCCCCAGTTTATTTGCGAAACTTGTCTCGTCCAGTAAATTTGGTCTTGACCGATAGGGCTCGACCCAGGCATAATCTGCTGGATAAAGTTTAATAGGGCGCTGGTCAGGCCTAGTTTACAGACCTAGTTTAGTACATTTCACTTAAAACTGGGGTCTGGCTGGAGATCCTCCTCATATTAAATGGAAATATTAAATGAATATTGGTATTGAGACGGGAAATGAAATATCAATCGAAACGTTATGAATGGCGGGAAAAGTACGTATTGAAAATTGCGCATTTGTAAGACTAAAACATTTTATTTCCTTCGAGTCCATTTGTAAATATTTCCTGCATGTTACGCACCATTTCGAATTTGTATAATTATGGCATGGCAACACTTGGTGACGAATATATTATATCGACCAAACTCTTGTAGTTCTGTCAAACTCTTCGACCAAACTTCGACCAATTGTGTAAACGCGTTACCGAAAATGTTTCGAAGGCATTTCAAACATTATTCGATGTGTTTAAGGTGCTATATAAGTAATGGAAAGTTAGCTTGAAAATAGGTGATAGATTATTTTCGATGTCGTCAAAACCTGAACAAAATAATAATCTATGATTTTTCTGCTCTCTGTCCGTATTTATAAACAATGCTTTGCATTTTTGAACACCAAAAAATTAAAAAATATAAGAGTTTTAGATGTCTGACGCCATCGAAAATAATATGTCACCTATTTTCAAGCTAAAGTTCCCATTACTTATAGCATCGTTACCCTTTCAACGCGTAATGCACAAATTGTACGTAACGAAGAAATTAGTGTTTGAGGACAAAATGCCATAATACACATCAAATGAGAAAGGAGGATAAGCAACAATTTAACCCTACAACCCTATAGGGCTGTAGGATTAAATTATTACTGAACCTTCAAACGAAGACAAAATGCATTTGTCCACTTTGTTGTGGATTTAAGGCTTCAAAAATCGCCAGGTGGTGCCAGTAACTGTAAAAGTTCTGTGTATTATGTAACATTGAGAAAAATGAATTTTATTATGAACAAACACTTCTGTGAGTTAGTCAATGATTCCACTATTTGGACTGTGTACAGATCCCGGATTGTATACGTGCGTTTCCCTTCTTGTTTAAGCAATGGTGGGGGCGGGGGTGGGTGGGTGGGGGGGGGGGGGCGGAACACTTGTGAATGAAATAAAGTGTAAACGTGTCAGACTGTTGCTATGAAAATATTTCGCGGATCAGACTGCTCATTACAATATTTTAAATCAATTATTAACTGTGGTATTTGGCGCGATAAATGTTGTAATCTGCAAAGCTTGTCACTATAGTTTTATAAAGGCTGGTTTGCACAAGAATGAGAATTAATGCATCGATCGAAAATATGCTCTTTAAAAGTGAGATTATCAAATATTTAAATTGTAAAGTACTTTTTGAAGGTCTCAGCACATCATATTTATGATATGGAATGTAAGTGCACTAAGAGTGCATCCTAAACTAGGAATAAAAAGAAATTCCACACGACAATTTTCCCCAGGAAAATTGCCGTGTGGAATTTCTTTTCATTCCTAGTAATATTTTCATAGCAACAGTTTGACACGTTTACACTTTATTTCATTCACAAGTGTTCAGCCCCTCCCCCTCCCCCAACCACCGTTTCTTAAACAAGAAGGGAAACGCACGTATACAATCCGGGATCTGTACACAGTCCAAATAGTGGAACCATTGACTAACTCACAGAATTGTTTGTTCATTATAAAATTCCTTTTTTTAATGTTACATAATACACGGAACTTCTACAGTTACTGACACTACCTGACGATTTTTTTGTTTACATTCCCCTTAATCTTGCACATTGCTCAACGCCCTGGAGCTGTTCATACCTCACAAATTTAAAGTGAATCTTCGCATGACAATATAGGTCACAGCTCCATCTGTAGGTAAAATGGATGACACTTTTAACATATAGAATGGAATAGGAAGGTTTTATTCAGAAGTGAAGATACAACCTAAAATCTTCCATGAACGAAAATACGATTTTCATAGAACTGATGCCACTTCAATCAAATATCTTTCATTAACGAAGATACGATTTTTATTTCATTTACATTTCACCAGATGATGTGGTATGGATAAGCCTGTAATATAAACAGTTATCAAATGTTAAGATTTTTAGTTATGTCACATGGTATCGCAATCGGAAGGCCATTTTTCTCAGCTCAAACGGTGCACAGAACAGCATAATAATCAGACATGCTGATGCATAATGATGCAATAATATCATCATGGACATGGATCTCAAATAAGCTACAGAGTAGAAATCGTGAATAATCACCAGCACTCGGGCCAACATCACAGATGTCCACCGACGAAGTTAATATAGGAGTTTTCGACTACCGTAACTTAATATTATTCTTCCTAATTTTATGGAGTGACAGAACACTTGATTCAGTCCAGGGGCCAATGCTATAAAACTTTTACAATTATATTTTCTAGAATTGTATTTCCTAGTTATAACTTTAAATGGGTTGAAATAAACCACCAGCATTTTCAATGATGTGGCAATTTGCCAACTGGCAAATTGCCATATCTTTGAAAATGATAATGATTCATTTTATTCAGTTGTATTAATAGGTAGAAAATACAATTGTAGAAAATACAATTTGTAAAAGTTTTATAGTAATGGCTCCAGGCTGGTGCAGTAATTCCTGTGAGAGGAGGCGACAACCACGTCTGAGTATTTGTATGGAGTGTTGGAAATTTTACTTAATATATACAGAAATTTTTGAACACGTTCAGCTGTTGGATTTTGTGATCCGTATATATAACCAACCATGGTAAGGTAAACATATTCAAAACTTGCATTTTACAAGTGCAGAGCAGTGAAGTAACTACAGCATTTGGTGACGGAGGATGACCAAAGACTGTTTCACCATATTTGCAACTCCTTGTTCTCAATTTATAATCAACGCAACAAACCCTTCTCCGGCTTCTGTGCGCAAAATGCACGAACATTATATTTGAAGTTTTTTCCAAAGATTGGAGACTGGGAAAAGTGGAAGTTTTTACTTGGACAATAGCTGAATTTACTTCTTTGTATGAACTTAAACTTATATCTATCCCACTTCTGTATTATATCATATAACTACAAGTCTTTATTTATTGAACATGTTTAAGGCTATATCTTCTTGAACAGAAGGCATGTCTTGATTAGTTGTGGTGGATACAGGCTGGGGAAGTGGGGGATTACACCCTTTTTGGAGAGTGATATTTTTTTTTATTTTAACCCGACTCCTGGACCCACAATTACGCGGGGCTCCAAAGAGATTCCTTATCATATACGCCTTTTGTGGAACGAATGGTCTTAATTTGTGACGGATCCGCAGCGGGGACAAAAACATCAAAACTTACTACCCCGTAAGTGCTCTCTTCAATTGGTACCGTCTAGGTATGAAAATGTATGGGAGAATAAAACAACCCACAATTTTTTATTGACGGGAAGGTGTGAACATATGTAAAACAGAAGCAGAAAAATACGTTAGTTGTATTCCACAAAAGCGGAATACAACTGTTGTATTTATTTATTTATTTATTTATTTTTGCTTCCCTTTTCGCATAGCTGCTACAGTCACTCGATGCAGTGATCATATTTTTTGCATTCAAGGGAACAAGGACTTTCCTTTGATAACGGATGTGGCTTGAATGGCCGCGCAATGAGAACATTCGGCCTCTCCCTAATCTTTGGGCCGCCCCTCTTTTAAATAATTCTGGATCCACCAGTGTTGGGTTGAAGCCAGTGTTAAAAAGAGGTCATGTCAAACCATGTCTTATTAAAGATAAATGGCGTCCTCATTAAGAAACCTGTCTCCGAAACTTGTTGAGGGTGAAGAATGAAGTACTAACGAGGAAGTAAGGTATGGGGAAAACACCTTTAAAATTACGGTAGAGGTGGTGTAAACCAATTAACGTTACTTATACGCTAATGCCTGTTGCTTATTTATTGAGGTTTTAACGACACTTTCGACAGTCAGAGTCACCTCGAGTCGGACAGTTTTACGGACCGTGGAAGCTGGAGTACCCGGACAGAACCAACGAGCAATGGCGAGCAACTGCTAGACTCCCCAACATAATAACTCCACACAAGTGCCTTCAGCATTGGTTGAAGACAGGTGCACCATTGCCTTAGAAAACAGCGCAACGGTTGCCGCAGGTGGGATTCGAACCGAGCCTCTCTCGGAGTTCAGCCTGCATTTCTACCAACTGATCCACCGCACTCCCAATGACAGTTACTGCTTCATCATATAAAAACTAATACAGTTGTGCTCACAAGCAGTGGACAAAAGTCTTTTTAATCTTTTTCCCAAGTCACACGATATCGAAATTTATTATTTTAATTATTGTTTTTTTTAAAAGTTTTCAAAACATTTCAACAAAGCCATATCATGTGACCCCTCATTGGAACGAGCTCGACGTGCTCGTTCCAAAGAGGGGCTCACATGATATGGTTTTGTTGAAGTGTTTTGAAAAATTTCAACAGCTTAACCCTTTACCTAACATGGAAAGCAGGAGACACTTGCAAAAAAAATTCTTGAATAACTAATTTTTTTCATTTTTTGTCTCAAAAACATAGGTTATGACCCTCGTTGGAACGAGCTCGACGAGCTCGTTCCAACAAGGGGTCATAACCTATGTTTTTGAGACAAAAAAATGAAAAAATAATGAAAATTAATTGGCGATTTTTGAGAATAGCGCTGACGGTTTTGACCGTTACGTTGGGTAAAGGGTTAATTTGTAAATTACACGGGCGGGTGAGGCTGAGTTGTATGGAAAGGTTTAATAAAAACCTGTATTGTACCAGAAGCCGGATTAAAAGCAATCGTGAAAAAATTCTGATATCTCGTTCAAGGAAATACGGTATTCTTCAGAAAGATGATCAAATAATTATTAAAGTAAAATTAAGAATTATTATAAAAAGATGAAAATATTTAAAATAAGAAATACACTCTAAAAGCAGTCGGATTAAAAATCAGCCCAAATCAACTGGGTTGAGTGAATACGAACCAATTGGGTTCATATTCGCTCAACCCATTTGATATGGGCTATTTTCTTTTTACTTAATATATACTGGTTTTAGAGTGTATAAATATCAGCCATCCATCCTATTTTTTTTCGTTTTACGAACTCTTGGTGGCGTTTATCTCCTATCTTACTCAACTGTAAGCCAACAATTGCAAAAAGCCCCCCCCCCCCCCCCCCCCCCATAAAAAAACCCCCAAAACAACAAAACCCAAACACACACAAAAAAGCCTTGAATAACTAAACATTTCCATTTTGTGCGATACAGGCATTGCTTTTTGACCCGCCACTGGAACGTGTTTAATGAGCTCGTTCTAATATGGGGTCATAAACTATGTTTTGGGGGCAACCATTTAAAAGAATAATAAAATTTGATATTTCTATGAAAGGCACCGGTTGGTTATTACATTTGCCATTGCGTTAGGTAAAAGTTTTTTGACAATGACTCTGATAAATACCTCCACTCATTGTCAGAATTCAACTCATGCCTGGCAACCGAAAAATAAATCTCTAAAATATAGAAATGTCAGAAAAATACAAAAAAGGAGAAAATGAGAGACAAATTATTATTATTTTTATAACAAGCGGTTATCGGTTGTTTTTCTAATCATAGTTATAAAAATCAGTTATAAACTATTTATGCTCTCCTTAAAATTCTTGCACAGATTATTTAATATTGATAATTTAATGACAATTTATTTTCGTCAAGTATATATTTTTCAAGTGCAAAAGAAACAGTTCCACGGATCTCTTCACTGTGGAAAATTATTCGTAAATACCTTTTTGCAAGAACGTTGCCTCGACCATGAAGTTATATAAAATGTCCAAACAGCTTATATATCTCCGCCTTTCGCGTAACTTGCGGTATATACTTGATTTCGGATGCGAGCGTTCAAGTTACCAACTTGCAGGATGTGACATTTTGTGTCGCTTTTAACAATCGTTATTTATCACTTCACTTACTGTTTCCTTTTGACGTGCCTGGAAGTTTAATATTTGAACAAGGACTTCTGCAATTGTATTTGAAAAATAATTCAAAATTTTAAAAATTATTAAAGGGGCTTCGCCTTAAAAATACGGCTATATTTGACGTTTTTTTGTCGGTTACCTATAGGTAACCGACAAAAAAAATGTCAAATATAGTCTCGCTTTAATATACCCTCCTCACTTCAATCGAAATGTACTGTTAGGGTCACCTTCTTGTCTGAATAATATTTTAAGCATATCTATAACATCCCTGATTCCAGAAAAATGGAGGTTTATTCACATTTCAAGTTTTACTAGAACTGCGTTTGCCTACAGGCAACAGAACATTCTCCAAAGCGTGTATATGGAAAGTGTGTGTTGGGCGGGATTCTTCCAGAGCTCACCTCCACCGGGACAAAAAAGCATTTCTTCACGCATCCCCACTTTCAACATGCACACTGAGAGGATTAATTTTTCGAGAAGAATTCAGTAAATTTACTCCGGCCACAATTTTAGAGAAACGTTTTGAAACTAGTAGTTGATTCTATATTTCGGATTTTAGACGTTATATGCATGCAGTATTTTTCTTTTATTTGCATATATAATGTTTATTTACTGAATTCTAAAGAAACTATTTGTAAAACACAAAATAATTGCATGCTTTTCATTTTTAAAAACAGTCTGAGTTTTGTTATTTAGTGCAGTTTAGGATGTACAGCGAAAAATTTACTTCAACTTGAAATCAAACACAATTTTAGATATAAAACTACGGGGAAAAATCCACCAGGGGTCAGTACTATATTTTTTTACAATTATATTTTCTAGAATTGTATTTTGTACTTACGACTTAAACTGAGTTTAAAATGAACCATCAGCAGTTTCAAAGATGTGGCAATTTGCCTGTTGGCAAATTGCCACATCTTTGAAAAGGACACTTATTCATTTCAACTCATTTAAAGGCGTAACTACACAAAATACAATTCTAGAAAATACAATTGTAAAAGTTTTATAGTGTTAGTTCCAGATTGCACAATAGTCGTACATTGTGTACCCTGGCACACGGAGTTTATGGTAGTAAATCTCCGCCACCGATCTGACTCAGATAATCGGCAACTCAAAAAAAGTTCTTTGGTATTTGGGTTGACAAATGGAATAACAAGCAATTAGGCAGATTTTGATAACTGTTTTCAAATATTGTGAGCATTGTTGGCCAAAAACGTGTAGCAAATTGCGATCAGTTAGGACATACTGTATCGCAAAACTCAAAAGTGTCCATCGAAAAGTCCTGTTAAATGTTTCCATGCATAATAAATGAATGTTGGTTGTTCCACAATCGTGTTTTACTTACCTCCCGTGTATAGACACGTACTCGTGAATCACTTAAACACAGGCGCGAAGCCATAATTCGTTAATAAGGGGTGCCCTGGACAGATTTTTTTTTTGGTGGAGCAAAGATGATTTTGAAAGGCCGTTGTGTGGAGTTTCAGGGGCCACCCGTAATACTAACTAGGATCCTCTGGTCGTTGCCCTACCTGGGAGGAGGGGCAACGACCGCAGGGTTCGAGTTGCGACTTGTCCCCCATCCCCGAGGAAATTTTGCAAAACGTACTACTCTGAGGCATTTGTAGCGCGTGTAGCCCAATATTGGAGACTATTTTAGGGGCCTATGTTGTGTGAAATTAGCATTGGGCCATTGTTTTTTTTTTTTTTGGGGGGGGGGGGTGCGAAAATTTGAAGGTTTAGGGTGCCATCCTTGTTGACACTCCCCCCCCCCCATCCCGTAATTACCCCGCTAAATCATGTTCGTGAACTTTTTTGATCTACTGTAAATATAAGGGCGATTGCAAGTGTGGTTGGGCGAGACATATCTCAAATACTATTATTTTTTTTTAATATGAATGTTACCTCTAATAACTGATGTTGCCTCATGGTTTGCGAAACAATCTTAATTTAATTAAATCATTTATTCATATGTAAATTGGAAACACAATTGGCATTTATCCTGAATATGATTCATATTTCATGTTTGTATCCGTTTATTCTTCAAAAGAATGTTTCAATAAACCACTTTTGTTTTCAAACAATAAATTTGTAAAAAGTTGTACATATCTTCGTTGATATCTATAGAGAATTGATTCATAAAAAATAATTTATGTACTGATCTTCAAGATTTGATGTAATAAATCTTTATGGTAACAATAAAAAGTTCTTCATTTCAGTTTTATTTACTTATCTCACCTTCATAGAACTTAAATATCGTGATACATCCCATGAAATCAATACTACTGGGAACACGGTGACTCAGTAGGTAGAGGTGCAGGCTGCAAGCCGAGAGGTCCTCTGTTCGAATCCCACCTGCGGCAACCGCGTTGTGTCCTTGGGCAAGACACATCATCTCCATTGCCCACGTGGGGGCACGGTGGCGTTGTGTACTAAGGTGTACTGCACGCCGATGGTGCACTTGTCTTCAACCAATCGTCGTCTGAGTGCTAGAATGTCATATGTCCCATAAGGGACATAGGGCATTCTAGCACCCAGGCGACGCAATGCTAACCCTGCTTGTGTGGAGTTAGTATGTTGGGGAGCTGACAGTTGCTCGCCGTTGCCCGGTGGTTCTCTCCGTGTACTCCGGCTTCCTCCACCCGTAAAACTGTCACGGTCCTGACTAGCCATTGTGCAGAAATATGTGACCTTATACACCAAAACATCATAATAATAATAATAATAATAATAATAATAATAATAATAATAATAATAATAATAATAAATAATCAATACTACTATGTACAAAGCGACATTTGGAGTTTCCCAAATCCGTATTTAACCCTTTTACTGCCACGCCCACTTTTGCCATATATGGAGGATATCTATGTTCATCTGTATGCGAGGAAGTTTAATAAGATTTATGACATACGTGAAACACTATCACCTGATTAATTGTAAGGGCTCTCTGAACCCTTTTCAACAATGAATCAGATGGTAGATTTGATCTGCGCATACCAGGACGTGCAGATAATCAGCATAAAATAGGTGACTATAGTCGCTTTCGGCAGCGAAAGTATTAAAAGTTTCTTTTTGACCAGTGACTGGTTGAGACTTTCTGAGTTGCGTTGTTAAATTTTTCTGATATAGGACGGGGACTAATCTAATTGTCAATAACATAAAATTTCCAGTTTATTAATTTAGGTTTAGGTTTTACGACACTTTCGACAGTCAGGACCATATCGTGTCGGAGAGCTTTCCAGGTTGAGGATGCCAGGGAACCCGGAGTAAACCACCAAGCAGCAGCGAGTAACTGTCAGACTTACCAACGTACTAACTCCACACAAGCAGGGGCAGCATTGGTTGAAGATAAGTGCACCATCGACGTGCAGTACGCCTTAACATACAGCTCCACCGTGCCCCCACATTGACATTATAAGTGGCTTGCCCAAGGACACAACGCAGTTACCCCGGAGGCGATCGAACCGTAGACCTTTCGCTTTGAAGTCCATTTCCGTAACCAACGACTGGCACAGTGCCACCGCGCTCCCTAAAATTTTCAGTCCTAAAATGTCCAATAGAAACTGGAATATGTAAAGTATCACCGCGTGCCTCAAATGGCACGCGGCGATGTTTTACTTATCGAGTAGATATTGGAAATATTATGGCTTTTCTTCCCCATTTTGATAGGAGGTACTTGTTTGTTTGTTTGATTTTTGGCGTTTAACCCTTTACCCAACGAATCGCCCACAACCGCCCCCGTAATATGCAAATTCAGGAGTTGAAAAAATATTATGTTTCAAAAATTTCAACAAAACCATATCATGTGACCCCTCGTTGGAACGAGCTCGTCGAGCTCGTTCCAACGAGGTGCCACATGATATGGTTTTGTTGATTTGTTTTAAAAATTAAAAAAAAAATGATATTTAAAATAATAAATTTTGATATCGTCTGCGTTGGGTAAAGGGTTAACGATACTTTCAACAGCTCTAGAAATATTATATCAGAGTTCAGTACTTGCCAAGACTTGTTAAAAATAGTTTGTAAGGGAACAACAAGATGGGATGTGGTGGGGGGGGGGGGGGGTGAGGGGGGGGGGGGTGATGGCTCTCGTTTCCCAGAAATGATTGTGCGATCCTGTAGACAGTATACGAAAATATGTGTTTAGCTTATAAATGTTTAGATAAGTTTTTATCGGACAGTAATTAACTGTAATTTCGCAACAAGTGTGTTCATTCTAAGGACGTGAATAACCAAATATTATATTTAGATTCGAAACATGTATATATATTTTATTTTGTGATCAGATAACATTTAACCACAAAGTGAATGTCGAAATGCTGAATGGATTTAAAATCTAAACGTATTCACAATATAAAGCAGTTAAAAAAGTGGGACAAAAATGTGTTTAGTTTGGTTTTTTTTTGTTGTTGTTGAGGTATCACAGTACTAAATATATTTTCCCAGAGGCGCAGAGAGGAGACCATTAGAATAGAATAGAAGAGTATTATGCCCCACGTTTGTAACATCAGCCGTGATTGGTTAATATGACACCTTCTAAAAGTCATAGTACTGGAGTTTTGGGGCAAAACACGGGTACTATCGGAACGTTTTTCCCTGGAGACAAGAGAACGAAGAAAATGTAAGCGCCACTTCCATTTATCAGCGTCGAATTTCTCAACACCAAACGCTGGCTCCGTGTCCGTTTAGCTTTTTCAACACCGGTAGACACAAACTTACCAACAAATATATCATCTTCACTGGGTGTGTTTTCAATTTTAACTGTAAACAATGAATTCAAAAGAATCAGAAATATTAAAAAACTCACTCACGTGTTGTTCACCACTTCAGTGAATCCTGAATATGAGTCTCAGTTATAACTTCAATCAATTATATTTCCACAAGTTTAGTACTCCTCGACCTTACTGAGCCTCCGCTTAATTCTATCTACTCTTGTCGTCCGAGAAACATGAATTTATATTCCATTAATTTAAATCACTTTCCACACAAACATTGGCATTTGTTGATACAGAAACTCCTAAAGAGACGGCATTTTCGAAGAGACGTCATTCGTTCGAAATGACGTCATGTTTTTGGATTCGACTACATTGTTGTTACCATAGATATCGGTCTTCTATCTGATATCTATGGTTGTTACAAGATTGATGGCATGTAGCAGTTAACGCTTAACAATGAAAGTCATTTTTTGTTCGGCATAATAAAATAATTAGAACGTTCCTTTTCATGTTCTATCGGTCGATAGTACCTGAGTTTGTGTGATTTTTTAAATAAAACCTTCAGCAGCTTCGCTGCTTCAGGTTTTATTTCAGAAATCACACAAACTCAGGTACTATCGACCGATAGAACATGAAAAGGAACGTTCTAATATTATAATAGAATACTTTATTGCATTACCAATATACATGATCTGGTATGGCACAGATGCTGTTTAAACATGTGAAAATACAAAATACTGCTCATCTAACATCTTACCTAGGAATAATACAAATATTTTCATATAGATCAAGCAAACAAAAATATTTCCCTTGCCACGAATTACTGACTTTGTTAATTAATTAATCGAATTAACATAAATTAATTATATTCAAGTAACTAGACGTCGACGGGTATACCTTATTTAAAGAGCAAAATGAGGTTCATAACTGAATTCGATGCGAGTGAAGTGCGTCGTCTGAATCAAATGACATTTTCGCAATTTAACTTGAGTTCAATTCGATTTGAATTCGACGACACGTTGATTCGTCTTCTGAACCGGGCCTTAGTTTTGGAGATTGCATCATTTCTGACGGGTACTCTAATTTAAATATTTAGAACAGTGATACCTCTAGGGAGACTAAAGGCCATTTTAGCGGTGCAGTTGAAAACGCAGGTATTGTGTTCCCATTTTAGTGTCACTAAACGGACAGTTAAAATGGCTTTCACCATGAAGTTCTCGACTTTGTCTTGCCTGACCGCTTCCCGCGCTTTAAATATATTGCCATGCACTATGTTATCCACCGTATACTTGGTTAATCTGCTAAAGGGAGGATTACCGAAAGAGACCGCATGAAAAAATACAAGGTTTGCTATGATATGTTTAACACCATGAAAGCAAGAATAACGCGTTAGGGTTGCAGACTACATTATACGGCGGCTTATTGGCGTCACGTATGTTTTAGTTATTATATTGCAGCTGCAATTTATTAAATTGTACCTGCAATTTACTAAACTGCACCTACAATTTAGCTAAATTGTAACTACAATTTATCAAACTGTAGCTACAATTTAACGAAAATGCAGCTAAAATTAAGCTAACTTGTAGGTACAACTTAGTAAATTGCAGGTGCAATTCAGCTAACTTGCAGCTACAATTTTTTTTTAAATTGGAGCTACAGTTTAGCTAAAGTGCAGGTACAATTTACTAAATTGCAGCTGAAATTTAACAACTAAAAATAACGTGGCTCAAATAAGCCCGCCTATGATTGCATGTTGGTTCATTAACTTTCCTAACGACTCATTCACGAATATTGAACTCTCCGTTGAGATACATTGCTACTCAGTCCCAAAGCTAAGAGGGTGGCCGTGGCTGGGGACGCCCCATGACACTGCCTGTCGCAAAAAATTGTTGCATGATACTGTCTGTCGGAAAAATTGTTGGTCGCCCGAATTCCAGAATTGTCTCTGAAAAGTTGCATATTTGAAGAGAAAACAAAACAACTGGCCATTTGACGAAACCACTTTCTCCCCACCATGTCACTTATTGTCAGAAACTTTTGAGATCATAGCTTCAGGTCCCTTGCTTCTTGGTATCTTTATTTACCTCGCATGTTACAAGTTTTTGTCACCCAGCGTAACGGTGTTAGGTTTAATGTCGGGAACGGGAATTTCAAGCTCTGCGGCTCCAGGTTCCGAAAGTCAATAACGATACTCGGGGAATCAGGGCTGGGAGGAGTTAAAAACTTTCCTAAACACGTTAACGTGTTAAATAATTCTGCGTTAACGAGTTAAATGACGTTAAATGTTAAAATGAACACAATTTAATAACTTCGACCATTTTTATTGATTTGAATTTGAATATGATTGAACTTACGTACAGTTCGTCTCTTGAGTTCCAATGTGTTCTATGTGCCTACTGGCACATAGAACACATTGGAACTCAGGGGACGAGATACAATATAGTTCTCTCAGGTTATCGTAAGTTCTAACATTCAGCGATGTTTCCATTTAAGAATACAATCGCAGCGGTCGTATCCTTAGAAAGAGACATCCGCCGTTGCTCGAATACCAGTCCTTACATGGAAAAGAGGCGTTCGGATGAAGCTGATATTGCTTTTCTTATCGAGTAGATTTATAAATATCGGCGGGCCAACTTCACCAACGTTGGTAGGAGAGCTTCGTGGCCTTCCCACCAAATCAATGAGTCGTCTGTAATTGATGGACATCTAAATTATTCGTGTTCTTCAATTTCGTCAATTGACGCAAAATTCGACGTAATTGGTACGCGCGATCCGGCTTGGGTAAACACAAGATAACGACGCAATGCTAGATATTATACAATTATAATCTTCAAAGTTAAACGTTATTAAGTTGGTTAAATTTTTTTAACGTTGTTAAAATAATTTCACACGTTAACCTTTGAAACGTTAACTGCTCCTAACCCTGCGGGGAATTCATAAACTCTGTACCGCAGCACAGGCAGGGTTAGATTGGTTGGAGACATGCGCACCATCGACGTGCAATACGCCTCAGTACACAGCGTCATCGTGCCCCCATGTAGGCAATCGGGGTGAAGTGTCTTGCCCAAGGACACAACGCGGTTGCCGCAGGTGGGATTCGAACCGAGGACCTCTCGGCTTGCAGCCTGCACCTCTACCAACTGACCTATGGCTTATGTAAGTCATATCCCAAGGTCAAACAATTCCACAAAATGAAAGATGGTAATTGATGGGAAGGGTAGAGTCCAAAGAGTTATCAAACAGCAATTGATGGAAGTCACACGTATAAAGTAAATACATCCAGTCAGGATGATCATGTCTGAGACAGGAACATATGACAATTATGTTAGAATCACTAATCAATCAATCCATCCATATTTCGGGGTTTATTGTTCTGCGTTTGGAATGCGGGAATTTAATTAAGGTATCGAATATGCAGAATAAGGAGGGTTTAACTGCCGAAGCACATCTGGGATATATACATTATAAGACCTAGGCGCTCCAGCGAGTGCCAGTGTGCGGCATAACCCATACATATACAAGCACACACACACACATACGAATGCTAGCCGAAACGCCCGGATATCATAATGTAATTCTGCACCCTTTATGACGCCGTTGCTGTAAAGTTTCCCGACAGGTCTCAGAGTACAGTAGAGCTTTGCTAACGCTTAAAGTTGCTCCTGGAACCACCCTGGCAGCTGCAATTCGTATGTTTTGTAGATCAAGGGAATTAGATTCAGAACAGATGTCCCAGACTGCATCAGCGTATTCAAGAAGCGGGCGTATAAAGGCAAAGTATATTTTTCCTGGACCCTACGATTTAATAAGAATTTGACCTTCCTCATAAGGTCAAAACGTTCCCAAGCTTTAGCATAAATATAAGAAATGTGGTTGTTCCACGTGCAGCGATCATTCAGAATAAGTTCTAAATGTTTACGCTCGTTGACTTCGATAATTTGGGTATTCGAGAAAAATAGGGGAGGGTGGACATCACGATCACGTTTACGGGAAATTAACATACTTTCAGTTTTGCTGGGATTAAATTCCACCAACCACATTGAGGCCCAATTCTTGATAACAGATAAATCATGGTTGAGAATAACTGGTGTTTGCAATGGGTTTTCAACAATGATGTACAGGGACGTGTCGTCAGCAAATAACCTTATACTACTAGTTAGGTTCTCAGTTATGTCATTAATATATATTAAAATAGTAAGGGCCCTAAGATAGACCCTTGCGGGACTTCTGCCTTGATTGCTCTCCAAGAGGATTGAGCAGAGTTAACGACAACACGCTGGGACCTATCGCGGAGGTGAGATTTTAGAAACAAAAGTAGATCGCCACTTAACCCAATCTTTTCGAGCTTGTGAATTTGGCTCAAGTGCCATACTTTGTCGAACGCCTTGCTCACGTCGCAAAAAACTACCCCAACTTCCTTACTTTCGTCCAGTGTTCGACAAAACTCATTGTAAATGTCCGTCAGTTGGAGAAATGTGGAGTCACCAGGCGTGAATCCCGACTAGTATTGAGTAATTATATTGTTAGATTTTAGGAAGCCCCAAAGTCGCTTAAAGATGCACTTTTCGAATACTTTGCCAACGCAGCTTAGTAAAGATATAGGATGGTAGTTCGTTACTGTATTGGCAGGTGACTTTTTCACGACAGGACTTACATTGGCCTTTTTCCATTCAATAGGAAATAGGTTTCAGGTAAAAAGACATTAAATATGGTGGTTGGGGTTCACATGGGGATATATTGCATTCTTTTAATAAACGTGGTCTGATAAGGTCCGGACCTGCGGCTTTGGAGGGATTTAGAGATTTCAGAGCGTTGTACACTTCTCTAGAATGACGAGTGATATTATTAGTCATACAGTTTGTTGGTGGCCTAATATGATATATATGGTGTCAGTTAATTCCATATTGGACTCGAGGACAATATGGAATTAACTGACACCATATATACCATATTAGGCCACTAACAAACTGTGTAACGAATATATCTTACCGACTGCTGCATCGATGCACAGAACTAATAACAACAGCGATCAAAATTAAATGAGAGAATTCTCACAATGTGTTCACGTGTCTTTGCCTTGTTACAATTTATGGGAGATTGCCTACAGGCCCTCTCCCATAAATTGTAACAAGGCAAATTCATACATACCAAACAGTTTCATTTCGAAGGTAACGTGACACACATCCACAGAATATGAAGCCTTTTAAGTTGCCTAACCTGTACTTCAGACCATATATGGGCTTCTAACACTCAATATTTCAACTTGAAGCGTTTATCGGCTGCCACCATTTTGAATAATCAATGGACGAAGGGGAGATTACCCATAGCTGTCAGCGTATATTGATGTTGACAGGTAGTATATGGTTTTATATGCAGTGACGTCTTTGAACCAATGAAATTCCCAGATACTTGTAGGAGATATTGTCAATTGTTGGTCGTTCCGAAAAATCATTACACGGCAAGGAGTTGTTCATGTCATCAACTGTTGATATGGAACAAAAATAATCGTTAAAAACTTACATTTTCTACATACATTAGATTATCGTGACTAATTGTGGGAATACCTTGGGATTTTTTTTTGCCAATGACAGACTTCACAGTGTTTTCCACCACATGGAAGGCGTTGTCGCGTTATTAGAAAGAATAGTGTGTATTTTGTTGATATGGGAACTTCTGGCTTTCCGAATGGCAGAGACCACTTCGTTTCACTTAACGTTGTACTTGTTCCAGTGACCAGCTAAATTTGTACGTTTTGCTAGGCGGTATAGGCGTTTACGTTGTCTGATTAGATATCTAATTTCACTGTGCATCCAGAGGGGCTCATTCCTCCTAGATGTGATAGTTTTGTTGGGTATATATCTAGAGACATGGGACAATAGAGTCTCAGTAAAATCTGAGACCATTTTATCATTATTATGACTATCGACCATTGAATCCCAATTAACACTCTGAAGGGAGTTATTCAGACCAACATAGTCACCTTGAGAGTACAACCATATGCGACGTTTAAATGATGCACGTGGATTTACAGGAAATGCAATTTCAAGGGAGATAGGACAGTGATATCGAACTTGATCAGTAATAAGTGGTTCGAGTACCTCACATGACACTACATTAACCGTATTACTTACAGCGAAAAAGTCAAGTAAGGAAGCAGATGATTCAGTGAAGTATGTTGCCTCATTCACAAACTGTCTGAGGTTGAAGTAGTTCAACATTTCCAGAAATGGGCCCCAGCGGGAGGATAGTTGATTGTCATTAAAGTCATCTGTTATAATAATGTCGCTGATACGGGTATCGTACGCCTTTTCTATGGTGCTTGACATTAAGTCCCAAGTAGAAAAAGGGCTGTCAGGAGGACGGTAAAATACACCGACTAGTAGCGATCTTTTGCTTTCTAAAATTTCGACCCAGAGGCTTTCCAAGTTCGGTGTGAGAATATCCGAGCGGGCTCTGAAATGAATTCCATCTTTTATGTAAATAGCTACACCCCCTGCTCTGGACGGTCGATCTAGACGGACTGGTTCCTGGAAGCCAGGCAATATAATATTAGATGAAGCTTCGTCAACACTTAACCAAGTTTCAGAAAAGGCCAAGATGTCAAACTCAAGTACTTCAGCCTGTAAGATATCTAGTTTCGGTTTAAGGCTCTGGACATTGAGATGCAAGATTTTCAGAAATTTTGTAGTAGTACGTGAATCAACGGAGACTGGTCATGGATTTAACTCAGTGTCCCCTGAGAGTTGTATAAGAATAGAACTAAGGCCGAATAAGATTAAAAATGTGACTAAGAACACATGATTTTCTACGGCAAAAGCGGAAATAGGACTTGGTTTGGTCTGGGGTTGGACTGTATGATTATCAATCACATGATGTACTGGTTCAACAATGGTTACATGGATGGCATTCTGTATAAAGAAGAAGTATGCTGGCATCGTTGTGATGCTCGCTGCTACCGACAAAACTCTAAAACGCACACTAAGGTAACAAAGCACACACAATAGAGAGGTTCCCGGTAGTTTCGTTCGTAATTTGCGACAATACACAGAACAGGTAAACAGGCCTATCCGAGCTCAGTGCTCTTCCAGTCAAGACACTAGGTAATAGGAATCAAGAAGTGAAAGAGAGCTCGGATAGTCCCTTTGCTATGCACAGCCACAATTAGCGATACGGTTCTGCTGGGATATTAATCTATGATTATTGACACCTCAGTAGTATGTCATGTACCCGGACACCCCTCATTCGGGGGACCTCGGAAGTGACGTCATGTCACGTGACCTAGTGGCGCCATGTTGTGTTGTCATAGAAACCAGCGTGAGCGACCATGTTGCGACGTCATCCCCATAGTGATACGTGATGTTAGTGCGCATGCGCAGCGCGTGTTGTTAGGGTGATACGTGTTTCCGTCGACCATTTTGTATACTGGAGGCCGCCATCTTGGTTTCTATGGTAGCACGTGGTGCTATGTGAACCAAAGGCCTTCAACAAGACAGGGGTAAGTTCGGAGGGTGTGTTCGATTGAATCGGAGTAAATTTAATTACCACAAACAACCCGACAAGTTTTACTATTTCGAATTCTTTCTGAATTCTCTGCTTCTATCTATCTATGTAATAGTTTTCGTCTACCTGACCATGTTCCTTTGTCCTGGAGTATATTCCAGAAGAGCCTATCTACTAGAATAGCTTTGCTTATTATTACTATATTTAGCTATTCTGGTCTGTTCTTGTTAGTTCTGACCGTATTCCGAGTACTCTTGTTGTTTCATTTATCTAGATCATTTATATAGATTATAACTAACCAATCAGATTGCTTGATTTCCCATAACCTGTACTTAACCGTACAGAGTTATCTCCACTTATTACAACGAAGTCGTATCCGATTCTCATCACCTCTATGTCCAATGGCCATGTCCCCAGGCACCCCTTTTTGAAAAACATATGGCTTTCGGCACCCCTTTTTTGTCATATGTGCTTATGTGAAAAGGCACAATGTGACACAATGTGCCCTAGCACATAGGCACATGCTGGATGTGCCGATATGTGCTTATGCGAAAAAGCACAATGTGACACAATGTGCCCTAGCACATAAGCACATACGGTTATTTGAGGATACCTGGTATTGTATTGTTGGAGGATGCCTGTTGTAGAAACCTTACATCCGGGTAGTTCTGTTGGGAAAGGTATAAAAAGGGTGTTAGTACGAAAATAAACTCATTTGTGTCCTGGCCGTCGTCGAGTGAAGACATGTTACCGATTCGTTGCAGATACTGTTCCAAATTATTTTCTAGATCGGATAATGTTCGCCCAACAATACAATAGGAAGAGGCATGAAGAACATAACTGTCCAAGAAGAACAGAACAGAAGAGGAGAGAGATGCTGGAGATGACTGACCAGAATAAAGCACTTTTAGAATTTTTACGGGATGCTGACAAGGAAGAAATCGATGCCGTTCTCCGCACTGCTGATGAAGATTTGATTACCTGTTTATGTAAATGTGCTACCAACATCTTCGAAGATAAGATACCACTGAATTTGGCTGAATTTGATGACCTGCGAAAATACGAATATGTATTGAAGCTGCTAACAGATGATGGAATTTCTACCGATATAAAAACATGTATATTACGAAAGAGTTGCTTTCTCTCGGCGCTTATCAACCCAGTCCGAGCTCTGAAAAGGGTATGAAAGGGGTGTTGGTATGATATTAAACTCATTTTGTTCTACGACCACGAAAGAGTGAAGTCATGAAAGTCCATTGCTGCAGATATTGTGATAAAGAATTCTCCAGGAGCTTCACACGTAAGAGACATGAAGATGATTACTGTCCCATGAGGAAATTGGAAAAATCGAGCAACATTACAAGATTAGAAAGAAATTTAGATACACTGCGAATCCTATCTGATGCGGATCGATATGAAGCCAAGACTATACTCAAAACGGCCAGTGATGATTTGATACAATGTATATGTGATTGTGCCTCGAATATCTTGAAGGGAGCAGTACCTATAACCAAATCTGAGAGAGCTAAGCTGATCCCATACAATCACCAGATTAGGAGAATTGCCTTACCAAGGAGAGAAGTATCTTATCGGAAAAGAAGGCGGATCATACAGAAAGGAGGATTTTTAGGAAAGTTGATCAAACCAATCATCAATGTTCTGTCCGATATCCTGTAAAAGGGTCGTGTTCGCAAGAAACTTGAGATTTGTAATCTGACCTTCGAAGAGAGGGGGCACAATGCAATCCAGTTTTGCACCAAAAAATTGGTCAAGAGGTTCGGACTCCGATGAATCGTCGGAACTATCAGAGGATATGGAATACGAAGAAGAAGAAGACGACGAAGAAGAGAAAGAAGAAGACGTTTCTATGATGGGAACTGTCGTCCAAAGTGCCTATGACAAATACCAAGACGATTTTGACAACCTCATGAACAAATATATCGAGGATGGAATGGATAGAGAAGATGAAGTTGAAACAGCATATAGAGCACTTCAAAAGAGTGTCTAAGAAGCCATCAGTGAGAAGTACATTAATACCCTTGTGTACAATACAAATTTTTGCTACGACTCAATTCACAACAAAATTCAAGAAACTGCCAAGCGTCTTCGTGAAGAAGAGGATTTTGACTTTGAAGAATCCCAGAAATATGCCTTGGAAAAGCGAAGATTTCTGTTCGACAACCTTATGACAAACTACTAATTCCGAGTAGATGAAAAAGAAGAAGAAGACGATTAGAAAAGTATAAAAGGAGTGTTGGTATAAAAATAAATTCATTTCCGTTTTGAACGTCGAAGAGTGAAGATGTCTGTGTCAACAACGGTGCTCAGATTCAAAGATGACTTACATATACAGATCTTCAAGAATGATGCTGGATTAAAGCTGACTTCCCAGGAACTGACCCAAGTGAATCGTGTGGTAAATGCAGCCAAGAGAAAAAATCTAGACATGGATGCTGGTGGAAAGAAACAAAGATGTGTGGATACTGGCCGATCAGTAAACAAAAGATTAAAGACAAAAGAACTGACGGATGCTTCCACTACGAACTTACTAATCAAATTATGAAACAACACGAAGAAACGAGAGCGATGCCAGCTCCCATAAAGAAAGATGTTTTCACTAAGAACGAAGTTTCTACTGTGAATGAAGTTACCACTACGAATGAAGATTTAAAGAGGACCCAAACCAAGAAAGATGTTTCCACTCAAACCACAAATGAAGTTACTACTGAAACTAAGAATGATGTTCAGAAGACTGACGTTGATACTAGGAAACAGCTAAAGGACAAGAAAGAGGAACCCAAAGATGCCAGTCAGGAGATTAATGCAACCATCAAAGCCAAGTTACCAGCAATCAATGAGAGAACGTGATTTACCAAGAACCTAGCCATGCAACGGGAAGAAGCTCCAGCCCACAAGAAGATGAAATGGTTAGCCCATGCGAGAAGACAGAAGAACTACAAAGACAAAAATGCTGCCTTGAGAAATTGAATTGTATACTTGAATAAAAATGAAATGTTATATATACTGGTTGTTTGTTTTTTATCTGCTACCCCAACAGAAGTACCCGGATGTTGTGTTTCTACAACAGGTATCCTCCAACAATACAATACCAGGTATCCTCAAATACCCGTATGTGCTATGTGCTAGGGCACATTGTGTCACATTGTGCCTTTTCACATAAGCACATATCGGCACATCCAGCATGCGCCTATGTGCCAGGGCACATTGTCTCACATTGTGCCTTTTCGCATAAGCACATATGACAAAAAGGTGTGCCGAAGGCCATATGTTTTTCAAAAAGGGGTGCCTGGGGATATGGCTATTGGACATAGAGGTGATGAGAATCGGATACGACTTCGTTGTATTAAGGGGAGATAACTCTGTAGGTTAAGTACGGGTTATGGGAAATCAAGCAATCTGATCGGTTAGTTATAATCTATATAAATGATCTAGATAAATGAAACAACAAGAGTACGCGGAATAGGGTCAGAACTAACAAGAACAGACCAGAATAGCTAAATATAATAATAATAAGCAGAGCTGTTCCAGTTGATAGGCTCTTCTACGCTACTGGAGTATACTCCAGGACAAAGGAACATGGTCAGGTAGACGAAAACTATTACATAGATAGATAGAAGCAGAGAATTCAGAAAGAATTCGAAATAGTAAAACGTGTCGTGTTGTTTGTGACAATTAAATTTACTCCGATTCAATCGAACACACCCTCCGAACTTACCCCTGTCTTGTCGCAGGCCTTTGGGTCACATAGCAACCACATACTACCATAGAAACCAAGACGGCGGCCTCCTGTATACAAAATGGACGACGAAAACACGTATCACCCTAACAATACGCGCTGCGCACGCGCACTAACACCACGTATCACTATGGGGAAGACGTCACAACATGTCCGCTCACGCGGGTTACCATGGCAACACAACATGGCGCCACTGGGTCACGTGATATGACTTCACTTCCGAGGTCCCCCACCGAGGTCCCCCAAATGAGGGGTGTCCGGGTACATGACATACTACACACCTCCAACAATGTAAGAGATTTAGTTACAAAAGAGCTATTGGAGGAATGGCATGTTGATGCATACAAAATATGGAACATATATACAATTAAACAAAGTGAAGAAAAGTTTATTTACAAAAGAAAGCTGAAGGTTGAAGTACGTATTTGTACTATTTAAGACCTGGCTTGGTTGTAGTGAACGCAGTAAATGGAGCAGCAAGGAATATTGCCTTAACGAGGACACAACTGTAACATCTAGTCAACCCTTTACCCAACATGAAATGGAGACGACACTTGCAAACAAAATTCTTGAAATACTAATCTGTAATTACGAATTAGCTAATCTGTAATTACAGTACCGGGCCGCCGTGGACTGATCACTTTCCACTGGTGGGCAATATTTCCACGGACGCAGTAATGTTAGATTCCAAACACTAATTATAGGAATAATCATCAACAATTTAATTAAAATTTTGCTGATGCTTATTTTTATTATCTGGTAAACGCATTCGTGGACAACACTGCCCACGCGTGGATTATGACCAGCCCACGGCGACTGTACTGTACGAAACAATAATCCGTAATTACAGTATAGCTGATGCGTACTTACGGAATACTAATCTGTAATTACGAATTACCTCATCCGCAATTATGGAATACTAATACGCAATTACCAAATATTAATCCTTAATTACGAAAAAACTCATCTATAATTACATACTATATCGTAATTATGCATGTATTACTAGTACTTTGCCATGCCTTTCTGAATTTATGTTTTGAGAAAAAACAAAACAAAACAGAAAAACAAGTACATTTTTGAAAATGATTGGCTAGTAATTTGGAGTGTGGGGAAGATTTGTTAAGCACTAAGTAAGTATTGAGTTGTTTCGTTCCGGATGATCTCTCTTGTCAAAAGTAAATAAAATGTCGCCATACATCGAAGTGCCAATCTAAGATATGTAAGTATGGGGTGCAAATGCACATGCATGTAGCCTCAAGAGGCTTCGACTTATCTCCATGACGGAACCAACTTCGCCACTAACAATAATGTCTTACCATATTGTGAACCTCTTCGCGTTGTTGACCTCAAAAATGTATCAAAAGTTCACTTATATCTACATTTTGTGATTTTTTTACCAACATGTTCAGAACCTGGACAATTAATAAAAATACAAATATCAGAGAACACGGCAACTAACTCGAAATTTGGTGTGCCACCTTGTTCTTTATTAAGTATTTAAGTATTTGACACATGATGACAACTTATCTATTGTTCTAACTGTCAACTCCTAAACAGAATCAATTGCACATCAAACGCTAACGAGTCTGCACTTCGAAATTCGCATAAGACTCATTTTGCCAAGTAGTACAATTCAGGACGTGAATACTGAGAGGTATGGACCCCTCCAAAATTCATTCCCTCGTCGGGTAGTAGTACTGAGCAGAGTACTATTTCCCAATAGTGGCATGTACAAAAACTCCAATAAGTGTACCAAAATTGCGCCTTTGAAGTTCGCCAAGCTTATTAACGTTTAAAGCCGTTAATGACAACAACCACTTCGTATTTGCTCGATGCTATTATCATGATTACTTACTTAATCTGGCTTGTACATGGGGCATTGAATGTAGTCCTCCAGTAAGGAAGTGACAGTCCGAATTAATCTGAATAAAATGATAAAAATTTTTACATCCCTGTTCTATGAAATCCCCATCTACAGCAACACTAAACCGTGCGGAAAATACAAATTTGTTCCGCACATATGTGCGGAACGGAAATTGTTCACAGACTATTTTTAAATAGAAGAGAAATTTCACTGGAATCTTCTACAAATCGTGCAAGGGAATTACAATTTGAATCGCTAGCGATAGCTGAAAATCGTCCCTGAGTTCCAATGTGTTCTATGTGCCAGTAGGCACAGAGAACACATTGCAACTCAGGGGGCGAAATATTAACACGGGTTCCCCTCGCAAATTTGGTTGGCGATAAAATGTGTTGTCTGTTTTAATAGTTGTAAAATGAATTGCCGAGTGTCCTTCTAATAACTGTTTTATAGTTGTGAAGGCGTGTAATAAACACAGAACGACACACGGGTGTCGTTCTGTGTATATATGTTTCATGTCCTGTATGTTTTTTTAATTATGCTGTTAATTGTGTGTACATACCAGAATTTTCGTGGTAGTGAAATACAGCTTATCTTTTATCTTATCTTTTATCTTTTATCTTATCTTTTATCTTATCTTATTGCATCTCATCATTTACCTTATTTTTATTCTATTTTATCTTATCCCTTAACTTATCTCATCTCATCTTCCTATCTTATCTTATCTTCTTATCTTATCGCACCTTTTACTTTATCTTATCTTATCTTATCTTATCTTCAAAGACCTCGCATAGACATAAACCTGTCACAGGCGGAGGTCAAGTTTGGTGATGTATAACTCGAGATCCTAGAAATTACCCTCGACAATCGGCAATGTCGTTGTAAAAGTCGTGGCAGTATGCCCTGAATTCTTCCAGGACATTGCCGATTGTTGTGGTTGGTGATTGTAGACTCCTTGTCAGAATAGTCACTGGGGAACATAAAAGATTTTAGCACCAGGACAAAATCGTGTCGTAGTGGGCAAAACATGCCCCCCCCCCCCTCCCATCTCTGAAGATAGTTATGGCTGTGAGTACGATGTCATGCATCCTTTGAACGTTCATGTACAATCGTCGACCCAATTCTGGATCAACTTGTTTTCGTGTACTCATCCTTTCGCTAAATCCAACTAGAAAATCGTGTACATACTATGAAGTCTCTAGCACACCGTATAAAAAAAAAACAAAATCAAATTTTCGAGACATTTATTCTCTTTCTTCTATCCACGTGATTGAGAAGCCTATGATTTATAATTTGTCCAGTTGCGAGTCACTGACCAATGTCGACTCACGTGATTCCCGGTGTCCAAGGTCATGTCAGAATTGCAAAACCTAACTTATTTATACTGGGGAACATTACTATGAGTCAAAAAAGAAAGTATAATAAACTTTGAAGATCAGTTTCTTTAGTATTGAATTATACCCAAACAAATTATTGTAAATTCATATTTTGAGTCCAACTGTATGAATTTGCATAATTTCCTGTTCCTACTGTTGCCAGCGCCACGTCAGGACGTCGCAATTCAGACATGGGGTGAAATGAAAAGTTCACACATGCAGTCAATAGCGTGTTTGTCCATCGTTTGCCTCTTGGATGGTGAGACATCGACGGCGCATGGACCTGATAAGTCTCTGGATGTCACTCTGTAGTACTACGTTCCACCCCTGCCTTAAAGCATTACGTAAATCGTCTAACGACTGGAGATCATGAAGTCGTACCCGCCGGTCCAATTGATCCCAAAGATGTTCAATTGGCGACAAATCTGGCAAAAGTGGGGGTCAGGGAAGAGGTTCGATCCTCTGCTCCTCAATAAAGTCACGACAGGTACGCGCCACGTGACATCGGGCATTGTCTTGCTGGAATAACTGCAATCCGACGGTAGCGTTGAACAACAGGACAATAGCAGCGTTAAGAATTTCGTTCCTATATCGCTGTCCATTCAGATTACCATCGATGAAGATCAACTGTGTTCGATGGTGCAAGGAAATTCTTGCCCAAACCATTACACTACCCCCGCCGAAACGGTCGCATTCCCGCACGGAACCATCAGAAAACCGTTCTCCTCGTCGGCGATACACTATTGCCTTACAATCAGCGCGACGTGGACAAATCGTGATTCATCTCTAAAAAGAACTGTGCTCCAACGCTGCTGAGTTCAGCGAACACGCTGACGTACCCATTCCATTCTGACGGTGCGATGACGTTGGGTAAGGATTGGTCCGTGGTATGAACGCCTATTGCGCATGCCGTGTTCAGCGAATCTGTTGCGGACAGTTTGTGCACTGATTCTATTGTTAGTTCTACCAGGAGTAATTGCTGCTGTCCTCGTCGCCGGAAGGAAGTGATCCCGCAAGTGAGATGTCCTGGTGTGTCGGTTCTGTACAGGGGTCGTAACTCTTGGTCGACCTGAACGCGGTCGGTCGGTAGTAGATACAGTGGTTCTATACCTTCCAATGAGACGGTAAATAGTGGCCACAGTGACTCCGAACTCAGCAGCGAGCTCATCTGGAGGTATCCCAGCTTCATGCATACCAATGGCACGCAACCTCTGATTTTCTGTTAACTTTGGCATTTTTTAAAATGTCGAAAAACAAAAACTAGCGTGCTTTCTCAATAACCCAGGCTCTCCAGCACAACATAGCACAAATAAAATCGTCGTCCACTCATTCAGTTTGCCATTCTCGGGTAGCACGTGCTATTTTGAAATCCGTAGCAAAATTGTATATGGTTGGGTGGACAACAGCAACATGTCATTAAACTCTTTGCTCAACTTCTTGTCCACAAACATGCAACATTAGAACTATCATATTTCATCCTTTATGCTATTTTTTCACATTTGTTTCTATTATACTTTCTTTTTCGACTCAGTATATAAGGAGTAAACATTGAAATTACAAAAACTCAGTCAACCCTAACCCCGTAGTATATTTGTGATCGTGAGGTGCGCTTCAGCTGTGTCCATGGCATCATGGACGCGGCCTCCCAATTTCAGACATGCTACATACTGATGATGTATCAAAGTCTGGTGGGCGTGTTTGATGTTGAGCAGTTTGACAGGGGAGCTAAGGTTTCATTTAAACTGAGCTGCCGATGCTAATGGTTAGGCATAGCTTCTGTACTAATATATGTTACACTTAAAACAACGGTACTTTTGTTGAATATATGCACTAAATAACAGTACATTTACACTGAAAAAACTAGTCAAGGTCGCTACACTTGTTAGTAAATTTTTCTGGTCATTCAAATACCAGTGTGCAAATAAATTTCAATAGAACTCGAGTAAGATTTAGTTATCAAAACTGGTAAAATGTTCAAAAGTTACTTGCACAATTACCAATAGTTTAGTACCATATATAATTTAACTAGACTAAGAATAATTTATTAATTTGACTAGTAAAACTCACTAATCATTGGGTACATATTATAACGTAAAAATACTATAAAGCACCCTCAAATAAACATTTTCACTCATATTTTAGCAAGAATTTTCATCAAAATGGAAATAGATGTGGATAAAATGTATTATTTCCAAATGAAACAAAATATTGTATTTTGATTGACACAGAGGTACAGTGTAACTTGCAGTCCACAGTGGCTTTTGGTTAAACACGGTGTAAAAACAAGAATGTACAAGAGCAAGCTGTATGGCTAAAAAATACCCATTTTTAATTATTAATTCATACCTTCTGCTCGGTCATGTTAGAACAAAAATAAAAATACAGGAAATTTAATATTTATGTGCAATAAAATATTACAGATATGGATGTCATTGGAACTGGCTCATTGAGCCAGTTCCAGTGACATCCATATTTGTCTGGTTTTATTTAAGAAACTTGCCCAGCACAAATTTTCTGTCAGTTTTTGCCCACAATGTAGATTTAAGTATTAAGTACACCAAAGTTCTTGGAAATAAATACGCGAAGCCGAAGGGTGTATGAGTTCCCAAACCGGTGTAAATTCCCATACACCCTGGAAAACACAAGGATAACTAATAGTGTTTATTATCCATTTTCAGAATAATTTTTAGTGACTTTCTGACCAGACCCCCAAGCATTTGTCTTCCTTCTTACACTCTAAAATTAGCTGTGTTGAAAATCAATCCAAATAAACTGGGTTGAGTGAATATGAACCCAATTGGACTTCTATGAACCCAATTGGGTTCATATTCACTCAACCCTGTAGATTTGGGCTGATTTTTAACCCAACAGATTTAGTAGAGTGTAAACTTGATACGCTACTGCTCTCAGTTGTTCAGTCTGCAATAATCTTGCAGGTTATGCACCTTGTGGTATCAGTTCTCGAATTTAAATTGAACGCACTTTAAATCACGTTGATTCAGTTACCCAAAACACAGAGTAAATTGTGTTGAATTAATTACCTGAGAGAAAAGTGTTACTTATACTTCTTGAATCGATGAGAAATTGAAGAAACCTGAAATAAATATAGTCTGTGTATGAAGACACCCGTGATCGTGTCCTATTTTCAAATAAACAAACGTACATGTCATATCTTTCATAAACAAGATGGAGTTTGTCGAGGCATTCAATGTCTGTGCACTCAACTGAAACTCGGACTTTGCCTTAATCCTTTTACTGGCACGCCCACTTTAGGCATATATGGCGGACCTCTATGTACGCCTGTCTGCGAGGAAGTTTAATAAAATTTATGACATACTTGAAACCCTATCATCTGATTAATTGTTGGACAGGGCTCTCTGAGCCCTTTCCAACAATTAATCAGATGATAGGTTAGATCTGCGCATACCAGAACGTACAGTTAATCATCATAAAATAGTTGACAGTAGTCGCTTTCGGCAGCGAAAGTATTAAATGAAACGCATGTTATATATATATTGGTGTTTAAGGTCACATATTTCTTCACGACGGCCAATCATCACCAGGAAACGCAGGTGGATGTATGGAATAAGGTCAGTGAGATATGGAAAAAGGTGATATTCAGAGGTGAAGTTACCTCGGGCTGGTATCTCGACCGATATCAGTGAAACTTATCAAGTAATAACTTGTTTATTTCTTAAACCAGGGGCGCGGTGGCGTTGTGATAATCGGTTCTCGTCAGATTACCGAAGTTAAGCAACGTCGGGCCCGGTTAGTCCTCGGATGGGTGACCGTCTGAGTGATCAATTCGGACTCCCGCGTTGTGTCCTTGGGCAAGACAGTTAACCCCGACTGACACATGGGGGCACGATGACGCCGTTTACTAAGGCGTACTGCACGTCGATGGTCGCATGTCTTCAACCAATCTAACCCTGCCTGTGCTGCAGTGCGGAGTTACGATGTTGGGGAGCTGGCAGCTGCTCGTCGTTGCTCGGTGGTTCTCTCCGGGTATGTTGGCTTCCTCCACCCGTAAAACTGTAACGGTCATGATTAGACATTGTGCATAAGTATGTGACCTTAAACACCAATAAATGATAAATAATAATAATTTATTAAACCAAAACAAATAATTACAAAAATTCTCAAATCTGTTAAAGTATTCTGACAGCGTTATTGTTTCTCATTCAGTCCAAAGTTTCCTCTTCTCCTAATCCTAGTTCGGCTATCCGACTATCCCAGCTTCCCGACTGGGGAAATCCACGACGTCCGGATATCTGAACTACCTTTTTTCCTACTTCGACAAATCTCCGCTTATGACCTCGAAATTTAGTTTGCAATGAATTTTCTGTACAACTCTCTTCTTTCTTCTCTTCATCCACATAATCATTACTTATTGCCATCATTAACCCTTTGAGACTTTAATTATCCTGACGTTCAAACGTCACTGGGAATTCAGTTTCTTCAACGTTTTTCAAAATGCAATGTCAAAGATATTTTTTACTTTTGTGATCAACTGGTTGCTAGAATATTTTTCGTGGTCAAAATTTGTTAATCAAAACTTGTTTTATTACAAATTATTGGAGAGTGCCTACAAGCACTCTCCAATAATTTGTAATGAAACACATTTATATAAACAAAATATTTGTTTTTGACTGAATATGAAATATAAACAAGGAAAGTGTTAGCTTTTGCTCTGGTATCCTAATTTTTTGAAAGCTCTGATAGCGGCTTCTAGCTCTCAACCAGTTAAGAAGCAGGATTATATCAGTATTTTAACCCTTTCATGTCTAGTGGTATCTTCCATGCCAGTTCAATGGCAGCAATTAGAAGAGTCCATATTCATTATTTGGGGTAGACCAATCAATATTTTCAACGTGCAGCCTAAAATATGGATTGGTCTTCCCCACACATTTACTGAACAGCCATCCTATATAATGACGTTATGACGTATCATGTTCCTGGTCGAAAAAACGGCCGCTAGGGTTCAAAGGGTTAAGCTGTGATAACATTTGCCTCAACAGTTGTCACTGAGCACTATTCGGGAGAAAATAGGAATTGATGTTAAAACTTTAAAAAATCGAAAAATAATAACAAAACAAATGACCACAAAGTATCAACACCCTGTTTGATTTCGCACGCCATAAGACGTACACAAGTATTAAAGGGCTAATTCCCCCCACACCAAACTCTACTTCAAAACACTCAACTATACCTAGGAACACTAATTTTCCTGATTGCATTTGACGAACAACTGCGAACCTTTCGATGTAAACAAATTGGCCGCGCCTAGTAACGCATCCAGGGGGACAACTCTAGTTTGGTTCATATTGGCCTAGATCGGCGTCATATCAGCCGAGTTCGAAGCCATATCAGACAAGTCTGATAAAAAGCAATTCGGGAAAGAAGATCAAACCTCATAAATAAGTTATATTATTTGAACCCCACATGTGTTTTAAATCGATATTGAAATGAACCCCACAAAAGTGTTGTAGTCACAAGACCCCCTCCAATGCTCCCATCCGCGAACATTCTTCATATCAGTTTGAGGACCTACATTCTCTGAAAATATCCGCAGCTATGCTGGAGATGTAACAGAAACTAGTGAGACAGATGGATATGAAAATGGACCTCATGAGTCATGACTTATGGCATAGGTGACATGGATAATAGAAGAAGTTTTCGATAATTTTTATAGTCACAGAAGTATCAATGAAGAAATGAGTCTTATTGAAGGCGAGGATTTTCAAGGAGTCAAGAGGCTGTTTTCATTCACAAATGCACAGTGTTTATATGTAGGTTTTCAAAGAATACTTTTCTGTTAGAAATGGGCCTTATTAAAAAAAAACGAGTCGATACCGATATTATGGGAATACCGAAAAACCTAACCGAACCAATCATTGAATACCGGAATCATGTGTATTTTCTTTTTCCGACATTCGCTATTTATAATGCCTTGTTGAGGCTTTATAGCAGTTGAAGTGTTCATTTTCATGAAAGATGTGACTGTTTTTCTTTTCAGTTCTGTCAACCTTTATGAACCAAGGGAGCTGTTTTGATTTCCTACTAGACTACAACCTGCACATGTCCAGCTGCTTAGAAGTGATTTCTAGTATAGCCTTGGCTGCCTCTCTTAAGGCAGCCAAGACTTGACTAGAAAACAGGGCCCAGGTAATTTGTTTTTTGGCAGCAGGACCTCCGAACGATGGCACGTTAATGACACATGCTCTACGATAGAAAAATACAGAAATAGGCCTCTAAAGGTTAATGTGTGTTTGGAACAACTCGCAAAATTACTGTAAATATGATATTTTGTTTAGACAAAAGAATCCCAATGTTGAGCTCACGAGTTCATTAGCAGTGACATTTGTGGCACTGTGGCAGAAAGTAGGATGTATCGGGGTAAGTGAGGTCGCCTCATGCATTTAATCAAAATTTTCAAATCACAAATGGGAGATAGTCCCTCCAAGTGGAACTCCAATTTTGTGGGGATGTACATCCGCACAGGTCGTGGTGGTAAGTGAGTTCGCCCCATTTTATCAAAATTTTCAAATCACAAATGGGAGATAGTCCCTCAAGTGGAACTCAAATTTTGTGCGGAGGTTCGTCCACACCTCCTCTGACTGCACGCCTGCTTTTCAGTAAATGATAACAAGTAACGAAATTGTTGAACCCACTAAAACTGAACACGTTATTAAATCATTCAACGAAGTTGGAATGACTTGTTGGGATCGTTGGCCTCTTTTTTTCAAGTCAGCCGCGATTTAGAGTACTTACCCTTCTCCGATTTTTATGAAATTTGGCATTCTTATAGACTTTTATTTTTAGTTCTCGCGGCTGCTTTCGGGTTTTGATTCTATGCCTTTATCACAAACATCACCCAATTTTGGCTTTCTCAGGCCTGTGAGTTTTCCTCTTTTCAGAGGATTTCCTCTTTTTGTGTGGCTTGAAGGCATTTTTTTAATGATTAGCAGCTTACAGTTTTCCACATTTAAATTGAGAATTTAGCTAATTACATCTTGTTCAACAGAGCTCGTTGAGCTCTGTTGAACAAGATGTAATTAACAAAATTTTTAATCTTTGTCCTGAATAGTGCTATTGGTGAATAAACGTAAAGTACCAGAATTAAAGAATGATTTTGTGTGATTTCAAATAATACACACTTACATGTATATTTTCTGTTGGGAAATTTATTAAATTAATTCGGTTATGAGCGTCATTGTTTTATGAAGGCATACTTTTGGTACCATTCACCTACTAGACCTGTACATTCACACGAAATTTATCCCCTATGAGTCTTTGCTACAGAAGTATATAACATGTGAATGTCCATCAACCCTTTGGATCACTTCCAAAAATTATAATTTCCTCTTTTTTGCATGTGACTGCTCGAATCCTTGCTTTCTTCAACGCCTGTATCAAGTATACCACTTTCAACTTTCAACATCTCTGACAAAAACCTTAACACAGCTAGTCCTGGAAAATTCCCAGCTATTATGGCCAAACTCTGAAGTGACGTTATAGAGGGTCATTGGGTAATTTGTTTTTTTTAAATTTTAGTATGCTGTAGAGCTAAAACAAAATTAGGTAGCTGTTTATTTTATTTTTTGATTTTCGATTTATCGTCATTGTTGACGTTTTTACGTCACTTTAAAGTTTTTGTTTTTGTTTGGACAGTTTCCCTTAACAACTTTCTAACATGCACACCTCTCTATCAAAAATACATACAGCCATAATATTTCATGCATTATAATCTTGATGGTCTCCCAATTAAACGAAGTTGTAAAAATTTAAAAAATCAACCTTTCCCCCAAATAACGTCAGATTAACGTCTTTTTCTTTAACGATTAATATCCACCTCGTTATTCAACTTTTCTACTCAAAAGTTTTGTATTATACTCTCCAATAAAAACTATATCTAAAAAGGCAATCACTTTTAGCCGACGAAAGATTCGTATGGATTGCCGCTGTGGCGACGGTCGGACGTCAACGTCGCAAAAATTAACGTAAGTCCGAATTTTATGAAAATTTAGTATGTTGTACAGCTCACAAAAAATAACTGCTTTTGGATTTTTTAATTTAACGTCAATTTGACGTTTTTACGCCACTTTATGTTTTTACACTTCTACCGTCTGGTGAAAATCCTACCGCAATATCTGGTAACATTTCCCACTAAAATATAGTACATACACTTTCATTAATAACTACATGGTGGCCCTCGGACATTTATATGGCCAAGGACGCAGTACAGAGAGCGTTATTACGTCAAATGTTACAAAAATGCGAAAAACGCTTCCCCATCACATTTAGCGACAGCCCCGCCTATATATTTAGTAACCTGTACCACCTTAATATACTACATGCTGCTCAATTAATCATTGGAAGGTGGCCTCATCGCATTTGTGTGTCTATGGAAGCAACACAGGTAGCGCTATGACGTCATATGCAATGGGGTGCGAAGAGCGTTACCTCACCCAGTTCACTCATAGCCCGACCTCTAATATTTGCTAATATGTGCCACGATAATATATTATATACACCCACATTAATAACTGAAAGGTAGCCTCGTCGCATTTTCATGGCCGCGGACTCAACACACAGATTGTTATGACGTCAAGTGGGACAAAATGCGAAAAACGCTACCCACTCACCCCTAGTGACAGCCCTACTTCTATAATTTGTAACATGAACAGTATAATATATTACATAACCACATGCAATAATTGGAAGGTGGCCTCATCCCATCCATATGACCATGAAAGCAACGCACAAAACACTATTACGTCAAATGTGATGGAAGTGCGAAAAATGCTACGTCCTCACATTTCGCTACAGCCCTATCCCTAAACTACATAACGCAGCACTATAATGATATCAGGCACGTCAAAAGGAATACTTGAGAGCGTCCATTGTGCATTTCTATTCACATTTTAAATTTATCACCATTTTTACATCACGTCAAACTGTGATCATGCATTAATAACATATTTATTAAAAGCGGTATGCTTTTTAAAGGTTAAAAACGAAGATACT
This sequence comes from Pictodentalium vernedei, assembly GCA_031216915.1. Classification (NCBI taxonomy): domain Eukaryota; kingdom Metazoa; phylum Mollusca; class Scaphopoda; order Dentaliida; family Dentaliidae; genus Pictodentalium; species Pictodentalium vernedei. Next base: position 239,883,032 of record CM062292.1, read on the forward strand.
CCTCGAATTTTGGCCACAGTCTACTAATAACGGGTGGTCTGTTGTACCGGCCTGAGATACGCTCGGCTGTCTAACGGCAGGAAGCGATGTAAGACACATAATCCATTGAATTGGTACGTTAACCCTTTACGCAACGTAACGGCAAAAAACCGGCCAATGCTTTTCACAAAATTCGCCAATTAATTTTCATTATTTTTTCATTTTTTGTCTCAAAAACATAGGTTATGACCCCTCTTTGGAACGAGCTCGTCGAGCTCGTTCCAATGAGGGATCATAACCAATGTTTTGAAACAAAAAAATGAAGAAAAAAAATTAGTTATTCAACAATTATTTTTGCAAGTGTCATCCTCTTTTCATGTTAGGTAAAGGGTAAAAAGGCAGCATACACCTCGTTGTTGGGCCGACTCAATCATAGCCGTGCTTCGTCGGATGACTTCTAGAAATTCGCTTTGTGATTTCCATATAACCTAGTTGTAGTACAAATTGTAAAAAAAGTCTTAATAAAATCTTGCCAATATTATTCTTGGTGTACCTATAGTACGGCCACCGTGGACTGGTCACCTTCCACGGGTGGGCAATATTTCCACGGACCCAAAACACTAATTTCAGGAATAATCCCCCAAAAATGTAATTAATGAAGCAATCAATTAAAATTTTGCTGATGATGTTTTATATTTTCTGATAAATGCATGCGTGGACATCACTGCCCAAACGTGGATTACGACGAGTCCACGGCGACTGTGCTGTATCACGGGTATTAGTCGCTCCCAATAGTGCGGTGTACCATTTCATCTCTGACAAATGCTTTTATATTTCTATGTGGGTAGTTGAAATAGCATTATCTGCTGGGACGTGCACTTGGCAGAAGATAGGTATTGATTAATTCAGTCAAGCTGAGAAATACACCATGAGAGCCGAAGAATATAGTGTATGTTTGTAAAATTCAGCTTACTTTCTCATCCTAAACTCAAAGGGTAAATTTTATAGCGAGTAAAGTTTATACGCTTTTTGGCCCATATGTGCAGAGCATGTGCAGATCTGACTATAGATTTCCCTTGTTACCATTTATTAAAAAGCTCCCTGGAAGAGAGTTGCTCATCGTGACTGCAACATGGATACAAACTCATTCAGACATGCATATTTTGCCTGCCAGTGCATATGACAGACTGCTTATTTGCAGGCTTGTTGATATGAGGTACGTTTTGATGCTTCGTAATTAATTGATTGATTGATTGATTGATTGATTGATTGATTGATTGATTGATTGATTAATTAATTAATTAATTATTATTAATTTATTTATTTATTTATATGCTTTCGACAGCCTGGGTCACCTCCTGTCGGATAGTTTTACGGGTAGAGGAAGCCAGGAACCCAGACAGAACCACCGAGCAACAGCGAGCAATTGTCAAACTCCACAACGTACTGACTCCCAACAAATAGTGTTAGCATTGATTGAAGACAAGGGCACCATCGACATGCAGTACGCCTTTGTATAAGGCGCCACCGTGCCCTCACGTGGATAATCGGGATTAAGTGCCTTGCACAAGGTGACAACGCAGTCACCCCTGGCGGGGATCGAACCGTAGACCTGTCGGCTTGAAGTCCAATTCCGTAACCAGTGAGCCACCGCCTTCCCTTGGTGTTGCGTTATAATTTTACTGAACCGTTCGCTGAAAAAGTGTAAGTTGACAGAATTCATATTAAAACAAAATGAACGAACACCCAGTGTACTAACAGAAAGCTGTGGAATAAACATCAGAATATTTTGATCCTATTTCCCTTGTAAATAAATTAAATCCTTCACTTAATTTTTTTTGGACACTTAAGTCCAGATCTGCACGATCTTGGGGAACGGTTGATTCGTTTGCCGAATACAATTCGGGCATAAATTTTCCGTTTACCAAGATAATATGCCTCTGACTGTGGCTAGAAAGTTTACATAAACCTTCCTTGGCATCGTTTTGTCTTCGAGGAACCTAATCTACTTTATTATTTATTAGGATTTAACGACACTTTAACACTCAAGATCATATCCTGTCGGTGACAGTTTTACGGGTGGAGGAAGCCGGAGTACCCGGAGAGAACCACAGAGCAACGACGAGCAACTGCCAGCTCCCCAACATCCGCATTGCAGTAAAGGCAGGGTTAGATTGGTTGCATACATGCACACCATCGACGTGCAATACGCCGAAGTACACGGCGTCATCGTGCCCCCATGTGGACAATCGGGGTGAAGTGCCTTGCCCAAGGACACAACCCGGAATCTATTTTATGATAATTATGATGACCGAACTTAGTGAGTCTTTTGAACCTGTTGATGAAACACTTCGATGTCATGCGCTGTTCGATGAATTGTGAGAATGGTGTCTGAACCCATTTCAACAGTGCATTGGAGCATACCATATCAGATCAGTAAGTAAAACAGTTTAACCCTGTACCTAACGAATCACTACATTTGTAAATTAAGCAGTTAAAAAAAACATTCAAAATATTTCAACAAAACCATATCATGTGACCCCTCATTGGAACGAGCTCATCGAGCTCGTTCCAATGAGGGGGTCACATGATATGGTTTTGAAGAAATGTTTTGAAAAAGATTAAAAAAACAGTAATTAAAATAATATATTTTGATATTCTGAACGTTGGGTAAGAGTTAAATAAATTGAAATATTCTAGATTTCTCTTTTATTCGCATGCACTAAGAATTTAAAATTTACCAGAATTACTCAACCATTTCAGTTGCACTTTATAAAAAAGTGCTACTGGAAAAATGAGTTTTTCTTAAAATTGAAGATACGAGTAACCTTTTTATGGGTTGCCTTAATTTCTATTTTCTGTCGAGGTCAGGAATTAACAACAAAGAAATAAAAATGAGAGATATTTTTTGTGGTTATCGTGCAACTTAACTTATCTGATGCTGCACGTTCTCATTGGAATTTTTAAAAATGTCAACAGAATGGTATCTTGGCGCACATGAATATGGTTTCGGTGAATCTTTTCTACTGCACAATTTGGACATTATGGGGCGGATGCAGTCGATTCGTTAAAAAAAAGTAAAATGCTCTTTTGGTGGAGCCGAGGCGCGCTGTTGTCTACTGGCAAAAATTAAAACTTTCAGGTGCGATGGCACGCAAGTGCGACAGCGCGCCTCAAGATCGAAAGACTGTGCATATGGCGATTGCTTAACACCTGCCTTCTAATTAATGGTCTTCCTAAACTGTATACGCATTACACATCAATAGACCAGTCTGATTTTACGGGGATGTCACAGGGCTGCTATTTTCCCCTCACACCATGCAGTGTACAAAAGCTGTGATGGTAAAACATTACCAATGACGAAGATAGCTTTTTCGTGCATTACGTTCGTCGGTAATATCTGCCCATGACCGCACACTCTAGCCCATGTTGTGGAGGAGGAACCCGGGGTAACCTGGAATCTGTTTTTAAATTGGATGTCTGACAGGCATAACAAACTTGACTAAATAACATAGCAATTATTTCTAACCGAATGGATTACTATGTAAGCACACCAATCCAACAGAACTCTAAATGTCCGACAGATTCATTGTTGGGAGAACGCCCACACATGGCCCATTTTTTTTTATCTACTCCACTGAACATAACCCAGTCCTCAACGAGAAACAAAACTCAGAATGAAATTTCATCTTTGTAACATATGAAGCCACTTTCACCAATATCTAGCATAATCTTTTGGGTAGGGTATACACACATTTTTGCAAAAAAGCAAAAGTTTGCAGTCTATGTGAAGACAACACAATAACACCAAATTGGCAAGAAGGACCAGCAACAATCAAATTTTACAGCCCTACAAAGCTCTAGGATTTAATTATTTAAAAACTATCGGATATTTTTGATAAAAGTGAGATATATGAAAAAATATATTTGTATTTTCATCAAAAAGACAGTTGAGCCATTGCACTGTGACATCTGGGGAATGATTTCAGCGATAGTTGGGTGGCTGACAAGCACACATTCGACGCATGGAGCTGTAGAAAACATGGACGGTTAGTCAGAGAATTTACCTCATTTAGTCCAAGGCCTCAGTATCTTGTGAATTCTCCTCGGCTCGCAATACAAGCGCAGATCCGACGTGGCATACTCCTCATCGAATGTCCAATATCAGCCTCACTAATGTTATTCCATTCTTCCTGCAGTGCAGCGACGAGTTCCTGACCATTGGTAGGGGACAATTGACGTTGTCGTAGGCGCCTGCCAAGCATATCCCAGACGTGCTCGATTGGTGAAAGGTCTGGACTTAATGCTGGCCAAGGCAGTGTAATGATGTTCTGCTCCTGGAAGGACTCTGTAGCGACACGGACCCTGTGTGCCCTTGCACTGTCATCTTGGAAAATGAATCGACGACCGTGACATCGCGCAAATGGCCCACATGAGCTGCTAATATGGTGTCACGGTAGTATTACCCTGTGACACGCATTCTTTGATGACATGTAATCGTGTTCTGCTTGTCTTGGTTATGCCCCCCCACACCATAACCGATCCACCACCAAAACGATCGTGCTGCCTAACCGTTACGTTCCACTGCCGCCAAAACCTGTTTCGCCTGTCCTGGAAGTCGAAAGTGAACCTCGATTCATGGAAAAACATGACGTTGCTCCACCGACGACTGTCACGGCGCTGTGGTTCTCAACACCAGTTACGCCTGGCTGCGTCACATGTGGAATTATTCGAGGTCGTCGAGCGTACAAATTCTAGCTGTGTAGGCGATTTCGGATAGTCTGACCACTAACTCGCATATCTATTGCTCGGTGCAGCTGCTGCCCAATTTCTGGGGCACTTTGATGGCGGTTATGCAATGCTGTGGTTCGGATGAAGCGATCCTGGTTAGCAGCTGTCCCCCTTGGACGACCTGACTGACGTCTACCATCAACATTGCCTGTCTGACGGTAGCATGACCACAAGCTGCCAATCAGCGATTGAGTAACGCTTAGAATTTGAGTCACTGCAGTCTGTCTGTTGCCAGCTTCCAGCATTCAAACGGCACGTAAACGCGCGTCACGTGTCAGTCTTCGCATACCTCAAAAGTTACGTTTCGACCAGAAACTATTGATGGACGAGTTTATATCAAGAAAAGGAAGACGAGATCTCCGAAAAAGCCCGTCCAGTACAAATGAAAATTTCAAAACGTACCCCACAGACATTAACGCGGCGCTCGTGCAAAAAAAAAACTGCACGAAGTTTTCGTGGGCCGGTGACATTCATGATCCATACTAAACTTGATAACATATTGTTGTGTCCAATCACGCGTATGCAATACCCTTTTCCGAAAATATCAACATTAGTTTGGATATCCTCTACTTTTTTGAATAGTATATTACTGATCTTCCCTGCAAATAGACAATAAGTTTCCCATTTCGCTGCAGATCGTTGTATTTTAGACGATGCCATTCACGGTGTTAGGAGTGAAAGGGTTAACACAGATACACAATTTGAAAATGTTGTGTATTGTTCGCAGTGAGCAACACCATCTTGCAGTGAAACAATATCGGCAATCGATATGCTTTCATTTGTCAATGACAACTCACACATGGACTTGAGCTGGTGCATTTGTGTGATTTTTTAAAAATCCCTGTCGTTGTTGCCTCCCTTGTTGCACATAAAACCCATTCAATAAACCGAATTCGTGTTCGTTTCGTATGGTCTTTTCCTGTGCAACCTAATAATCTTCCCAACCTTGCAGTAACGTATGGTGGCGGTGGTGGTGGTGGTGTGGGTGTGGATGTAGGTGTGGGGGTATTTACCACAAAACGTATTTACCAAGTTGCCTGTTGTAAGAATTGCAAATTTGCAGGTCACAATTTTACAGTCTGTATACCTACGATGCCTTATATATTTGGGGCAGAGATATGGGCTACATCGATCACAATGCTCCGAAAAGCTGCGAATTTAAAATCAGAAATGTGGGCCTAAGATAAAGGAATGTTTTTTTCCTTAAAACAAATTAATAGTGGTTTTATTATACATCCAATTGATACATTCTAAAATCAGTTGGGTGAGAAATCAAACCAAATCAACTGGCTTGAGTGAATATGAACCCAATTGGGTTCATATGCACTCGACCCAGTTGATTTGGGTAAATTTTTAACCCAACTGCTTATAAAGTGTATAGTCTAAAATGGGGAATATATGGAAGTTTAGGAATAATGCCAAGTGTTTTTCCAATAATAATCAGTATTTCAAGTTTTTTAAATACAGCCTTACTAGAAAGTCATAGTGGACAGCTTCTCTCTTAGTGAGACTACTGAAGATAATTTTGTGTGCTTCAGAAGTTTAGTTTTAATCAGCAGAAATGTTTTATGAGCACCAGTTGTGAAGAATGCGTATATTCTGATTGTTTTGTCCCTCTGTTCTTTAACAATAGACATGCAATTACTCAGATAAGTGAGAGGCGTTATTCTTCTTCTTGGAGCAAAGGATTGTGGGTGATCATTTTTACTTGTTTCACTGTTTCAGTTTTTTTCATTCCAATTTTCGTAGTACCAGCTACGTTGCTGCTGCTAGGTGGTTCTCTCTGGAAGTGCCGTCCGTGGAAATGTCCGACACGGTATAACCCAGGATGTGGAAAGAGCTATTAATCAACCAACTAAGTGACCAACCAACGAAACAGATGTCCAAGTGGTTCAACAGGCGGTCGGATGTACAGCATTTTAAGTAGACAGTGTTTCAAACAAGCAGGTATACAGAACGGCATATTTTCGTAGATATTAGGGTTCTGCGAATCACACATTTTTCAGAATCGAATCTCGAATCGAATCTTCTCTCTGATATCGATATGAAAAACTCGAATCGAATCTTAAAAGACAAGTTATTTCATATTGCACTTAACGGACGTTTTAGTTTTTGAAGGAATAATTTCTTACTGTTCACGTTCTTAAGAACGTGAATAGTAACAAGTTAAACCTTGAAAAACAAAAACTATGGATAATGTTCTGGGCCAAATTCACTACTTACCTAACAATTAACCTTTGTCAAGTACTCAATTAAATATGAAATTGAATTGAGCCTACATGAATGAATTGTCTAATGTCAATTTTATCCAGTTTTTGTTGGAAATGTAACAAATTGAAGTTAGTACGAGAGATTCGAAAAAATTGAATCTTGAGACTAATTCTGGATCGATCTGGCAGCAGACGTATGGTATCAATATCGAATCGAAATTCGAATATTCGCAGGACCCTAAAATATATCCAAGTAAAGAAACAGGGACAACTTGCTATTCTTTTAACTTTTTACCCAATGTAAAGGCCAAAAGCGACCAGCGCTATTCACTGCAATCACCATCCAATTTTCAATATTTTTTCACTTTTTGTCTCAAAAACATAGCTTATGTCCCCTCATTGGAACGAGCTCAACGAGCTCGTTCCAACGAGGGGTCATGAGACATGTTTTTGACGCACAAAATAAAAAAAAAAATATTCAAGAATTGTATTTGCAAGTGTCGTCTGCTTTTTATGTTAGGTAAAGGGTTAATGTTATTACGCTTATGTATAGACCTATTACGCCAGTTGGCGGAAAAGCATAAATCGCTGCTCGGGGTCATCCTTAAGCATTTTGGTGGCTGGTTTCATATAAACATCTGGATATCATGGCTGTATGGAGATATTTTGACAAACTTAACGTTTCAAAAATATGCCACTCGCCCCCACCCCCTATTGTCTACCACTGATTAATTCCGTTTCCAGTAAGATATTTTGAAAAAATTATGTGAAGAAAACAAGACCATGCTGTAGATTTCTCATCTACTTGGGCATGTGCTTACAAAGCTGTTTGTACTCTGGAATGGTGGAGTGGAGGGGTCAAAGTGATCGGAAATAGACGTAATAAATTTGTCATCTTACCAACGTGTCTTCTGCAAGCCGATCTCCATCGCTCCTTATTTTTTCATCAACCACCAAGTTTTGTTATTTTAGTCCTTTTATCACATTTCCTTATTCTAAGAATTCACTCTTACAAATACTCTAAATACAGTGGAGTCTTTGTTTCGGATGTCCACCCACATACTGATTTAACATCGATTTTCATAGTCAGTTGCACTGCAGATGGAATCATAAAACCACAACGATACAGATGTAGCCAAATCTCTTGCCTCTCAACAGTCTCAACTCCATTGGCATTATATTACTAAAATTTAGAAATTTAGTTTTTATTTCATTTTGTTGGTAAAGACTCTCGCAAAGAGGTTTACAAGCAATATTGTGTCTTGCGCAAACAGCGCTGTTCAAAGGCATTTGAAGTCTGTACTATCTCCTGCAAATACTACTATACACTCACTGCCCTGTTAGTAATTACAAAGCTCATGTCTGCTGTTTGCATTCTATTGACTTATTTCCTGATCAATGGTATCGGCGCACCTTCAGTACTCTGTGACTGAATAACTGATCTGATGTAGTACACGTGCACTGCCATATCTTTTCAATCGACCGATATTTCGATGACTGTTGCGCTCCGCTGTGCACATGTATATAATCTAGTTATAGAACTTCTAAAATTCTTAGAGTCATGAACTGTAGCCCATCTGTCAACGGCCATCTGAGGTAAACAAAATATACCCCACCCCCCTCCATTTCCGCCCAGGGAGACATTCACACTGCGGGCGAACACACCGTGTGATTCACGGGAAAAGCAAATACTCTAGACACGTCCGTTTCGTTTCCCTGTTCAAAACCCATTCCAATGCTCGCTGTTGACTTGCATCACTGACGGATCGGGGGGGGGGGGGGGTGGGGGGGGGGGAGGCATCGCCGCTCTCTACTTTTGGCACCACCATTTTTTTTCACAAGCACCAAAACCAGGGGGCACGGTATCATCAGCGATAACAAATGGATTATCCGCTATAACACACAGACATTCACAATCCTGCGGTAGTCGATGTCTATGTGTTATTGCGGATAAAGCGGCGTCATTTGCTTATAGCTGTATCTCCTGCAAGCGTAGGCCTTCTGTGAGCTTTTATAACTTATCTTTCCCTTTTCAAAATTTGAATGAGTCAGTACAAAACTGCGGAATATTTTGATTGGAAAACATTGTGGTCTTATGCAGTGAACACTTTTCCCGGGGAGGGCTCAGAACCCCGTCGACGAGAGTGGGACACCTGCTCGTGCACACTTTATCCCTTTACCCAACGAATCGCCCGCATCCGCCCGCGTAATATGTAAATTCAGCAGCTGAAAAAATATTATTTTTTGAAAAATTTCAAAAAACCATATCATGTGACCCCTCTTTGGAACGAGCTCGTTGAGCTCGTTTCAAAGAGGGGTCACATGATATGGCCTTGTTGAATTGTTTGAAATCATTTAAAAAATGATATTTAAAATAATAAATTTTGAAATCGTCTGCGTTGGGTAAAGGGTTAAACCCACGGCTACGCGCGTCGGATGATACTTCGTATCACGACCCATGATTAAAAATGAGCCCCCCCCCCCCCCCCCCCGCACACACACGAACCCAGAATCCTGGATCCGCCACTGTCTATAGATTATTTCAGTCTCACCCATAACAAAATTTTAAATATGCTTCGTCAAAAGTCTCATCCATTGTAACATCTGCTCTCAAAACCGTTTGATCTCATAGATGAAGGTGGTCAAAGACTCAAACTGATACAAAATCACACTCACACAAACACACAAACTACATAGTGAAGTGGGGGAAAAAACAGAACCAAAAGCGTAATTTGTCTTGCAATCGTGTGATAGTTGTAGATGTTGAAGGGATCAGGTACTGCAGTAAACCCACAGACCACAATGTACCTTAAATTCAATTCGAGATCTTGAAGTCAAACGGTAACCTTTCAAACAAGAAATCATAAATTTGACGAGAATCCCAGCCATCCCCAATTCCGCCCCTCTCCCCCTCACCCTCCCACAAAAACCCCTCGGTGGCCATTTTGGAAATAACCTAATGGCTTGCCAATAGTTAACCCTTAACGGCAAAAACCTATTAGCCCTATATCGAAAAAATGACCATTCAATTTTCATTATTTTTAATTATTTCTTTTGTCAACGAGCTCATTCCATTGACGAGGCAATGCTTTTGTTTTTGACGCAAAAAAAATTAAAAAAAGTTATTCGGTAATTTTCTTTGCAAGTACCGTTTGCCGAGCTAGGTAAAGTGTTAATGAGATTGGGCGAGTAGGCCTACATATTTTTTCCAACAGGCCATTGGGGCTATTGAATCAAATATTATTGAATCCTTCTATAAATACAACATGGTTTTTATCAATTGCTATTGGCCAGTATTGAAGGAATCCCATCCAGGAAGTACGTTTTGAAAAGGGTAAAGTTACACCATACAAAATAAACAGAACAAAAACTCAATGAGCATTATATTTTGTTCTGGTAATGTTGTAGGCCTAGAAGCTGGAAGAGAGCCAAAGCTTCAATAAAGCCACGATCTAATGAACGTGTGTATACAGTTAACACTAGAAGTATGTCACGAACTGTGCGCTTATCAAGGCTTAATTGCGCGTAGTAATTGCGCGTAATTGCTATATCGAATGGCATCCAAAGCACGGCAGGTTCGCCTGGTTACTCATAGCAAACACAGGCAACGTTTCTGCCAATGGACCTCCGGGTTACCCGGAGGTCCATTGGCTGAAACATTGCTTGTGCACAGGCCATATGTACAGAATTTGATAGCCTTACTATGGTCATAACGCGTAGCTTAATGCGCAAATCGACGTGCTCTTTGTGCGCATTTCATGACAGGACTTCTAGTTTTAACTGTTTGTGAAGGTTGTATAATGGAAAAGGTTGGTTTTCTTCCAGGGACAAACATTCCATGGTGTATTTTAAAATTATAAAACGAAAACGTTAGTGCTACAGTTATCAGGATGATTATGCAGTAATTATAGTGTTTACTTGTGCGGTGCCGAATGTATTAGGGTATATGCACAGGCTGATATTAGCCAATAGCAGCTGATTAGTATTTCGTGTATTATTTGCTTGGCAAATCTCGTATTTCAAAGAGGTTCAATTATTGTTTGCGATATAAGTTTATCAGCAGGGGCCTAACTACTTTGTATTTATGTATATGTATTTTCCAGTTCACGGTAGTCTGGTTGCCGTCTAGAATTGTTCAGTCGGTTACTGCCATTGGATATAAATAAATGTTGGAAACAGTTAAGCTGCTCTCCACCCCCAGGTTACGTCTTTCGACACGAAGACAGAACTGTTGCATGGTTGGAAAGTTTCGTCATCAGAAGAGATTTACGGGAAAGTTAGCTCCCATTAACCCTTTACCTAACATGAAAAGCAGACGACACTTGAAAAAATAATTCTTGAATAACTAATTTTTTTCATTTTTTGTCTCAAAAACATAGGTTATGACCCCTCGTTGGAACGAGCTCGACGAGCTTTACGTTAGGTAAAGGGTTAATTAATATAAGAGTCCAGAGGGTGACAGCATATTGGCAAGTCAATAGCCAAAGAGGATTCTTAGTGTTCGTAGGTGAGATACTGATATATATTCTTAATGGCGGATTATCTGTGAACTAGTTGTTTCAAATTAGGTTTCTATAAACAACCCAGTGTCCTTTTGTCGCCTTTAGTTATCGAAAACAAGAGACAGTTCCGAGAGCTGTCTGTGGGAGGCTTGGATAACGACCGGTGTGTCCGAGATAGGACTAGGGGAGGCTACCGAACGACCCACAACGACCCCCTAACTATTATGTTTGCCCCCCCCCAAAGGGCTACAACATTCCCTATTATAGAATACAGGTTATCCGTCTGTCTGTAGGGGATCTGATAATAGAAGACGATTTCAAGGCGGTTCCGGTTCCCAAACTATTTTGATTCCGTTTCTGGAATATTCAGTGTGTTTTATTTCTTTGATGGAGGTGTTGGTGCGGTTTCAAAAACCCGTGAGATTAGACCCGAGGTTCAATTCGATTTGATGTGAAATCTTCCTGATTCGAGAGATTCACAGGCTCCTGACTCAGACGGCAATCTATGAGTGTCGGTTTTGCCTCTCCTTGATCGTACCTCTCCACTCTCCTCAGTTCAATCCCTGTCTTCCCGATTGAGCGGAGTTTCCAGACAGGCGATAACAAATGTTCATGAGGATTGATACAGGATGTAAATGCAGGGATGTCCAGGAAATGGCAGATGCCATAGTTATGATCCTAGTGAAAGTAGGGAAAGAAAGTACAGGGAAGATTAGGGTGCCAACACGGGAACTTGGGTACATAGTGAATGACGAATTGAAAACAGCCATAAAGGGCAGAAAAGTCAAATGTGCTGCTTACACAAGTGCCAACGCGGACAGACAAAACGAGAAGCTGCCAGTAGGCGAGTTTTATCCTTCCGCGGTTGGACAAATGCCATATCGATTAATCCATCCACACGCTTGTCGTTCTGTGTTTATTATACACATTCACGTCTATAAAACAATTATTAGAAGGACACTCAGCAATTCATTTGACAACTATCAACAAAAACAACACATTTTATCGCCAACAAAATTTGCGAGAGGAACCCTTGTTACTCTTTCGTCCAATGAGTTCCAATGTGTTCTATGTGCCCACTGGCACATAGAACACATTGAAATTCAGGAGACGATTTTCACCTATCGCTAGCGATTCAAATTATAACTGTTTTGCACAATTTGTAGAAAATTCCAGTGAAATTTCACTTCTATTTAAAAATAGTCCATCGACAATTTTTACTTTCCGCATGGTCTAGTATTGCTGTAGATGGGGCTTTCATAGAACAGGCGTGTAATAAAGGAAGAATACCAACGAGCACGAAATACAGTAAATAGAGACGATGATCAGAGGATGCGTAATTGATATCTTATTTGAAGGATAAGAATGACAGAGGGCGCGGTGGCTCTGTAGGTAGAGGTGCAGGTTGCAAGCCGAGAGGTCCTCGGTTCGAATCCCACCTGTGGCAACCGCGTGGTGTCCTTGGGCAAGACACTTCATCCCCACGTGGGGGCACGGTGACGTTGTGTTCTGAGGCGTAATGCACGTCGATGGTGTACCTGTCTTCAACGAGTGCTAACCCTGCTTGTGTGGAGTTGGTATGTTGGGGAGCTGACAGTTGCTCGCCGTTGCTCGGTGGTTCTCTCCGGGTACTCCGGCTTCCTACACCCATAAAACTGTCACGGTCATGGTTTGCCATTGTGCAGAAATATGTGACCTTAAACACCAATAAATAAATAAATAGATAAGAGGGGTCGAGTTTGAACGTATTTTGGAAATGGGTTTATAAAAGAAACAAAAGAAGTTATTCACAGAGTATTAACCCTTTACCCAACGTAACGGCCAAAACCGGCCAGCGCTATTCTCAAAAATCGCCAATTAATTTTCACTATTTTTTTCATTTTTTGTCTCAAAAACATAGGTTATGACCCCTCGTTGGAACGAGCTCGTCGAGCTCGTTCCAACGAGGGGTCATAACCTATGTTTTTGAGACAAAAAATGAAAAAAATTAGTTATTCAAGAATTTTTTTTGCAAGTGTCGTCTGCTTTTCACGTTAGGTAAAGGGTTAAAGAAGAGGGTCGAAATACAGATGATGAAGACCAAATCGCATTAGAACTAGAAAAGTACTGGGAAAAGGTAAAAGATAAGCTCTGCCAGAACACGGAGGAGGAAAATTTATCGAACTTTGTGTGCAGCGAAATAAAAACCACAGAGGCCTAGGACTGCACGGTATATCGATAGACCGATTCATACTGGTATTCAAACCAATATCGATTGAATACCGGTATAATTACAAAAATATCGGTTTATCGTCATTATATATTTACCCTCAATTTAATTTTCAAGATGTCTTGAGTTTTTTAAATGTAGCATCGAATGAATAATATTATCCCTTTATCCAAGGAATCGTCTGCCTGAGCCCTCGTAATATACAAATTCGGCAATTGAAAAAATAATTTTCAAAAGTTTCAACAAAACTATATCATGTGACCGCTTATTGGAACGAGCTCTTTGAGCTCGTTCCCATGAGGGGTCACATGATACAGTTTTGTTGAAATCTTTGGTTAAAATCTGATAAACTAATTTTGAAAATAATAAATTTTGATAGCGTCTGCGCTGGGTAAAGGTTTTTCGAACTGCATCATCAAGGCGTTCTAATTCGTTCCGACTGTGATGCGTCGAGTCTCGATTGTGGCACTTGTGTTCATATTTCTGCACAGTTTTCGATATACCGGCATACCGTGGTATTGTTTTGAATATCGTGCAGCCATACAGAGGCCATGTGGTTAGTGGGTGACACATAAGAGAGGATTAGTATGCTTATCGGAGAGACTAGGAAGAATGGGGTGCATTAAGCAGTTCGTCTCCGAGTGTTTGGAGAAGAGAAGAGGCGTGGGGATAGGGAGACATTTGACAAAACAGGGGTAATCAACTTAAATCAAGGCCTTCTCACCCGAGAACCATGACAAATCAGCCGCCGGCAAAAGTGTTATTAATATTATGCTAAGTTTCAGCGTATGTACATACGGCTTGACAGCTACTACCCATGTGGAAATCCCACTTCCGAAGCGTTCCAGTCGTAATCCACTCTTCACGTATTGTAAATACAGCAACTGCTGTGTAGGCATGATCTGTGACCATTTGTCACCAACGTTCAAAGAGGTCTCCAGGATTTTGGCGAAAGCGATTTTCTTCTTTAAACCTTTGATCCCTGGTGGTATGTTCCATGTCAGCTCAATGGCAGCAATTGGAAGAGTCCACATTTATTATTTGGGTTTAGACCCATTAATATTTTTAACGTGCAGCCCTTAGGCTGCACGTTGAAGATATTGATTGGTCTACCCACAAATTCATTTAGCAGCTGTCTAACTTATTGAAATTATAATGACATAATGTATTATTTAACCCGGGCCGTAAAAGCGGCCCCTCGGGTTCAAAGGGCTAAGGAGTAAACCCTCCCTAACACACATAGCATCACAGCAACACCCACCCACCACCCCCAGCACACACAAACACCAACACATACATAACATGTTACAAAGTGTGTCTTTATGTAAAATTATATCCCCGTAATGACTGCAAGTTATTTCCTTGTCATGGTCAGATTACAATCGCAACCTGGCAATAATAATAAGGCAATAACCGAGCGTTGTGAAAATAATATTGCATCTGATAAACGCTTGCCTTCTTGACATGCAGGAAAAGTAATTTTCAGGAATATTTTCCCATAAAATACTTCAATTGTTTAACCGCTCGCATGCTGCTGTCCAATATTCCCACAAAGGGTATGAAATATCTTGCCCGTGAAACGAGTATAATATGGGCACATTTAACAAAATTGTCCACTGTAAACTGAATGGATTTCTTGACCAATGATTTCTGGAGCTGAATTTGGATGAATTGTTTTTAATCAAACCTAGTCAAGGCTGTTGTGACTAACCCATTTAATGCTGCTGCCGAATATTCCTAAATCTCTTACCCATGAAACAGTTATAATTTGGGACATTTAAAAAAAGTTTCCGTTGTATATTAAATGGATTTCTTGACCAATGATTTCTGGAGTTAAATTTAGATGATTTTTTTTATCAAATCTAGTCATGGCTGCTATGAAGCAAATATGACTAAAATCATCTGCAGCATAAGGGTTAAAAAGATATTAATGCCTCAATGCCTGATCAATACCCATTTTCTTCCTGGTTTACAAAGCTTAATTGTTTAGCACAGTGTTTCGAAGTTAAGCAACGTCGAACCCGGTCAGTCCACGGATTGGTGACCGTCTGGGAGATCGATTCGGACTCCCGCATTGTGTCCTTGGGCAAGGCACTTAACCCCAAGTGTCCACATGGGGGTACGATGACGCCGTGTACTAGGGCGTACTGCACGTCGATGGTGCGCATGTCTTCAACCAATCTTACCCTGCCTGTGCTGCAGTGTGGAGTTACGATGTTCGGGCTGCTGGCAGCTGCTCGTCGTTGCTCGGTCGTTCTCTCCGGGTATTCCGACTTTCTCCACCCGTAAAACTTTCAAGGCCATGATTAGCCACTGTGCATAAGTATGTGACCTTAAACACCAATAAATAAATAAATAAATAAATAAATAAATAAATAAATAAATAAATAAATAAATAGCACAGTGTTTGTTCAATAATACTGCAACATTGTGGGAACATTACGTCAATAATACGGCGATAAAAAGGCAATAACAGGACCACCAGTTTTCCACTTTATTACGAACTATATACAACACATAATATATAACACGCCCAATCCAATGAACTCCTCACCCACACCCCCTTTCATTGGAGGTGAGCAGTTATACATTTCCCTAGAAGTACACGCATTTGCAAAGCGACAACTTGATACAAGTGAAACATGTTTTCTCCGGGCTACAAGAAATATTAAAGAATAGCAATAAAAAAAAAAGTGCATGGCGAATATTATCTTTCATAATACCTCTTAAAAGAGTTTTACAGAAAACGCTAAAGATATTTTTAAATATAAATCCAAGGAGACAAGGAGGCAATTCGTAAAACATGCGCATAGCCAGACATTTTGTTTGTGGGAGGGTTAAAGCTCTTGGGGAATGTATAAACATGCTTTGCGGGAGTGTAGAACAAAAATTAAATGTGGTGCCAAATAGAACCCCATCTACGTCGTGGTGGCATTTGGAGTGTAATGTGATATACCAATTGAAGCGATAAAATAGAGAAATTTTACTTGGAAATTTCAGATATCGAAGTGTGTCCATGAAAATTTAAAGTTCACAGCCTCTTGGTGGTTGATTGTCGGTACACGTCGCCCCGGATGTCCAGAGTGTGGTGGCTCGAGTCCCAACTGATGATATATTTAGGCGGTATTAAAGCTCCTGAGAATTGCTTTATCGATAAATACACGTAGAAGTAGGGACACATGGAGGTTCTCAACTTCTGATTTAATGAGAATAGTAGTATGTCATGTACCTTTGAGGGAAAGTTTGGATGATCTCATGGATGATCTCATGTGACGTCATAGTCACGTGACGTAGTGGCGCCATGTTGTGTTGTCATGGTAACCCGCGTGAGCGGCCATGTTGTGACGTCATCTCCATAGTGATACGTGGTGTGAGTGCGCATGCGCAGCGCGTGTTGTTAGGGTGATACGTGTTTCCGTCGTCCATTTTGTATACTGGAGGCCGCCATCTTGGTTTCTATGGTAGCACGTGATTGCTATGTTACCCAATTGTTCTGTAATAAGACGGGGTATGTTCGGAGGGTGTGTTCCTTTGTAGAAGAGTAAATCTAATTACCACAAACAACCCGACAATCCATCCAAATCACCAAAATCCACCCAAAATCACCGAAATTGACTTTATTTCCCCAATTGATCGGCCTAGCACGTAGTGCTATAGTACCGAGAGGGTATCGGGGGTGCATTCGATTGAACAGGAGTAATGTTCTGGATTAGAATTCTCCCAGAATCCATTTTTTTAGGATCCCATGACGTTTTTTCCCAATTAAGAGTAGCACGTAATACCGAGGGGGTGTGTTCGTTTGAAGTGGAGTAATGTTCCCATTTTTGGGGGGATCCCATGACGTGTTATTTCCTTATTAAGAATAGCACGTAGTGCTATAGGACAAATTTACCCAGAATCCTCTGCTTCTACTTGGAACTATATTTTTATAAATTCCTACGCTCTATTTTTAGTAACATCCTTAACTGACCCCCTAACTAATTGTTAGTGTCTATATTTAGCAATTTCTTCAAATGACCCCCCTAACTACATGATTTTAAATAATAAAATTAATGAGGATCAAGATGTTTTTACACTGACCAATCAGAGCGAAGTTAATCCACCAATCAGATATCTGGATTCCCATTGTGTTTCTTTCCCATTGACTTCTATACTAATTTTCTAAATTTCCCAACTTTAACCTATAATCCTATAGGAAACAAACACAAACACCCATCGAGAATGAAAATATAGATGAAAAAACGTTGTGACGTCGTGACGTTTTCAAAAACGTCCGTCACGTCTAAATAAATTCCGGAGAAGAATAACGTCGCGTCATTCTGTTTCGATCCTTCGAACTGAACACATCGCTAGAGAGTTTTCTATAGCAATTTTGCCTTTGCAAAAAATTTATGAAGATGTCTGAAGCTGCTACTGCCGTTACCAGAACTGATGTCTACGCCTGTGAAGAGTGTGGGAAGACCTTTACTGCAAGAACGAATCGAGATCGCCATGTGCGTACCAAGCACGCCGCCGGAGAGAAGACCCACGATTGTACCAACTGCAACAAGACCTTTACGAGGAAAGAGTATCTCCTTGACCATCTGAAGAAATGTTTGGAGATATATACATGTATGGAATGCGGCCAGGAGTTTAACCAACTACTCCATTTTAATCGACACAAGAGCGTTGCCCACCGACCAGTTCCTGTACCATCTAAAAGGAAGACTGATGAACCGAAGAGAGGACCACCTAAACAACCACGGACCACGACGACCACCCATTATGATGTTGACCCAATGGAGTTTGAAAAGAATATGATGTCTGAAGAAGAGCCAGATGAGATATTGACCGTGTACGAAGATAACTGGAGTTCTATTAGAACTCGCCACATGATGAACAGAAGAGTCCAGGACCAATATAACTACCGGATCAACGATGTGAACCTGAAGATGATGACTGATGAATTGATGACTACCATATTTCTGCCACAACAGCTAAGATTTAAAATTAATCTGAGTTTTGGTTTTATCCTGCGACACAATGAAACGAATGAACTGAAGTATTACCATCCATCACAAAACAACGCCCGGGTACTTGATGTTCCACAGCTTGTATGCTGCCAAGACGACTTTGAAGAATTCCTTGATGATGTCATGGAAGAAGATATCCTGGAATGGGCCAAATTAAAACGACCCAACACCAAATGGCTTGTGGAGAGAGTTACCAACGTCACATTTTATGTGAATAAGCTGAAAGACCACCCAATTGGAATGGCAGAAGATCTTCCTGACTACATTCTCCAGAACAAAGCAGTAAATGCTTTGGTGAAAGATAGAGCTCGCCATTTTACCTATGAAGACAACCTGTGTATTTTCCGCTGTTTAGCTTTATGGAGTGGTTCCATAACAGACAATTTGAATAAAACAACAGATGCCATGTACAACAAGTATACCCAGAAGCCAAAGAATGAATTCCGTGGAGTAACGTTAGCCGAATTACCTGACTTGGAGAAATGTTTTGAAGTAAATATCCAAGTATATGAACTTGTCAAGAATGATGATGACCAAATTGTTGCCAAATTAGTACAGAGATCTCACAGAAAGTATGAAGATACCATGTATGTGAACATTTACAAGAACCATTTTAGCTACATCATCGATATAGACCAATACTGCAAATCCTTTGAATGCCGCAAATGCGGCAAACTATGGAAGACCTCCCGGGCAATAAATCGTCACGAGAAAACCTGTACAGATGAAGTCAATTACCAGTATGTTGGCGGTGTATACCATCCATCCCAGTCCATATTTGCTCTGTTAGAAGATGAAGGTATAGAAGTATCTGAAGAGAAGAAGTTTTATCCATACCGTGCAACGTTTGATTTTGAAAGTTACTTTGTCAAATCCAGTCTACCTGCTGACAGTGATAAACTGATATGGGAAGCAGAACACCGACCATTGAGTGTGAGCATATGTAGTAATGTTCCAGAATACCAAGAACCGAAATGTTTTATTACAAATGGAAATTCTCAAGAACTTGTTGAAGAAATGATGACATACCTCACAGCTATTTCATCTCATTGCCACCAACTGATGCAGACCTATCATGCTTGGACCTTGTTTAAACTCAGACAGAAAATTGATGAAACGCTGGACGCGGAAGCCAGAGCTACTGGAGAAGATACATCCAAGATGCACCCTTTACAAAAATTGGAGAAGAAATTTCAAGACTACCTGCAAGAGATGCCCGTCATCGGATTCAACTCTGGAAAATATGATATGAATGTAGTCAAGCGTGAACTGATGACATACCTGAAGAGACAGAATCCACTCAAGTTTGCAGTGAAGAAATCGAATAACTACATGTGCGTCTCGACAGAATCTTTCAAGTTTGTTGATATTTGCAACTACCTCGCTCCAGGATTCAGCTATGACAAGTTTTTGAAAGCATTTGGCTGCTCCGTGACAAAGGGATTTTTACCATATGAATGGATCGACAACTTGAACAAATTGGATCAAGACCACCTACCAGACCATGAAGCCTTCTACAGTTCTCTCAAGAAAGAAAATATTTCCAATGAAGAATACCAGTACTGCCAGCATGTATGGAACGACCTGGAGATGACAACTTTCCGTGATTTTCTGATCTGGTATAATAACCGAGATGTAAAACCATTCCTTGAAGCAGTTGACAAGCAGTTTGCTTTCTACCAAGAACGCCACATCGACATGTTTAAAGATGGTATCAGTGTTCCGGGCCTCACGTTGAAATACCTGTTCCAGACCATGAATGATGAAACTTACTTCACATTATTCAACCAGAAGAATAAAGACTTGCATCACTTGGTGAAAGATAATATCGTTGGTGGACCTTCAATTATCTTCAACCGATACCACGAGAAAGATGTTACCCGAATCAGAGAAACAAAATATGGCAAAGAAGCAAAACCATGTGGAAGTATTATAGGCTTTGATGCGAATGCATTATATCTTTGGTGCCTAATGCAAGAGATGCCAACGGGTTGGAGTATTAGACGTCGTGAAGAAAACCAGTTTAAACCAGAACATCCAATGAAGTATGGTAAAATGGCTGAACAATGGTTAGAGTTTTTATCCATGAGAGATGACATCCACATCAGACATCAGTTTAACGGAGCTGAAAAAATGATTGGTCGAAGACAGTTGCCTGTTGATGGTTGGTGCAAAGAGACACAGACTGTATACCAGTTCCATGGCTGCTTCTGGCACGGACATACCTGCATGAAAGATAAGAATGGCCTTCCTATCATCCATAATGAAGTCAGAGATAAACCGATGAAAGAACTACTACAAGACACCCGTACCAATGCAAAGTACATCACCGATTTGGGCTATAAACTTATTGAAATCTGGGAGTGTGAGTGGAGAGAGATGAAGAAGACCGATGCCACACTCAAAGCCTTCCTGAAAGAGAACTTTTCAGACAAAATAGATGGTGCGATGACAGAGGAAGAAATAATGAACAAAGTGAAGTCCGGTGAACTGTTTGGTTTAGTCGAATGTGATATACATGTACCAGATCACCTGAAAGAGTACTTTGAAGAGATGACACCTATCTTCAAGAATACAGATATTTCCATAGATGATATTGGTGAACACATGAAGGCCTTTGCCGAGAAGAATGGAATCATGAAGAAACCCCGTAGAAGTTTGATTGGAAGCTATGGAGCGGAGAAAATGTTATTTGCAACCCCTTTACTGCAGTGGTACCTCCAGCATGGTATTGAAGTTGATCACGTCTATCAAGTTATCCAATATAAACCAAGAAGATGTTTTGAAAAATTTGGAGATGAAGTATCTGAAGCAAGAAGACAAGGAGATGTTGACCCTGACAAGTCGATCGTTGCCGACACCATGAAGCTGTTGGGAAATTCTGGATATGGCAAAACCGTCACCAACAAAGAGAAGCATCGACGTGTGTGCTATTGCGACGACGAAGAAGTTACCAAAGCTGTAAATGACATGTCCTTCAGAGCCTTGAATCCATTAGATGATACATTATATGAAGTCGAACTCAACAAGAAGACCATCAAGTTGGATCTGCCACTTCACATCGGATTCTTTGTTTACCAGTATGCGAAACTCCGGATGCTTCAGTTCTATTATGATGTCATCGATACTTTTATCAACCGCCAAGATTTCGAATATGCTGAAATGGACACAGATTCTGCATATATATGTACCTCGTCACCATCCATAGATGAATTAGTGAAACCAGAGAAGAGAGTAGAATTTTACAAAGAGAATCACAAGTGGTTTCCATCCGAGTGTTGTGATTTCCACAGAGATGATTATGTGAAAACCAAATTAGAAGGCAAAGAATGGCTGTCACCCTCATGCTGCCAAGAAAGAAAGCGTTTTGACAGGAGAACTCCAGGCTTGTTTAAGGTAGAATGGCAAGGAACCGGCATTGTTGGACTGTGTAGTAAAACATATTATTGTTTCGGAGCCACCAATAAATTCAGTTGTAAGGGAATCAGCAAACGCCACAATGATTTGACGAAAGACAGATATTTGCAAGTTTTGAAGACTCAACAAAGTGGATCTGGCATCAACCGAGGATTTGTGATGAATGATAACACTATGTATACCTACCAGCAGAGCAGAGATGGACTATCATATTTCTACCCAAAACGAAGAGTTTTAGAAGATGGAGTTAGTACCATACCACTAGAGATTTAAAGAAGAACCAATTGAGTGAGTGTCATATTTTTCTACAACCTGAACCAAGTCTAGCTTTTGCCTACAAAAAATTCCTAAAAAAACCCGAAATGGTTTTTAGGTGGTCTACTCAATCATATTAGGCTCATCAAATTTTTAAAGTCCTTTATGGCATTCTCTAAAGTCCTTTATGGCAGTCCTCATAAAGTCCTATATGGCATTCTCTAAAGTCCTTTATGGCAGTCCTCATAAAGTCCTATATGGCATTCTCTAAAGTCCTTTATGGCAGTCCTCATAAAGTCCTACATGGCAAGTTTTTTCTCAAAGTAAAAAGTCCTTTATGGCATTCTCTAAAGTCCTTTATGGCAGTCCTCAAAGTCCTACATGGCAAGTTTTTCACAAAGTAAAAAGTCCTTTATGGCAGTCCTCATAAAGTCCTATATGGCAGTCTTCAAAAAAAAAATTCTAAATGGCAAGTCTTACAAGGCAATACATTTTTTTCTAGTGTAAAGATTTTTTCAATTTTTTATTTATTCTAATACAGAGAGTTTTTTCATCATTATCATCATCATCATCATGTTCCTGATATACTTTAGGCTAACCCTATTGGAAGTGGAGGATACTTCTTTAGTTTTTAGTTTCATTCAAAACTTTTTAGTTCAATTTATTTTTAAAAAATGTTGATTCATGGTATCTTTTAGGTTACACCTATTGGAACCAGATGATACTTCTTTATTCAAAATTTAGTTTCATTCAAAACTTTTTTAGTTCCATTTATTTTAAAAACATGTTGGTTCATGGTATCTTTTAGGTTACACCTATTGGAACCAGATGATACTTCTTTACTTTTTAGTTTCATTCAAAACTTTTTAGTTTCATTCAAAACTTTTTAGTTCCATTTATTTTTAAAACATGTTGATTCATGGTATCTTTTAGGTTACACCTATTGGAACCAGATGATACTTCTTTACTTTTTAGTTTCATTTCATTTTTTTAAAAGTTGATTCCTGGTGTCTTTTAGGCTACCCCTATTGTATAACCAAAGGAATAAATCATCATCATCATCATTACTAAGAAATTCTCTGTTGTGAATATTTAAAAGAAATGAGAAATTTTTATGATAGAAAAACTAAATTGCTAAGTTGGACATGTTGTTTTCGTTTTTCTTTTTTGATGAACAAAAAAAATTCCTTCAAAGCAGATACGAACTGTAGGGGGTGGGAATGCACTCGAGCTATTTGACTTATCTCCATTGGACAGAGGTTTGTAGCTTGACCTGTCCCAAGCCAGTATAAAATGCAGAGGGCCATATCCTACAGTTTAAGGATCAAGATTGCAGTTTGATCGCCAAACTGACCAATCAGATCGAAGTTAATCAACCAATCAAATTTCTGTATTCTCATTGTGTTTCTTTCCCATTACTTTCTATACTAATTTTCTAAATTTTCCAACTTTAACCTATAATCCTATAGGAAACAAACACAAACCCCAACCAAGAATCAAAAACTCAATCAAAATTTGTTCAACTGGGGTGATGTTTTCAATCACGTCCGTCAAAGATATATAAGATTAGGCAAAGCATGGACTTGGCATCATTCACGATCGAACCATTGACCAGAGAAGATGTTCCGAATTGGCACCAAGCAGACTTATGCTAATGTCACCCAGTACCAGGGTGAACTGAAGATTCATCTCAGAAGATACTTTGAGGGAAAAGACCAGAAACCTTATCCTACGAAGACTGGTATTGCTCTATCTTTAGAAGAATGGAATGCCTTGAAATCTCAAATAGAAGAAGTAGATGCAGCCATCAAAACCCAACAAACAACTTTAACTGAAGACACTAAACCTACTAACCATGAAGACTTCAAAAAACCAAATCAAGAGCCACCTTTGAAGAAGAAGAAGAAGATCACAGTGAGAATAACCCAACCACGACCATTGATCGTTGATGAAATTGATAGTGAACTCAGGCAAGTTCGCTTGCAGCATGAACTTTGCTTGGCATATGCTCATTATGTCGAAGAGAACATTGACGCTGTAATGAAAGAAAAATGCTATGGATGGACAGTCGATCACCCAAGTCAGATTCAGCATAATGTATGCCTAATGATGTCTGAAGAAGAGAAGATTATAACATGTTTTAGTGACGCACTTGAAAGAGTTAACAAGAATGATGTTCATCTACTGTGGCACCATAATACTTCTGGAATGAATCCACCACCAGTACAGAAAGAATATGAAGATATGTTCGAGAAACCTCTCACAAATGAACAGAGACGTTGTATTATGGATTTGGTGATTGAATTTATGACCATCAAGAAACCTGTTACAATTGGATTCTAATTGAAGATGTAAATAGATGATTTTTTTATAAAAAAAAGAAGAAAAAAGAAGAAAAAAAGTATAAAATGAAGAAACAAGAAAAAAAAGGTGGTAATGACGCTTAAGTTATTTGATGTTTATCTTCTTGACAAATATCAAACAAACTTAAACTGTCCCCAGCCAGTAAGTCAGAGGGCCACCAATTTTAAATATTTTTTGGATGGCGGTTCATATTGACCACCTCTCCAAAAGGTATAAAAGGGGGAGTAGTCCCCACGTTCAGTGGGGGCCACCTCCCCAAAAGGTATAAAAGGGAAGTAGTACCCACATAGAACAACAAAGATGGATCCTCGTTGGAAGCATCCATTCACTTGTTTATTGTGTGGTCCCACGGGTAGTGGTAAATCATCCTTTGTAAATCGGGTTATTCAAAACATTCAAAATATTATATCACCTGTCCCAAGTCACATCATTTGGTGTTATAGTGAATGGCAACCATTATACAATACTTTACCCCAAGTAGAATTCGTAGAGGGTCTCCCTCAAGAATTAAAATCTGATAGTTTAGTCATATTGGATGATCTGATGCTCGATGCAGATGTTCGAGTGTCTAGATTATTTACTAAAGGTAGTCATCACCGTAACATTAGTGTGATCTACATTGTTCAAAATTTATTCGATAAAAATAAAGTTCATAGGACTGTAGCTCTCAATAGTCATTACATGATCTTGTTTAAAAATCCTAGGGATCGTTCTCAGATCTCACACTTGGCAGCACAGATGTATCCTGGTCATTCCAAGTTTCTGAGAGAAGTTTTTGAAGATGCCACTTCGACACCATATGGTTACCTTTTAATAGATCTCAAACAAGATACTCCTGAGCACATGAGATTAAGAAGTCAAATTTTTCCTGGGGAAACCCAATATGTGTACCTCCGAAAAGTATAAAAAGGGAGCAAAAATTCTGACTCGAGTCAGAAGCATGTCTGACCGTCTAAAGCGCAACATCGCTCTTCTCAAGGTTCTTATTAAATCGAAACCCGCACTCGTCAAATCCATACTAAAACATGCAGACAAAGAATTGATAACTTGTTTGTGTGACTGTGCCTCGAATATACTGAAGGGAGCAGTACCTTTGACCAAAGCTCAGAGAACCAAACTCGTTCGTCAGAAACAACTAGTTAGGGCAGTGGCAAACAAAGGTACCTCTGACAAAAAGAGGAGACAAATCTTGCAGAAAGGGGGATTCTTGGGGGCATTGCTACCTCCTGTACTATTGGGTGCTGTTAAAGGTATATTTGGATGATGGAATATGCAAAGAAGATGGCTTTGGTAGAACCAAGGTTATTGGAACGTCTACAAGAGACTCCAAGACAACCGAATGAACTGGCTGTTTCATCACTGGATAGAGAAATGAGAGATATTCTCGATGCCCCTTTTCTTTCGGCTGATGAAAAGATGACTCAATATAATCAAATTTTACAAAGATACTTGACATTTCAACAAAAGGTAATGGCTCCTCGACCAATTAAAGTCGAATTCGAGAAAGATAATAAAGACGAAGACATTCTCGATTCTGTACCTATGACAATGAAGAGAAAGGGAAAGTTGTTGTTGAATCGTATTAGAAGTGACCCAAATATATCTTGGAATGAGAAGGGTGAATTAGTCTACAAAGATCAAACAGTGGTAGGGTCGAATGTAACAGATCTTCTAAACGATTTACTTAGAAGACGAAAATCTTTCCAACCAAAGGGATGGGAAATGTTGGCCGAAGCTTTGAGAGATAGTAACATACCCCAAGAATTAATTAGTCATAAAGAACGTTGGGATTTTATGAAACAGGCACCGATAAAGTCGGAACCAAAACAACCAAAGAAAACAGAAACGCCAAAGTGGATCGAAAAAAAGGTATAAATAGAGTTGACACTTGAACAGGGCAGTCATGGAAGCATTGTACTATGATTCTGAAGTGCCTGGTAGTTTTGGTGGTGTAGACGCTCTTCGTAGAGCGTCCAAGAAAAAAACCAAACAAGTTGTAAAATGGTTAGAGACTCAAGACACATACACTCTTCACAAACCTGTTCGTCGTACATTTCGTAGAAGAAAAGTAATAGTTAGTGGTATAGATGCACAATGGCAAGCTGACTTGGTAGATGTTTCAAACATATGTAAATTCAACAAAAACATAAAATTTTTGTTGACATGTATAGATGTGTTTAGTAAATATGCTTGGGTGATACCATTACAAAACAAACTTGGTGATTCCATCGTGAAAGCTTTTAGTAAAATTTTCAAACAAGGTCGTAAACCAGAAAAATTACAAACTGATCAAGGCAAAGAATTTCTAAACAGAAAATTTCAGAATTTTCTCAAAGATCACAAAGTCGACTTTTTCACAGCACAAAATGTGGAAACAAAATGTTCCATAGTAGAAAGATTCAATAGAACTTTGAAAACCAAAATGTGGAAATATTTTACCAAGAATGATACACTAACTTTTCCACTTCAAAACTTGGTAAAATCATATAATCATTCTCATCATCGCAGTATAGGTATGGCCCCCATCGCCGTGAACTTTGAAAATCAAGAAGAGGTTTGGCAAAGGTTGTATGGACAACCCATAAAACACAAGACACCAAAGAACAAAGTAGGAGACAGAGTGCGAATCAATAAAGTTAAGAAAACTTTTGAGAAAGGTTATTTGCCCAATTGGACCGAAGAGTTATTCACAGTAGTAGCCATTAAGAAAGGACATCCAGTCACATACATGTTACAAGATGATAATGGAGAAATATTGAAAGGGTCATTCTACACTGAAGAGCTTCAACGAGTTTCACATAAAACTATTTACAAAATCGAACACGTACTCAAGAAACGTGGTCGAGGTAAGAAAAAGGAATTGTTCGTAAAGTGGATGGGATACCCAACTTCGTTCAATTCGTGGATCAAACAGAGTCAGCTCACCTATAAAAGGAAGTGAACCTCTGAAGTTTCTTCAAAATGGAAGAAGGATCGAACGGTTCTTGGCCTCTGTTTGGTAAAAGAATTCCAAGGAGCGAGATCACTTATTTTTCACAAATAATCATTTTGTATATCATCATCATTACCAGTGTCGTTAATCTCACTCTCGAAAACACAGACAGCAAGTTGTGGACTGCTCTCTTGAGTAGTAGCATAGGATATTTGTTACCAAATCCAACCATTAAGAAAAAGTAATGTTTTATTTGACTCTACCAAGTAATAGTTCTATGAACGTGTTTCCGGAAAACACGTTGACTACGTACACCACTCAGTTATCACAAGCAGTGAATCTCACGGGAGAATGGGAAGTAGGTCTGGCAGAGATTCAGTATCCAAATACTTGGTTCAATATTCGTGGAGAAGAAGCTTTCGTTACAGTGTTCTAGTCTTCGAAAAAGAATTACCGACTTACTCTCAAGGAAGGTCGTTATTCGGATCCCATTGATGTAATACGAGCTATCAATGGTGTTAAAGAATTACTCTTGCCTCGTCACGATAAGGTAGCTTTTGAACTGGATAGAGTGACTGGTAAAGTTCGTATCACGGTACGTGATGGAGTCGTGGTCACATTGAGCCCTACTCTTCAAAATATTTTGGGATTTAATGAGTGTGTTTTTAAATCAGGAACTTACAATTCTTCCAGAGTTGCCGATGTCAACCAAGGATTTTATTCACTCTATGTATATTGTGACTTGGTTCGTGACCAAGTCGTTGGAGATGCAAGAATACCACTTCTTCGTATCGTACCTGTACGTGGGAAATATGGGGATATCATCTCTAAAACATTTGAGAATGTGTATTATGTACCAGTAGAACGAAAAAATTTCAGTACCGTCCAGGTGTATATAAGGGGTGACACAGGAGCCATAGTACCATTCGAGTTCGGGAAAGTGACAGTGACACTTCATTTCAGAAATCGTAGATCTCTTCATTTCACATAAACATGACTTACTGTTGTAAGTCCAAATTATACGAAGAATATTACACGAAACAAGCTGGAAATGGTCTACCGGCTTTTTCTGGAGCTCAAATACAGAGAGGATATGGTTTGGGAAGTATATTGGGAGGACTGAAGAATATGGTGTTACCTTTATTGAAAACTACAGCCAGGACCGTGGGAAAACAGTTATTGAGAAAAGGAGCAGCCTTTGCCGAAGATGTCATTGAAGGGAAAAATGTAAAAAAGGCAGCAATCAAAAGAGTCAAAGAGGCTGGTGCAGGAGCTTGGAATGAAGTGGTTGGTGGTTCAAAACCACCCGGTAGGAAAAGTATAAAAAGGCCCGCACCACGCAAAACTAGCAAATCGACAAAAAGAAGGAGAACTGTTCAGACCCAAGACCATCTCGGTGCATGATGTCTCTCATAAATGAAAAATCTTGTGAGTGTGTCAACAGTGAACTCGACTTGTTTTCCATACCACCAACACAGACTAGTGTGGAACATGGGCAATGGGTAGAACACAGGCCTTTGGCGACTATAGGAAACAGTGGTCCAATAGAATTCCACATTGCAGGATTAGGAGATGATTATTTGAATTTGGCACAGACATACTTGTATGTTAAAGCAACGGTTGTAGATTCCAATGGGGCATCAATTGCACCCGATGCCAAAGTGGGCCCGGTCAATTTATGGATGCATTCCTTATTTAATCAAATCGATATCAGCTTGAATGAAAAACTGGTATCTCCTTCCAACAACACTTATCATTACAGAGCTTTCATAGAAACTTTGTTGAGTTATGGACCAGCTGCCAAGAAGTCACAACTGACTAATGCATTATGGTACAAGGATACGGCCGGACACATGGAAGATTTGACAGATGATAACAAGGGATTTCTTCTTCGAAAGAAATTTATAGAGAAAAGTAAAATCGTGGACATGACTGGAAGATTACATTTGGACATGTTTTTCCAAACTCGTTACTTGCTGAATGGAGTTAATGTTCATGTTAAAATGAATAGAGCCAAAGATGCTTTCGCATTGATGGCCGATACCGCTACATACAAGATCAAAATTCTAGATGTATCCATGTTTGTACGCAAAGAGAGACTCCAATCATTCGTGAGAATGGCTCACGAGAAAGCACTAACAAAAGCAACTGCAAAATATCCTATCGATCGTGTGGAAACCAAGGTGTTTTCAGTGCCGAAAGGAAATCTGAGCATCACTCAAGAAAACTTATTTTTAGGCCAACTACCTAAACGCATCGTAGTGGGATGTGTAGACAACGATGCTTTCAATGGAAACTTTTCAAAGAATCCATATAATTTCAAGAACTACAAAATCAATTACTTGGCATTGTACGTGGATGGGCAGCAGATTCCAGCCAAACCATTACAACCTAGATTCGAACAACAAGAAGTGGCGAGATGTTATGCAACTCTGTTCCAAGGAACTGGACAAATGTATGAGAATGAAGGAAACCATATCAGCCGAGAAGAGTACATAAATGGATACACCCTATTCGTATTCGACCTGACTCCAGATCTATCACATGGACAACACTTCGATCTGGTGAAGAGAGGAAACTTGAGACTAGAAGTCCATTTCGAAAACCCATTACCAACCACAATCAACGTACTGGTGTATGCAGAATTCCAGAACATCATAGAAGTGGATAAGAATAGACAAGTAATCTTCGATTACTCAACATGAACACGTTGCAGTTGGAGAATGCACTTCGATCAGATAGTTGTTTGAAGAGAATATGTTTGGGTGTATTTTCAAGAAACAAATTACCAAGAAGATTACCAGATCACAGACCAGTGGCTTTGATAGCCAACACGGATCCAGACCACAGAAAAGGAGAACATTGGGTGGCTCTCTTTGTGAGTCACCACAACGCAGAATACTTTGATTCCTATGGATTACCACCACAACACAGACCATTCGAGAATTTCCTGAAGAAGAATTCCAGATATTGGAAGTATAATACGAAACGCCTTCAAGGACCATTACCAGTGTGTGGACAATACTGTTTGTTTTACTTGAAACATCGCTGTCGCGGTGTACCGATGGAAACCATATCCAACATGTTTACCACTAATCTAATGGATAATGATGTGTTGGTTAATGACGTCATAGAGGAAACCAGCCACTAGACGTCGCTGCATTGAAGGAAAACTATAAAAACTGGTGCACTTGGTGTTCAGCTCATTTGTGTTCCGACAGCCAAAGAAGAAGGATGTCTACTAATGTGACCGTCTTCAAACTTAACAACGATTTACAGATTCAACTATTCAAGAACGACGTTGGGTTCCAGTTTACCACCAGAGATTGGGAACAAGTGACCAAAGCAGTGGATATTGCAAAGAAGAGAAGTCTTGAAATAGGAGAACCCAAACCAAAAAGAGAAAGAAAAGCAAAGAAGAATGAAGATAAAAAGGATTGAAGAATGTTCACTATTCCATGTTTGATCAGGATGGTACTGAATGATTATCAATCAAGAAACCAAGAAACAAGAAATCCAAGAGACTTTGTAGAGAGAATGAGCGTTTCATTCGAAACGTATTTTCGTGATGTTCCGCCACCGGTACTGGAGCAGTTATTACGTGGAGAAGATAAAATAAGAAAGACACCAGAACAAAGGCCACCAAAACACATCAAGTATGCATTGGAGGAAAATCGTCTCAAGACATTTCAATTCATGTTACAAAGTGAAAGTGTGAAAACCCCGAATGAACTGACAAAAGCTGGATTCTTTTATTTGGGGACAGGAGACAGAACTCAATGTTTTCATTGTGGTATTATTGTTCGTTTCTGGGAAACAGAAGATGATGTTATAGAAGAACACAGAAAATATTCTCCAGACTGTTATTACATTCATAATTTACCACCTGAATTCATGGACGTTGAAAAAGAAGAAGAAATGGCCATCAGAGAAGAAGAAGAAATGGACACATCATTTCAAGAAGAAGAAGATTCACGGAGGACAAAATGTAGTGTGTGTTTATTAGCTGAAGCCAATGTCGCTCCGCGACCATGTAACCATTTGTGCCTGTGCAAAGACTGTTGTAAACCACTGAGAAGATGTCCAATCTGCAGAAAGACTGTTTATGAATATCTGACAATCTACATACCATAAAAAGATGTATTTTTGTTGTTGAATAAAAGAAATTTAAATTTATATTTAGTGTTGTTATTTTTTTAAACTTTCCATCAAAGTACAAAGAAAAATCAAAATGAGGGATAGTAAATTAGACCTCGTACGACACATCTGTTGGGTAGATCCTCATATGAGTATATGGTGGAACTTAGCTTCATGGCCTTCATGTACACATATGGGTCCTACTTATAATTTTAATAATGGATTCTGGGTAAATTTGTCCTATAGCACTACGTGCTATTCTTAATAAGGAAATAACACGTCATGGGATCCCCCCAAAAATGGGAACATTACTCCACTTCAAACGAACACACCCCCTCGGTATTACGTGCTACTCTTAATAGGGAAAAAACGTCATGGGATCCAAAAAAAAGGGATTCTGGGAGAATTCTAATCCAGAACATTACTCCTGTTCAATCGAATGCACCTCGATACCCACTCGGTACTATAGCACTACGTGCTAAGCCGATCAATTGGGGAAATAAAGTCAATTTCGGTGATTTTGGGTGGATTTTGGTGATTTGGATGGATTGTCGGGTTGTTTGTGGTAATTAGATTTACTCTTCTACAATCGAACATACCCTCCGAACATACCCCGTCTTATTACAGAACAATTGGGTAACATAGCAATCACGTGCTACCATAGAAACCAAGATGGCGGCCTCCAGTATACAAAATGGACGACGGAAACACGTATCACCCTAACAACACGCGCTGCGCATGCGCACTCACACCACGTATCACTATGGAGATGACGTCACAACATGGCCGCTCACGCGGGTTACCATGACAACACAACATGGCGCCACTACGTCACGTGACTATGACGTCACATGAGATCATCCATGAGATCATCCAAACTTTCCCTCAAAGGTACATGACATACTACTGAGAATGAACCATACACCATTTTGGTAATGCTTGCCCCCTCCTCCCCCTTCACCACCCCCCCCTCCCCAGTTGCCCGATTCGGTACCACAGACCTCCATTTGTATGATCCACTGTTTGTGCGACATTCAGTACGTGGAGAGTGAATTGTTACTAAATCACTCGTGGGGTGGTGTCTCCACACATACAATAACAGTCGATTCCTGTGGTAATGCATGAAAAGGACAAGCGCACAGTTTTAGCCAAGGGACCTCCGAGTTCTACCTGGAGGTCCCTTGGCTGAAACTTTGCTCTTCATTCGAATGCTTTTTCTCAGACAAGGAATTTTTGTTTGAGTGCAAACACCATCCCACAGTGATTTAGTAACAATCCACTCTCCGCGTACTGTGAGTCCAAGTATCAAATCAAGTCTCATTAGAAATGATATGATTACTAGTAAGAGCGTGTCGATATTTAAGACTACCAGTTCAAACGAAAATGTTCCGACTGTTACACCCCCGTCGTGGGGGTTTCTGGTTGAGATATTCCAGACATTGTTTCTATTGGATGCATCCATTTGTATTTGAAAAAGTTACCAACTGATCAGAAGGTGCTCATTAGTTTGAATAACTTCTCCGTGAGGGTGAGTGAGAACGAGCCACGTGCCGGTGAGATGTTATGGTACGGAGCAGGTTCAAATTCATGAACTCCCCCGACAGTGAGGTTAGTAACTAACTTGTTCACCCTTTTCCTTGCTCAATCAACAAAAGGCACGTACTCGGGTATTCTCACTGCCCGAGAGGTGTTCAAGTGAGGTTGAAGGCTCATTCCATTTTCAATGAAGTCTCTTCACGGTTATTCAACTGGAAACGCATATTTTTTCAGGAATTTCACAACTTCTAATCAAAACGACCGAGTATATTTCGTAATCACATTACCTCCCTATTCACACTGCCCGTGATAAAGGCCCACATATTCTGAAATATTCTGAATGGCCTCCGCTAGCCTTTCTTGTAGAGCACATCACAAAATGAAAATTGTACTGAATCATTAACTACGGTAAACGGTATGGCACCTCGAACTGCTTGAAATATCGGCTGAAACAGGTACATATTTTCTCATTGTGCAGGTAAATTTTCAATTGTCATATATTTCAACCCCCCACCAAAAAATTATAGCATCAGAAGATCAACATACTCACGAAGTAAATTCAGGATTGTATGTATGTGGGAGGAGGGTCCTATTCGTGTTTTAAACCTTTACCTTACACGAAAGGCAGACGATACCTGAAAACAAAATTCTTGAATAACTATTTTCACAGCGGGCTCATTCCAATGAGAGGTCATAAGCTCTGTTTTTGAGACAAAAAATGAAAAAAATAATGAAAAGTGAATGGTGATTTTTTTGCGAATAGGGCTAGTCCGTTTTGACTGTTACGTTGGTAAAGAGTTAAAAAGAAAAAATGTCTTATACGTCTAACTTACAAAATTCTAACTCACAAAGTTAGTCTGGGTTAAACATTTAACACTTCACCGAAGAGTCGATCTCCAAATAAAATGCACATAACTGTGAAGAATTTGAATCAACACAAATGGTAGATCATTTTAGCCATACCATCATTAATGGTCATTTTCACTAACTGTACATCATCGTAAACTAAACCAATGACCTAAATAACCATTTAGACGAAGATATCTGATATGATACCCGGATATGATTCTTTAATACGAAACGAGATCTCAGGTACCAAAATTGTTCATGAACATAGAAAGTCAAAATACGTTTTTGTTTAATTCAGGTGAGGAACTCAGAAAAATGAAATTTGGTGGAGCGTCCTTAGAGAGCAGACCAGAGCAGACTAAACTTTGATAGTGTCATTAACCTGCAGTTGAATTAGTCAGATTTGAGAGTGAACACTTCCAAGAAAAGTCAACCTTTGACATGGACGACGCCATTTTTCAAAAACAGGAATAAAGGAGTTACTTCGGTTTCGTTCTTGAAAAAGTAAAAAATAGTTTGTTCCAGTTAAAATGGATTCCTTTTTATCAGCGCTTCGTGTGATTACACTATAAGCATTGTATTAAGATTTATTATAGTAAAACATGCAGTGGACTGACCAACAATTGGTTTCCAGACATTTCACGATCTTGTAACAGCAATTTTTACCATTCATAGCGATGGAGTTAGAATAGGCATCGTCGTCAGTATGCATCGATCTTTCATCGAACCATTGAACAGGTCTGCGGAGAAATAAGTATGTCATCACAACTTGGTTCATCAGGCCAACACTCTTCTCTCTCATGCCAAGCTAGTTTAGTTTAATCATATTTGATTTGCAAAATTAAAGCAAAAAGGATTACAAAACAAGTGCTCAACACTTACAAGATCTTTTTTTCACTAAACTGTACTTGAACACAAGTTCCAAACAGAAACAAATACAATTTATTTTTTTTAACATAACAAGCAAACAAGTGAAAGATAATAATTGAAGCTTTACACAGAAAACAACGAAGATGGTAAACTTAATCAGAAATGATAACTTTAAAGTAGCCAACCCTTTTTATATATATTATTGTGGATCTGACCAATCATATCCTTTTTGGCAGAGTCGATTGACGACTGTTAAATAACATATAATTGGTTAAAGTTTCAGTCCCTCCGGGGCAAAAATTAAGTCCTAAATTAGGAAGCTATTCTTTTATCTGTGAATAGATGTTAAAGGAGGGACGTAGCTAGAGGTTTTCGATTGGGAGGTGGGGTGTAGGTTAGTGAATTTCCAACTATGGGGCGGGGAGAACTCCCTCCCGGCAACTCCCCCGGATTGAAATTCACTACCGAGAAAAAATTTGAAAATGAAGCCATGAAAGGGGGCATAAAATTGATTCCAGTAACTGAAATGCCAAGGCATTTATGATAGAATTATCAGGTTATTATTATTTGGTATTATTCTGGGAATTGAATATGTTCTAAACAATTACTCGAGCTGAGAACTTCTGAGCATTTCACACTGTTGTAACGTTAAAATAAATCTTATGCAGGAATGATCAATTTTCGACGTTTCATCATTTTGTAACTGTGAATGATGGAATTAACTCAGGATAACGTTTTTACATGATGTGATTTTCTTGAAGCCCATTTCGAGGATTTTTTTTATTACGATAAGTGAACGTACTATAAAAAGCTCGTACCGATTGACATCATGTATACTTATAAAGCTCGATGTTGCGGACACTCTCTATAGTTGTAAATAGTAACAGTTGGAATTTTTGCCGATCTGAAACCGAGTTGGAATTTTGGGAAGTAAAGGAGACATTAGCATCACTATAGAAGCTCTAGAATCCAGATATATGGAACTTCCAACTACTCACGACTTGCCCTCCGAATTTCCAACTATAGAAATTAGGACAGGACTGGAGAGGGGGGGGGGGGGGGCATCACACGATCACCCACCCCCTGTCACCACGTCCCTGTGTTAAAGAGACGCGTAGTTCGGATTTTTGTTGGGGGTGGTGGTGTGCTAAAGTTGCAATAGACAGTTAACCCTTTACCCAAACGAATCGGCCACATCCGCCCGCGTAATATGCAAATTCAGCAGCTGAAAAAATATTATTTTTCCAAAAATTTCAACAAACACTCGTCGAGCTCGTTCCAATGAGGGGTCACATAATATAGTTTTGTTGAAATTTTTGGAAAATTTAAAAAAAAAATTATATTTAAAATAATAAATTTTGATATCGTCTGCGTTGGGTAAAGGGTTAAAAGAAAATTTTGAAACACGAGTATCAAATGGAACTCTGTGGCAGAATCTGGGAAAGGTAATGTTGTAATAGCGTTGTTCTGAAGGAATGCTCTCACAGATGTTGCCTTGCATTGTCGTCCATAAATAGAGGGCGAGCAGCCAATGTGTGGTTGTCAAAATGAGGCACGACAACCGGGTTGATAATGTCCCGGATGTACTGATGGTCATTGAGATTCCCACGTACAGTCACTATATCAAGTTTACAATCATGAGAGAGGCATCCCCAGATCTTTACTGATCCTCCACCATAAGAAACAGTAGGTCTGATGTTCCCGGGCTCGTAAGCAGTATTTCTATGCCTCCACACTCTCATGCGACCATCTGTCGACCAAGCATGAACCTACTCTCGTCTGACCATTTGTACTTTCCACCATATCCTGAGATTCCAACGCTGCCTTGCCATACACCACTCCAAACGTCGTCTTTGATGCTGATCGGACAGAACTGGACGCTTGATGACCTTTCTGGACCTCATACCCAGAGCTTTGAGACAGCTTCGGACAGTTCTGTTGAGGAAACGCCTGTTGGGGAGCCAAAGCCATTTCAAAACCCCACTTGAAGCAAAGGATTCACGCCTAACGAGGCGTGCCAGACTCCAAACTTCCCGAGGAAAGGTCTTTAGGGGTTTCCAGGCCTTGATCGGTCCTTAACATCGTTGGTACGTTGATTTTTCGGAAAAGTCTGCTGATGACAGAATGACTATAGCTAAGTTGCCTTCCAATGGCTTTGAATGACATGCCTGTTGAATGTATGCCAACGATTTGCCATCTTAGTGCCTCTGGAAGTCTCCTCCTTACCATGTCAACATTTAGTGATAAAAAAATGACAAATTTTCTTGTTTTATACCCATATATTGCATGTGGGTGATAGTGCTTTTTGTGACATTCGTGGGTAGCATGCTTCACGTGGACCAGGGAATTTGTTTGGGCGACGCTATCAACCAGAAACATCATGTTTCACGAGATGAAATGTACTGCAAAACATAGCAATCATAAAAACATAATCAGTAACAGCACATTCAGTGCCATGAAACATTTCAGGGGGTGCTTAATTAAGTTCCAGGTGTATATATGTAATTCAGACAGAAATTAAACATAAACATTAAAACGAGATAAGCTAGGTGTAACGTAATTATAGGGTCTGTAACACCAGGACCATGCAATCAGTTTTTTTTGTGAAATGCCTTGGCATCCTGGTACTATTTTATATCCGAGGTTACAAAAAGTAGCAGAGAAGATCCCAGACGTTTCACATAAACTACACGCAAACGAGAACACAGAGAGTTCGATGTATCAACTATCAAGGTAAGTGAGGTCGGCCCAATTTATCAAGATTATCAAATCACAATGGGGCGATAGTATCTCAAGTGGAAGTCCAATTTTGTCGGAAGGTGCGTCCGCAGTACTTCCCTTAAATGGCTATACGTCTGGATGTGATGTCTTTAATCTGACAATCCTCCGAATCGATCTTATCAATAGCATCATTTTGTTCAAACCGTAAATCGTCTGTGGCAACCACTTTTGTTACAACGAATCGCTTTTGTTATAGTTCACCACTTTTGTTACAACAATTGCCCACTTTTGTTACAGCTCACCACTTTTATTACAAAATCAACCACTTTTGTTACAAAATGGGCTCACCACTTTCTTTACAACAATCGCCCATTTTTGTAACAACAAAAAAATCGCTCACCACTTTTGTTACAACAATCGCCCATTATTATTACAATTTTTATCAGTGTGAAAAATGAAGTAATCTGCAAGTAATGAGAGATGTAACGTTCAGTCATGATTATCGGGATCGCGGTTGCTCAGTGGTTAGAGCGTTGGTCTTGAGATCGAAAGGTTGTGAGTTTGATGCTTGGCTGTAACCCGGCTGTTGACCTCAGTTATTAAAGTGGCATAAACACCAACAATCCAATAATGATTATCAAACCAAACCATTGTCGCGCATCTTCAGTAGTAATGCCACACCCTTGCTTATTATTGGGTGATACAGTATCGTGCCATCGTGCTACGTCATTGTCGTGGTGATATGTAGTGTATCGTGCGCATGCTCACACGTATATCTGAAATGGCACATGCCTATCGGTGACAATTATAGTAGATTCCAACTCCTTGAACCTTGGATCATAGTAGCATGTGATGTTGACTTCTTGCCCTTTTAGTAGGTTTTCATGCAGGTTCTTATCTGACGTCACCATCCACGTGACAGGAAGGGATGGGATGAGGTTGTTATGGTAGCCCGCGTGAGCGGCCATCTTGTGACGTCATTCCCATGGTGTTACAAAAATGGGTGATGGTTGTAACAAAAGTGGCGGGCTCATTTGTAACAAAAGTGGTTGTCTTTGTAACAAAAAATGATGAGCTGTAGCAAAAGTGGGCAAGTGTTGTAACAAAAATGGTGAGCTGTAACAAAAGTGGTTGTTGTAACAAACGTGGTTGTCACCATCGTCCCAGTTATATTTTCACCCCACTAAAATGTTCACTGCTCCTCGAAACATGGGTCCAAGTCAACTTTCACACAACATAGAGCCCCAAATGGTGTCCAAGACTGGAGCAGCACACGCAACACATGCCTCAGATTCGCTATTAGAGCACTGAATTTTGCAAAATTTTCTCGAGGGTGGGGTCGAATTGGATAGCTAATCCTAAGTAGGACCCTCCGATCGTTGCCCCTCCTCCTAGGGAAGTGTCAGGAGGGGGTCAACGACCGGAGGGTCATAGTTAGGACGGGGAAACCCCCGAAACCCCACACAACGGCCTTTCAAATATCATCTTCCCCACCCCGCCCCCCCCCCCCCCAAAAAAAAATGGCCAGGGCAACCCCTATTATAGAATCCTGGCTACGCGCCTGTTATAACCCTTTGCCCAGCGTAATGGCCAAAACCGGCCAATGCTATTCACAAAAATCGACAATTGATTTTCATTATTTTTTTCATTTTTTGTCTCAAAAACATAGATCATGACCCTCTTTGGAACGAGCTCGTCGAGCTCGTTCCAATGAGGACCATAACCTATGTTTTTGAGACAAAAAATGAAAAAAAAAATAAAAAATGAGTTATTCAAGAATTTTGTTTGTAAGTGTCGTCTGATTTTCATGTTAGGTAAAGGGTTAACTCACGACAAATTCTATCATTAGAATTCAGATGTTTTAAATATATTAATATTCACCAATTAACAAACGTAATAACGTATATATGATATTACTTACTGACTCGATAAGAGAATATATACTTATAATCCATGCTCACTTACCAAAACGTTACACTATTTATGAAAAAATCTGATCGACCATGCGACTAAAAAATGTAAACGATACACAAGGTGCGGCAGCACTCTCAAAAGCCAACCTTTGCACATGTATGTACGTTTGATTAGTTGGAATGGCGCACCCAATATAACACATGCAATGGGTAAATACCACGAGATCGCATTTCAGTTGTTTACCGGTAAATAAAAAATGTGCGTTCTTCAAACAAGGCGACTATGATAGAAATTGAATTCTACTCGAATAGAGAACAGGAAGCCAAACTATGAAAACACCCACCTGGTGCAGTCTCCATGAAGTCAAAGACTTGGTAATCCATCATTTAAAACCTTACTTGTTCTGTTCAACTTTTTC
Organism: Pictodentalium vernedei; assembly: GCA_031216915.1. Lineage (NCBI taxonomy): Eukaryota > Metazoa > Mollusca > Scaphopoda > Dentaliida > Dentaliidae > Pictodentalium > Pictodentalium vernedei. The sequence continues at coordinate 239,923,148 of CM062292.1, forward strand.
ATAGAGTTAGAATTATTGACTGGAAGGGTACTCTGGCATACAGGCGTTTTGAAAATAATTAATGCAGACTGTTCGCCACCTTCTTCTCGATCACGCCAAACACTTTCACTTTGGAAAGGGTTAGCAGTGTATCGATACAAAACTCGTCGATACATAACACGATATCTGAAATGTTACGTGTAAAGACAGCAGCATTTTTTGCCGATGTGTTGTAGTCAAAACATAAAAAGTGCGTACATGGAAAATAAGGTTGTCACATTCACTAAAACGACGTTGATTGGTGAAACACTGAGGAGAATATGAAGTTGCTTGTCTCTTGTGATGTCGATTTATTTATTTATTGGTGTTTAAGGTCACATGCTTATGCACAATGGCTAATCATGACCGCGACAGTGTTACGGGTGGAGGAAGTTGGAGTACCTGGAGAGAACCACTGAGCAACGACGAGCAGCTTCAAGCACCTCAACGTCGTAACTCCGCACTGCAGCACAGTCAGGATTAGATTGGTTGAAGACATGCGCACCATCCACGTGCAGTACGCCTTAGTACACGGCGTCATCGTGCCCCCATGTGGACAATCGGGGTTAAGTGCCGTGCCCAAGGACACAACGCGGGCGTCCGAATGGATCGCTCAGACGGTCACCCATCCGAGGACTAACCGGGCTCAACGTTGTTTAACTTCGGTGATCTGCCGAGAACCGGTTACCGCAGCGCCAACGCGCCCCCATGTGCCGTCGATACAAGTTTTGAAAATAGCATATGAGCAATTGAGGCAAAACGTCTACAGATATGATCTGAAATTATTCGATACTGCCTTTCAATAAAAATATATTGTATTTCGACCCCCAGATATACCATCATCATACACGCACGGTCCACATGCGATTGCGATCAAAGTGTCTCGTAAATTCACTCAATCTTTCATCAAGCCATCGACACACCAATGTGATGAGTCAGTTAGAGACTCTAATGCGCCGGATTTGATATCACAGAAACAATGACCAGACGAGTTGTCATAGATCTTAAGTATACAAGTATTCAGATATACAAGCGCTATTCTTGGGTTTAACTGAAATTCGAAGTTCTCGTGCACCCTGACTTTTATATCGTCATGAAAATCGAGTTTCGATAAAGTTATCTCCCTTGAAATTATTAGACGAGCGAGGGAGATCCAGTTAACCCTTTACCTAACACGAAAAGCAGACGACACTTGCAATGATGATAAAATTCTTGAAGCACTATTTTTTTTATTTTTTTTGCCTCAAAAACATAGCTTATGACCCCTCTTTGGAACGAACTCGTTGAGCTCGTTCCAATGAGGGTCATAAGCTAGGTTTTTGTGACATAAAACGAAAAAATAATAAAAACTGAATGGTGAATTTTGTGAATACCGCTGACCGGTTTTGGCATTACGTTGCGTAAACGGCTAAGAAGCAAGTAATTGTTGAGAAAGCCACTATGGCATCAGTAGAAAAAAGCCAAGTTTGCTCTCGGAGCTGTCTATTGTTTTCGTTTATTAAAGGAAACAAAAACAAACATGGCTTTTTTGGCAAGCTCATTAAAAGCAACAAGTTCACAGATAATCCTGAGACAATCTCTGCAATACACCTTGCAACTCCTAAGTGCCCACTTTTGCTCTTTGTCTAGCGAATGTGTTTTTACAATAATTTCCATGATTTTATTCTTACAGAAAGCAAGTCTCACCTCCTAGACTTTTATATCGATGGAATGTAAAGTATCTGTGTTATGTGTAAAGATGCTCACGCTGTTGATATAATAAACAGAAAATATACAGAACACCAAAAGATGGTGAAAAACGTAGTTTTCTTATTTTTAAATGGGTTTCAACAGAGAAAAATAGTGTAGCTTTCAAACTGATTGGGAAAACATTGTAAAACAAGCTTCTGTATTTTTATATTACTCTACAGGAAATGCCTTAAGTTTGTGAAATAAAGCGGACATCGATGATACAAATTCGCTCACATCTCTAAATTTCAATTTTTAAATGCACTTCCCAAACCCTGAGTGTTAAATTTTCTGAAAACTTTAGGGAATTAAGGGGAGGTAACTTTTCCGTAAATCTCTCCCAATGATAAAAATTGTCAGCCCATACCCTCCCTTACTCGACCACGTCAGCAGAATTGGTGGGTCAAGGACATATAATCCTGACAGGTATTTTTTTTTATTTCACCCCATTTCCCTTCTAATAGATACTCTTTGGATAAATACGCGTAAGAGAATTATTTGAGAAAAGTGTGTGATGTACGTTGATGACAGACAAAAAGTCCGGAAAGTATGCGCACTATACAAGCGAGCGGGAGAAAGGGAAAGCAGGGGTTTAGCCAGCAATTTGTTTTACGGGAGTCGCCCACAATGCAACTCCAGGATGAGAAGGTCTGGGAAATAAAAAGACTGAAATCTTGGTCAGACGCCAAGCCTTGGCCAAAGGTCAAGTTAGAGGAGATTATGGGAGGGGGGGGGGGCGATTCTTCAATATTTGATATTAGCAGTTATATAAGATTTCATGCTGAGTGAAAGTGAATCAAATTCAATATAAACATGTAATAGCTTGCTGTGGCGAATATCGACCGCAGACCTTTGGGATTCGGGGGGGGGGGGGGCATTCGACCTTCATGACCCTCCCTGTCTACACCCTTGGGAAAGATCACACTCGCCAATGTAGAACACCAACAATGATAGAAACAACAAACGTTCATACGAGAAATAGAAGAGACATTTCTGATTTCTGAACGATCAACATCAACAATAACATCAAAAAGTGACAGAGATACATGCCTAAAGACCAACAACAAACACCACGACAGATCGCACTGTGGGAGTGTGGGCTGGGTCTTGTGCCGTCCTTGTCTCTTTTCTTCTTTTCGACTCCTGGGTAGAGCTTCGGAAAACCGAACCGCAAAATGCAGCAAAAACAGGCTAAACGCGGCGGTTTTATTGCGTTTGTGCATAAACTGATCAAATTACCTAACTGGGAAAACTGGACTAGTGACCTCTATGGATTGACGCTCACTCAGTCTATTCGGCAAAGGGGCGAATACGACGTGCTCTCATTGTCATACTTTCTCCCTTATTGACTCGTCCACCGGACGAGTCAATAATGGCGAAAATGTGCCAACGAGAACACAACATCGATTAGATAAACTTAATCCATTTGTACCCTAATTAATGCGTTTTTTCTGTCTCTGTACTCTGTAGTCTTAACAACTGATGCACTAGAACCCCGAAGAATAATCAAAAGGAAGCAAGTCCGAATCCAATCATTCCAATGGAGATATTTACAGACGAGGCTTTTACAGTGAGTGGTGTCGTACGAACTATCGCATTTTTTCCAAATTAAGGAACCTGAAGTGTTGTTTACATGTTCGCGTTCTTAAAACACAAAAACTGAAACCGAACCGAGTCTGGAAAATCAAAGGTTTGGGCGTTGAGTGTGGCGGGTAGTACCATTACACTGCATGCTAATGGGTTCGCAAAGGGTTAATAACCCCACATTGTCCCTGCGCACCTTCGGCGTGCAAAAACCTTTCCATTACTAGAATACTACGGTTTGGGGGTAAATAACTAACAAAGCATCCGAAGCTAGAACATTATATAATTATTTGGTGAACTTTGATAAATTCGGTTTGCACATAACCACACCAACGTAGACCGACATGCAAGTGACTGTTTATGTTAATCAGTACGGAGCAAGGCTGTGGTGGGACAACTACAAAGTGTTTGGTGAAGTTAGTCTGTAAACATGAAACTTCATCGGAATCAGTTCAACCGGCGCTAGATATTCGAAAAGTGAAAAGGCATTTTAAACTTTAGCATATGGACATTTACTCAAACATAATGCGTTAGTTCAACGAGTGCGTCGTGAGTTGTTTTTGTTTTATCATATTATTCTTCATTATCATTCTTTTCATTATTCCGAGTACAAGGGCGGAGGAACGATTTTAAAAGTGTGCGTGTGTGTGTGTTGGAGGGGGTGGCAGGGGGGGGGGGGGGGGGGTTCTGGATCTGTCGATGGGTGGTTCGATCCGCCGTACGAAAATTTTAAATTCCAGGGTCCCAAAACCCCAATTTCCATGCATCTGAGCGGATATTTTGAGATTTTTCAGGAGATGTTTTTGAAAGATTTCACACTTTGAGAGCTGTTAAAAAACGTTGGTAAAGCATACAGGTGAGGTTTATTTATCAGCTTTGGTCATAACGACCAAAGCTGATAAATAGACCTCACCTGTATGCTTTACCAAACGTTAACAGCAATTATACTGTCTGTGGAATATCTTGTCTGGGGTGGATTTGGTACTTGTATGTCTGTAAGATTACGATCTACTTCAGTTAACCAATTTTTTAACAGATTGTATACATTTTAGCGTTTGCTGCCACTTACTGCAAAAAATTATCCGAAATCCATCGAAACTGAACCAGCATAGCTGGCGAAAATATGGGGGAGGCTCTAGATCCGCCACTTGTGTTAAAATGTATGCATATAAAAAAAACATGGCCCGGAAAAAAAGTGTGTGTGGGGGAGGGGGCTGAAGCTTCCCCAGCCCCCCCCCCCCCACCCCCCCACCCCCGGTTCCGCCACCCCTGGAGTATGTTTTCTTTCTGTTATTATATATTAGATTCTAATTAAATTTTAGAAATTGATACGAACTCCGTTTTACGGGAAACAAAAAAAAAGTGCAACGAGGACAGACCTGGACCCCAACATTTTTAACACATTTGTGTTAAATTAAGTCGCATCACATGACACGAGTAGTTAATTATTGTTCAAATGCACAATAGCGATAAATAGTTCAGTTTTCCAAAAAGAATCTGAAGCCGTTCTTGTTTTTTATTTGGTGCGTTTGGAATGGGCGCAAGCAATGACGTGTCCCCTTAGGACAACTCCATGTGAGGTTGTCTCCCGTTGACGGAGGATTCGTAAGATCGTCCACGCTTGCGTCTGCGCACGGACGTTGGCACGAATGTGTCCAGCTGGGGGGCAATCAAAATGTATGAAACACTGCAGATCTGCGTTTTCAAGCTGACGTATATTAGCGACTTGTCATGAGAAAAGAGTACAAGGCATAAGAAGTGCAGTGACATCCACTTAATTGTATATCTATGCATTAATTAGCCCTTTTAATTGAATATAATTTTCAAGCACTATACCATTTTACGAAACGAAACGAAACGAAATGGGTTCGCGCGCCGATGTCGCGTAGCGACAGTGTAGGGCGGACCCATTTCGACCCTCTCTAAAAGTTTATTATCTTAATCATACCCAGCAAAGGAGGAAAGGTGGCAGGAGGTGGCGGTGTCCTATCGTAGGCGTGTTTGTTTTCTTACTTTTGGTCTTTGAGGTGGTTGATGGTGAGGAGCCTTGTGGAGGTGTGTCCTCCTAAAGATGTTTTTGTGAGTTCTCTGTTTTCTTCCCTTTGCTGTTTGAAGTCCTCGGATTGCAGTCTGGCATGTTTCGTGGCTTCTGCTAGTTGAGCCTATATCTGTTGTATCATCAACAATTCCAGGGAGCATGGTGGTGGCTCTTCATGGTCCAAATGGGGAGGCGAGTGAGGATCAGGAAGTGGAGAGACTTCCATTTCCAGCTCAGTGTCCACAGGATGTTCCACTTTACCATGCCCTCAGTGCAAATTAAACATGTTAATTACTTATAGGTTTAGAGTATACTGCTATTGAATGAATAGAAATCTTGTAGCGTATCCAAGAATTACGGTGACAACCACTTTTTTTTCATCTTTATAAATCTATTCACTCTCAGTACATCCAAAAAGGCATTTATTTTTTTATATCTTGTTTGGCAGATCTCCATGAGTGCTGTCAAACAAGATTTAATAGAATAAAGACACATATTAACAATGTAAACAACGTAACGCCCAAAACTGACCAGCGCTATTCACAAAAATAACCATTCCATTTTAATTAGTTTTTCAGTTTTGGTTTTCAAAACATAGCTTACGACCCAACATTGGAACGAGCTCTTGAGCTCGTTCCAATGATGAGTCGTAAGCCATGTTTTGACGCCAAATAAGAGAGAAGCTATTCAAGAATTTTGTTTGCAAGTGTCGTCTGCCTTTCGTATTAAGTAATGTGTTAACACTAGAATATACGAAATGACCACATCCCTGTTAATTGAATACTCCCGTTAACTAAATAATTTTACTGGCAAAATCGCTATTCAGTTAACATGGCCTTACTGTAATCGGAAACGTTTGGGCTGGATGATAGCTAATGCTCCCTATAATTGTTATTCTCGTATAGCTATAGCAAAATAATTACTATCCTGAACTCAGAAGGGGCAACATATCCCCCCTACCACCACCACCATCTTAATCCGTGGTGGCTTGCTGCAGTGCAGGTGTCAATTCATATTGACATTTCATTTTTACAGTTTGGTAATTCCGATCGTGAAAGTACACGTGAGGATTATTTTGGCACTCATGTTTTTTTTTTAGGTTACCTTGTGAATCGTTCATTACACTGAACATATGATGTACTTGAGTGAAGCGACGATCCAAGTACACTCCACTTAGTTACTATAATTCAATATACACCAAACCACCGTGCGCGTAGTAGTTTACAATGAATGACTCAGTAAACTATGTTCAGACAGGTGTGCTTTTAAATTAGTATAAAAAAAACAGAGGCACCCAAAAAACTGATAAAGGTAGGGCTGCAGCCAGTGATTACAACCGACACACAGAGAGCGAAAAGGAACAGAAGAAAATAAAACAGGAAGAGGCAAATCTCTATCAGCTATGTAACTAGTACAACAGACTGGAAATTTGGGATGGGCGGGTGAATCGTAAATACTTTAGCTAGAGCTGAAACGGTTAACCGATTAATCGATTAATCAATGATCAACATCTTGATCGATCCAAAAGGTAATTGGTCGATTACGCGTTACTTTTGAACTGCAGTATTATATGGGTTAACAACGGAACAAACTTGCTCCAAAACAGGCAAACATTGTCGCATTGACTCACATCAATTATATGAGACAGAGTAAAGCATGCAAGTTACGTAGTGACATACTTGTTCACTTGCATGATCATCATACTGTATCAGTAGCTGGAATTGGCCATTCTTAACCCTTGACGCATTGCGGGTAGCAGACGATAGGCCTACTTGCAAAATAAATTCACGAATTTCTAAAACGAGCTCGTTCCAATGAGGGGTCATAAGCTATGTTTTTGAGACAAAAATTGAAAACATATTAAATTTGAATGGAGATTTTTGTATATAGGACTAGTCGGTCTTGTTTGTTACATTGGGTAAGGGGTTCATGTTGTAAATCATCAACGGTATGGCAGTTATTCAGATATCTATTTGGACAAGTGATCAATCCGTTAACCAAAATTAATCCATGTGATTAATCGATCAAGAAAATCCCTTAACCGTTTCAGCTCTAACTTTAGCAGGCCTGCCAAAATTGCGAGAGTGATCTCTCAGGTTACGCAAAACTACCGCGACATCCATTCTGCGGGACCCATTTTTCACTCCCTCAAAAACTTCGTAGATACGCACAAACCAATGAAAATAGGTTACGCAAAACAAAAAAGCTTCCGCAAATTATTTTTGCGCAACCCATTTTCAGCTTACGCAAATTTCTAATTTTGGCAGGCCTGCTTTAGCCTCCCTTAACCCTTAGGCTGCCGATCAAGACTATTGTCACGTATTTTTTGTGATGCTCTGTTCGTCTTAGCTGACAATTTTCGTCATTGGAAGAGGTTTACAGGCCAGTTAGTTGTCCTTAGTTCCCTAAAGCAGTCAGCGAATTTAACACTTGAAGTATATGGGCATTTCAAATAAAGCTTGAAATTTCGAAATGTTTAGCGAACTTACATCATCGATGTTCGCATCCTTTCACAAACTAAAGGCATCTTCCTATAGAGTAGTATTAAAATACAGAAGCGAGCATTTTACATTTTCTTTCCTATTCAGTTTGAACGCTTGACTAATAATAATAATAACACTTTGGCCAGCCGCTGATTTGTCGCGGTTCTCGCACGAGAAGGCCATGGTTACCCCTATACTCCCAACTGCCTCCCTATTCCCACGCTTCTCCTCTCCTCCCAACACTCGGAGACGAACTGCTTGATGATATCCCTTGTCCCATTCTTCCCAATCTCTCCGATTAGCATATTAACCCTCTCCTTTGAGTCTCCCCCTAACCACATGTCCTTCATTCTCCCATCCCACTTCCCCATTATACTCCCAGTGAATCTCATTCTTTTAGGCTGATACTTTGCGCATTCTAGAAGAAAGTGTTCCAGGGTCTCCCCATGTCCAAGTTACACATCTGGCACTCCCTTTCGCCGTCTTTCCCAATTTTTCCCCTCAGCTCCAGGGATCGCGACCTCAGCTTGAACAGCAGTGACCCCCAGTGACTGTTATTCTCTTTTGAAACCCCTTATAAAAATAAGAAAACATTATGTTCATGATATCAACAGTGTGTGAATCTTGACATATAATACAGACACCGTCCTTTCCATAAATATAAAAGTCTAAGCGGTGAGATTTGCTAATTTTTCTCCTGGGAAGAATTAGGCCTCCACGGTATATCGTTAAACCGATATATACCGGTATTCAAACCAATATCGATTAAATACCGCTGTAATTACAAAAATATCGGTTTATCGTCATTATTTATTTACCCACAATTTAATTTTCAAGATGTCTTGAGTTTTTTAACTGTAGCTCAGAATGAATAATATTATCGCTTTACCCAAGGAATCGTCCACATGTGCTCACGTAATAATATTGAAAATATAATTTGAAAAAAATTCGACAAAACTATATCATGTGACCCCACACTGGAACGAGCTCAAGGGGCTCGTTCCAATAAGGGGTCACATGATATTGTTTTGTTGAAAGTTTTGGAAATATTTGATAAACTATATGTAAAATATGAATTGTAATATCGTCTGCGTTGTGTAAAGAGTTTTTTCGAACCGCATCATCAAAGCATTCGTTCCGACTGTGATGCACCAAGTCTCGATTGTGTTACTTATGTTCAAATATCCGAACAGTTTTCGATATACCGGTATACCGCGGTATTTTTTTGAATACCGATACCGGTATTCTCTTTTGAATATCGTGCAACCCTAGGAAGAATAAAAACTTGCAAATTACTGTAAAAAAACAGTCGCTAAACAAAGAGCCAAAGTGGACCGTGTTGATTTTTGTGATACTGGTAGATATTCACAATGGCGGGTTATATGTAAATTAGTTACTTCTAAATAGCTTGCCACAAAAGCCAAGTTCCTGTTCGATAAACGAAAACAACAGACCGACCCGGAAGCTGTCTATTGTTTTCGTTTATTAAAAGTAACAAAGAGAAACTTGGCCTTATTTTCGACTGATGTCATAGGTGTTTTCTCAGTAATTACTTGCTTCTTTATCGGACCTTCATCGCGCGTCGAATAATTTCAAGGGAGATAACTTTATCGAAGGTCGATTTTCATGACGATATAAGCTAGGGATGTCCGACATGCGTAGATTAATATTAAATGTTTTTTGTCGGAATAGTTTACTCTCATCTGATTAATTGTTAGAGAGAGCCCGATAATATCTTTCCAACAACTAAACAGGCGATAAAGTTACAAGTGTGTTTTAAATATTATTACAGAGATTCTCCATATATGGTAAATGTGGGCGTGTCGCGATAAGGGCTGAACGAGATTCTTTGGAGTCACATCTTCTGTACTAGTTAATAACAAGGGCAGGCGCGTCTTTATTTGAAATGTGGATTAGATAAATAATTCTTTTTTTCAGCCGCCGTAGGTTAAAACAAAAACTGTAACTTCTCGCCATTTTCGAAAAATTGTTATTTTGTATTAACCCTTTGAACCCGAAAGGCCGTTTTCCGGCCCAGGATTGTGATGCAACCTGAATTCATAAAGTAGATAGCTGCTCAGTAAATTTTTGTGGTGGACCAATCAAAATTTTCAGCGTGCAGCCCAAAGGCTGCACGTTGAAAATATTAATTCGTCTTCCCCCAAGTAACGAATATAGTCTTTCCCCATTGATGACACAAAACTGCATGGATGAAGATACCATCAGGGTTCTGGGGATTAAAACTCGCGACTTATCGTTACGCTAAACCCCAATGGTGTGCAAGAGGTGGACAAGGCAGCACATTAACTTCTTCGTATAACATTTTGTTATTCAGCCTATAAAACCCTTGGCTACATGCGAAATTGAGCCCAGCGAAGCTTGGAAATTCTATTCGATTCGACATGGTACCGATGGTTCGATTCGAACCGGACTGGTTCGGCCGACGTGGACTGGTCACTTGCACACATACTAGTGCGCCGAACTGTCCCGGGACGTTTGGCCACGTCCACGCGACGCAAATGTTCTAGTTGCAGTGCCTTTCGCATTTCAAGGGAGATAACCAACAATTGCTTTTCTGGCTGGACTGAGTGGCTGCATTTCAAACTCACCGTTTATTTCAAAGGAACGAGCAACTCTTTATATATTTTCATTTTAAAAAGTATCCTCGTTTCTTAATCCTTTCCCCAACGAATCGGCCAACCAACGACCCAATTGATTATTATAAAATAGAAGGGGGGGGGGGGGGGGCGCAGTTAGATCTCTAACTGGGTGTTGGCTTCGCAGCACGACATGCCGTAGGGATGCACTGAGGGCCGCAGGGCGAATTTCGGGAGAGTTTGAGAGGGGGCTAGCCCCCCCCCCCCCCCCCCACCGTGTGAACGGTTTTTGAAAAATAATACGCGTTCAAAAAGTGACTGTGAAACTTGATGTGTACTAACAGTGCTCTAGAGAATTCAAAGATGATGCTGGATGGTGTGTGTTTTATTCAACGGAATAATTTACATACAGTGTTGTTCACCTTCCACAGGGAAGGGCAAACACTCCTCTTCCGGACAAAACTCTTTACACTTTAAGTAAGCAGGTGTGGAGTGTGATATACAAACAGACACTGAAACTTATTATGGTACGGCCCATTTGAATTTGTGCAATGAACATGCTAGCATGAAAAGTTGGCATAATTATAGTGCAGACCACGGTTACAAGTGTTTACACATTATTTTAGCGGGAGCAGAGTTGGAAATATGAACAGACTGGTGAAGAAACTACTTGTGTTAGGGCGTTTCCTTTCGTTCGACATACTCGAATTGAATGGACCATACCCTCTGAACACCATAATGCTGCAAAACATCCGTATACTACTAGGAGTATAGGAAGGATATCAGATATTAGACCACGAGAGATTATAGTGGAGACGCTAGTGATTGAAGCAGAATCGTACTTTCACTCCTATCAGCGCCGTGGAGGCAGTAATAACCAAACCAAAATATGACGACATGGTTGGGCGAGAGTTACAGTTTTCTGACAGTGTTCCCGGATTGCTGACCGTTGTTACGCCGACTTTTGAAATAACTGACTACTTTTGTAGTGGCTCGCCTCTTTTGAAATAAACATCGATCACTTTTGAAGTAGCTCACCACCTTTGTAGTAACCGTCTCCCACTTTTGAAGTAAAATGAAGTCTCCACTTTTTCAGTAACCATCGCGTACTTTTGAAGTAAAAAAAAACAATGTCACCACTTTTGATGTAATATTTGACCACTTTTGAAGTAAAACGATTTCCCCTCTCCCATGGCCGTTGAACTTAGAAAATTTTGCCCCATTTTTTTGCACGAAACAGTCTATTTGAACTCAAATCGTAATGTTTGCACAGAACTGACCCGAGCTTCCACCAGACTCGGAGCTACATAGCTGTTGCACCTTTCCGATCCAATTTTTAGATCACTTGAGCGAAGCAAAGGAGAGATGATAACTTAACAAAGCTTTACATTTTTCTTTAGAGCCACTGTGCAGAAAATGTTGAAGCTGAAACTTTCAGCAGTTGTTAAGGATGGTATGATGAACGTTCTGTACCATTTTTGACCAATTACGTTTCCTTATACCCATGTAAATATGAATGTCACAGGAATGAAACTACCTAACTATGTATCATTTTATTAGATATTTCATATTACTGGACATAACTTTTTACAGTTGCTGGGGATGTTGTACCGCTCGTTTTGACCTCTTACCAAACAACATAGCCGTACAAATATGGATGTGATAGATATATGCGAAGTCTGTTTAGCTTAACCCTTTGAACTCTAATGGTATCTTCCACGCCAGTTCAATGAAGGGAATTAGAAGAGTCCATATTCATTATTTGGGGTAGACCAATCGATATTTTCAACGCATAGCCTCCGATCTGCAAGTTGAAAATATTGATTGGTCTACCCCACACATTTACTGAACAGCCATCCTATTTAATGACATTATTACGTATCATGTTGCTGGACGGAAAAACGACCGCTAGCGTTCAAAGGGTTAAGGTTGAAAGTTTCAACGGTGGTTAGTTCTGTACCACTTTAGAATCTTTTGCTTATCAATAGAGCCATACAAATGATATGGACGTCACAGGATTTATCGTTTGCCTCTTTCTTCGATCTGGTTCACCCAATCATGCTGAAATTTTCACCAGCTGTTGTTGCCCTTTTCGTCTATGTGACAAATTCTCAAGCCCAGGTATGTCTACGCTCGTAAGTTGTCTTACTGAGACTTCGGGTTCATGGTCAAACCCGAAAGATGTAACGGTAGAAAGAAGTCTTGCAGGTGCTATACTGTATATGACAAGCGTGTGGTTCTCGGATCCCTCATTCCCTTCCGCCTTTGTCCTTTCAGTCATTTTCTGGACTCCTCCCCCTCCGAAGGTACGTGTACCTCTTACCTTTGAATCCCCGGCTCCGCCACTGGTGGAATGGGGTGTTGGGCAACTAAGTCGCGGAGGATGATTGAAACGGGGAAGGAGGGGGGGGGCGTATTGGGTTAGGGTCGAGACCGGAATATGTGGGTAGCGGCTCACAAAACCACGCCGTGACAAGTCGGGTCGAGTGGTATTGTTGGGCCACTGGTCAAGTACTGGGTCGAATGCGTGGATTGGGTTGGGTAACACATAAAATATGGGAGTTTGTGTAGGGTCGAATAGGTTGTGGGATGGGGAGGTTCGGCCACCAGGTTGCTAGAGTTGAGTGTTGATCGTTGTGGGATATAAGTTTTGGGTTGGGGATCAAGATCAATGAGTGGGTATGCAGAGATAGTGGACCACTTGGTCGTGATTGGCTTCGATGGTTTACAGGAACAGGCCGGGTGACTGTGTCGCCTTTGGAATGAAGGATTGGGTCGGCCCACCGTGTATGAAGGTGGGCGTTTTAGGTTATTGAGTCGTGTTGGATCACTGGGTTGAGTCGGAAGATAGGTGTGTTAAATCAAATGTCGGGCGGCTCGGTCGGTGTGGAGAGTATGGGTATGGGTGTTGACAACCGGATTGCGAAGTGTCTTTGGGATGAGTAGGTGTTATCAGGCCCGAGGCTAACCCCAGACGGAAATTTTGTCCTCTTCTTTCTAGAATGTGGGGGCATTTTTCATACACAATTTAGGTTGTTAGGTCATTTTCCCAATATTTTCGGAAATTTTCAAAAGTCACCCAACTCCTTTCTCAGTTAGTCGTCGTATTATACTTGGGTTGGGGTGGAATCTGTGAAGAAGGTCAATGGAACTGACTAGTGGGTGGGAAGGTGATGTGATTGGACCACTTTGTCTGGATTTTTGTTATGGGATCATAGTTAGTATGTTAGATCGCCGGTAGACTACAAGGTGGATCAAACTTCTTAGTCAGGTCACATATGAGAAGAATGGTAGGGTCGTGTCGTGTTGCGCCACAGGGGTTGAAGGAGTTGTGTGGTCAGATCACTATGACGCGGATAAGGCTCTCCGGGTCGAATCACCTGCAAGGGCCACTATATGGAATGGGTGAGTGGGGCAGGGTAGGAACAACGAGTCAACAAGAACAACGGAAAGTAGACGTTTTGAGCCCCTTGATCGAGGTTATTTGTGGACAAAATTAAATCAACTCCGAAATGTGCGTGATGTTGAGTTTTTGGACAAAACTGTGGCTGTTAGGTTACCGTTTCAAAAGTTATCAAGAACGGTCATTTGGCTTTCAGTATTTGTCTTGACGTTGCTAGGTATTATCTCGTCGCAGCGAGATACTTAATTTGCCGCGGCACGACAACTGTTTCGCTACGGCGAGATAAATATTGGAAACCTAATGTAATATATCTTCCACGTCGGTAGCTTATGGGGGACATTCGGCTGTCAAAATTAATTTATCTCGCCGCGGCGGAATAATAACTTGTCGGGGCAAGATAATTAACTTGCCGCGGCAGGTTATTATTCTATCGTGGCGGTCCATACCTGGCATAAAACTATTGGACGGATTTTTATGAAACTTGCACTGAAGTTGTTATGGCTGGAGGGTACGACCGAAAAATCATAGTAGTGCTTTACGTATCAGGACATTCTGTAGGGCTTCTGTAGAATTGAAGTCGGTACTATATACCAATAGGAAGTGTGCCGTCCTAAAATGTTTACAGCGGGTTGCTCTGTGGTAATTTGTGAAACTGTGATGAAATTGTTGGTCATTGAATGGTGGGGTGGGGTTTGGTAGAGTGGAGTTTCATTGGGTGGAAGTACATCGAGTTGTATTCTTCCTGTAAACAGGAATGGCGCTTAATCTACCAAAACGTTTAGATGATGCGCGCGCTGCTATACATTCTAAATTTCGTAAAGCTTTAAAACCACTATTTGGTGAGTGTAAACACACCCTTAATTTGTTATGTAGAATCAGTGAAATGATACGAAATAAATATGCTGTTCAAAAACATGTGTCCTTCGATTCTCAATTTATTCTGAGTTGCTGTTGTTCCATAAGTTGCAAATATTGAAATATATACCTTCTGTTTTGTTGGAAAATGGCAAGTGTTGCCCTGTGTGTCAATGGAAAATATTCGCATTCGAGCATCCAAGAATTTGTCCAACGTACGTGGTAATGGGGAGTGGGGTGTGGAGGAGACGCCATCTAGCAATCCCACTAGGTTCGGACCTGGTCGTAGCAAATAGTAGTTTCAGTACCACATACTTACATTCGCCACCGGCGTCAGTTTGGAAGTAGTATCCATGGGCACCCCGCCCATCTATAAACATAGAAATCTACCTATGGTCTACACACAAACGCCCCACCCCCCACATTTCTAAATGGAATTGGGGCGCGTACCACCATGCACGACAACGGACATACCTCTACGTGGCCCAGCCACGCCCGTGGCCCCGCCACGAACGAACATCTACGACCCACCTACCGCGGGTCTCATTCACCACACTACTTAAGACGCCCCCAGAGGCGCTTTGCTGCACAGCGAAATGGGCCACCGGTGCCCCCTTATATTACAGCAGTCAGATGCCATACCTGAAGCTTGCGGGCGAGCCTAGTGGTCTCTCTATCCCTTTATACACACAGTAGTCTCTCCGATACTGGGGCCAATACTATAAAACTTTTACAATTGCATCTTGTAGAATTATATTTTCTAGTTATGACTTTAAATGGGTTAAAATGAACCATTAGCATTTTCAAAGATGTGGCAATTTACCAGTTGGCCAATTGCCATACTTAATTTAGTCGGCTATATCAATAGGTAGAAAATATAATGCCAGAACATAATTGTAAACGTTTTATAGTATTGGCTCCTGATTCCCAAAACAGCGGCTCCCAACAGTTCCCACGAGAGCACATTAGTCAAAATCAGTCCTCAATAGTCCGAAACCACTGATTCCCTTTAGTCCCCAAATATCCATATCGTCGCCTGAGTTCTAGAATGTCCTATGTCCCATAAGGGACATAGGACATTCTAGCACTCCGGCGACGATGTGTGGGCATGTGCTTTATGTTTTTGGATAACATTCGCACCAGCACATACTATTAGCTATGTGCTACATGTGTTGTACTCTACAGACAATTAATAGGCCGAGATTCCAACTGTCCAAGTTTGAATGGTTTTCTACGAAAGTGGAGTTCACCTCCCCCAACCCGGAACAACTAAACATGCACACAAGACTCAGGAAGGTTTGTACAACATAAAATTCTTGCATATAACAACAACCATAGCAACCATGTGTCACTTTAGAAACTACAAAATCCATTAACGAAAATGGATGACGGAAACTCCTATCACCCTGATAATACGGACTGCCAACATTAACTAACACCACCCATCACATTGTGACGACACCACAGTATTGCAGCTCGCGAGCGCTACCAGGACAACCGAAGTGACATTCCTTTCTGATTTATTACTCACCTCATTCCTGATATCCGACATTTATCAGCCCTCCTCTTCTTGGGCCCATGCCGGGCACAATGGAAAGGTCAGATTCATACCTGATATACTACTTCTAGCTCGCACTATTCTCTAAAATCCTCAATGTATAAAACTGATTATTTATTCAATTTTTCCCTCAGCACATAGCTTATGGACCCTCATTGGAATCGAGCTAGACGAGCTTATTCCATTGGGGGGGGGGGGGGGGATCATAAACAATGGTTCGTCTTCTCTTCGTCTTAGGTAGTGGGTCAAGGGTTAAAACTGAATTAATGTGTGAGTGGAAAGAGATAAAGAGATAACGATAATAATACGGAGTTAAAAAGATTGTGTAATTTCGATAATGTCAGTGCAATCCTATAAACTTAACCAGTAATTCATCAGACTGTTAATCTATTTTACAAACATTTGATGAGCACATCATTCCTCGCCTTGTTATGGCTTTGTTATGATGTACTCAGTTATCAATTGAAGAGAATTCCAAACTTTCTCTAAGAAACGAATTATTTGTGAAAAAAACGCATAACACATAAATAAATTTGGCAAACAGCAACAGCAAGAAAACGCGCGATAAGCTATGAAGATTGCTTTTTGTTTTACCTGCAAAAAAGTTGATCAGTTTTTTTATACACCTGAAACTTAATTAAGCACCCCCTGAAATGTTTCATGACAGTGAAGTTGCTGTTACTGATTATTATAGTTTAATGGTTGCTATGTCTTGCAGTACATTTCATATGGTGAAACATGATGTTTCTGGTTGATAGCGTACCCCAAACACATCCCGTCGTCCATGTGAAGCATGCTTCCCACGAATGTCACAAAAAACACTATCATCCACATTCAATATCTAGGTATAAAACAAGAAATTTTGTCACTTCTTTTGTCAATAAAATTCGTCGCCTGAGTGCTAGAATGTCCTATGTCCCATAGGGGACATAGGACATTCTAGCACTCGGGCGACGAAATGTTCACATGGCAAGGAGGAGACTGCCATAGGTACTAATATGGCAAATCGTTGGCATGCATTCAACAGGCATGTCATTCATAGCTATTGGAAGGCAATTCGGCTCTAATCATTCTGTCATCAGCAGACTTGTCCGAAAACATCAACAAACCAACGATGTTAAGGACCGACCAAGGCCTGGACAACCCCAAAAGACCTCTCAACGGAAAGACTGGGTTCTGATACGCGTTAGGCGTGAATCCTTTGCTGCAAATAGGGTTTTGAAACGCCTTTGGCTCCCCAACAGGCGTTTGAACTACAGAACTGTCCGAAGCCGTCTCAAAGCACTGGGTATGAGGTCCAGAAGGGTCATCAAGCATCCAGCTCTGCCTGATCAGCATCAAAGACTATGTTTGGAGTTGTGTACGACACGACAATAATTTAATCTCAGGGCGTGGAGGAGAGTCCGTTGGTCAGACGAGAGTAGGTACCTGCTTCACGTCACAAATAGGCGCATGAGAGTGTGGAGGCATAGAAATACTGCTTACGTGCCCAGGAATACAAGACCTACTGTTCCTTATGGAGGAGGATCAGTAATGGTCTGGGAGGGAGAGGGGGGGGGGTCTCTCATGATTGTAAACTTGATACGGTAACTGCATGTGGGAATCTCAATGGTCATCAGTACATCCGGGACATTCTCAATCCGGTTGTAGTGCCTCATTTTGACAACCACCCGTTGGCTTCTCGCCTTGTATTCATGGACGACAATGCAAGGCCAGATCGTTCCCATGCTGTGAGGGCATTCCTTCAGAAGAACGCTATTACAACACTACCTTGGCCTGTAATGAGCTCCGATTTGAATCCCTTAGAACACATCTGGATTTTCTTGGACGTCGTGTGCAAGCAAGGGATCCGTCTGTAAAGAAGTTTGCCGATTTGGAAGCTGCACTGCATGAGGAGTGACAGCAGTTGCCTCTGGACCGTATCAGAAGGCTCAGTGGCAGCAGTGGGTGGAGGGTTCAGGCTGTCATCCGGGTACTGCTATTGTGTTCAGGAGATTACAAGTTACATTTTTTGTGAGTAATTACCGGCATTGTTTCATCATGGACCGTTCCAGCACCATACTTGTCGGGAGACCATATTTCCATCAAAAACATTAGTGACAAACATGTGTATTTAGCGCCATTAAAATACTGCATATTTTCATCAATGTCTTGTCTTTCATTTGTCAATCTCTTTTGGCCCTCTGAAAGATAGCATGAAAGTAATGACAGTTTCTATTAACACCACTGCGAAAAAAACAGGGGGCCCTTAATTAAGTTCCAGGTGTATATATATTGAATCACGCTTTCTGGGAATGGTAACGACGTATCCTAGAGTGTGGGTTTGAGTGTTGTAAAATGTACTGAATATAACACGAATTTCTTATCCAGAACATTGTTGACATGACCCCCATTACGAAAAAAGATAATAGACGAGTCCCAGTGCATTCGACCAGATAATGGTAAAGGGTGAAGTCCGAGACTAATATAACGCCGATTATCCAGCATCTGACTGAAGGTGCTATATACTCTTGAGTTCCAAATAAACGTATAGTAAAAGTACAGGGTGGAAAATCGGAGGAATATAAATAGAAGTACAGGGCAGATTAAAAGTATAGGGTGGAAATCATGATAAGTGTTACTGTCATTTCTGTAATACTCCTAACCCGTACAGGACGGTTACCTGGGCTTTAAAGCCCAGGTAACAGTCCTGTGTGAATTAGGAGCCTGAAACAGACTAAAGTATCCATAGTATGTCTCCAATGTGAGGCACTGACTTGACAATGATGGTATTTTTAATAAACATACAGGCCTAAATAAACTTCATACAGGGTGGCAAATATTCAGAAAATTAATAAACATACGGGCATTTTTATTTGGAACCATTGAGTAAGTAGGGACAATTAGTTGATTCTGAAATTCCTAGCCTGATATTCCATAAATATAAACTGAATATACACAAATTATACTTCAAGTAAAAGGTTTGGACGTATGGAACACGAAACATATATGCATTTAACTCACAGAGATGACAGCAAACAGCAATGGTTCCTGGAAATCTGCTGCGGTATTCGTTCCAGAACTGGTAATCAAATATTGTAATATTTAAAAGAATGCCCGGTCATCCTTAAAAATAAGGCACTCTTATTGTTCTTGGTGGTTATTCTTTCAGATTAAAGTGGACGTCCCCGTCCGGGGCGACCCGCGTTGTGTCCTTGGGCAAGGCACTTTATCCCGGTTGCCTCCATGGGGGCACGATGACGCCGTGTACTAAGGCGTACTACACGTCGATGGTGTACATGTCTTCAACCGCTGTAACCCTGCTTGAGCGGAGCTTGGACAGAGTTAGACTGTTGAGGAGCTGACAGTTGCTCGTCGATGCTCGGTGGTTCTCTCCGGGTAGTCCGGATTCCTCCACCCGTAAAACTGTCACGGTCAGGATTAGCCATTGTGCATAAGTATGTGACCATAAACACCAATAAATGAATAAATAAGGAAACGTGAATCAGAGGGAATTGTCGACAGTGGGTTTTAACTTTCGATAGCGTTCATCACACCTTTCTCCGTAAGCTACGGTTATTAGAGCACCCCCTCGTTCTCGCCCAACTTCATCTTGAGGATAGTAGGGAGCTCGGTTGTTGCAACTACTTTTGTTACAACAACCACTTTTGTTCCATCTCACCACTTTTGTTGCAACACTTGCCCACTTTTGTTACAGCTCACGACAAAGTTTTGGTTTGATAATCATTATTGGATTGTTGGTGTTTTATGATACTTTAATAGCTGAGGTAATATTGTGTCGAAGATAGTTTTACGTGAGGAGCAAGCCGAGGTACCTGAAGAGTACCACCGAGCAGCAGCGAGGAACTGTCAACTCTCTAACGTACTGTTCTCCGACCAGGCATGAAACTCACAACCTACCGGTCTCAAGACCAACGCTCTAACCACTGAGCAACCGCGCTCCCTATAATCATGACTGAACGTCACGGCGCGCATTACTTGCAGATTACTTCATCTTTCACACTGACAAAAATTGCAACAATAATGGGCGATTGCTGTAACAAAAGTAGTGAGCGAGTTTTTTTGTTACAAAAATGAGCGATGGTTGTAACAAAACTGATCAGCCCATTTTGTAACAAAAGTGGTGAGCTGTAACAAAAGGTGGGCAACTGCTATTACAAACTTGACGTGGTGAGCTGTAACAAAAGTGGTTTGTGGTTACATAAGTGGTTGCCACACTCGGTGACTCTGAAGTTAAGGCACTGGATTTCAAACCGAAATGTCCACGGTTCGATCCCCGCCAGGGGTAACTGCTATGTGTCCTTGGGCAAGGCACTTAATTACGAATTCCCACGTTCGGCATAGTGGCGCTGTGTACTAAGGCGTACTGCACGTCGATGGTGAACCAATGCTATCCCTGCTTGTGTGGACTTAGTACGTTGGGGAGTCTGACAGTTGCGCGCCGTTGCTCGATGGTTCTATCCTGCTTGGTACTCCGGCTTCCTCCACTCGCAAAACTGTCCGACACGAGGTGACCCTGGCTGTCCAAAGTATCGTTAAAACCCAATAAATAAATAAATAAATAAATAAATAAATAAATAAATAAATAAATAAATAAATAAATAGGAGAGCTAACAGGCAACCACCTGAATAATTTGCTCAGTTCATTCAGTTGCAAACAAAAAACATTGAACAGCATATCTGAGTGTGGATCACCACGAAAACAACTGCGTGAGGTCACCACACTTGCAATATTCTGTGAAAAGCATAGAGAGTAGACATACTACCAGGAGTCAATGAGGTAATGCAGCCAGGAGAGTATGAGCAGGGACGTCAATAAAAGTGGTTCAGGAGGTGTGACACACAAAATAGTTTTTCCTGTCAAGACATTTTCGTCAGGATTGCTATTCAAGATATCAGTTATCTCTTGCTATAATCACATACTTTCTTAACCCTTTACCCAACGTAACGGTCAAAACCGACCAGCGCTATTCTCACAAATCGCCAATTAATTTTCATTATCGTTTCATTTTTTGTCTAAAAAACATAGGTAATGTCCCCTTATTGGAACGAGCTCGTCGAAATCGTTCCAACGAGGGGTCAAAACCTATGTTTTTGAGACAAAAAAAAAATGAAAAAAAATAGTTATTCAAGAATGTTTTTTGCAAGTGTCGTCTGCGCACTCAATTGGTGACACAAAAGAAGAGCTGTGGTACCAGATTCGGGCTAATTTGAGGTTATTTTTCTCATTGAAAGATTTTCTCATAGGCCACCTCTGGCCTTATACGATGTAAAAGGGTGCTAACATTCCGTCGGTTCCTTAGCAGAGGTGTCGAAAAGACGACGCAACGAAATCTGGCCGGTCAGTATCTAAACTGAGGATATGAAGGGTGTTAAGTTAAACCTTCATCGAACGTATTTCCTCGTAGCCTTTGTGACCTAATTCTTTGAAAACGGACACCAAGGTCCCATCGGTCCTTTGATTGAGTGCTGAAAAGGGAGGTTATACCGTACATGACGGTCCAATATCCAGATACGAATGTAAAGTAGTATTAGATTGACGAGATACAGTTGGAATATTAGTTAGTGGGGATTATATGGTTAAAACAAACCCTAAGACTTGGGGGAAACTTATTTCTGGACAAACAAAATATACATGACGTCATCACACAGCTTCTTATTTGATTTACACGTACCTTACCGGAACTCCAACTTTCTTATTCAGGCCCCCAAAAGCCCGAGTCGGAATATATATACCAGAGATGGGTAATACACCGAAAAAAACGAACCTATACCGATATCATTGGAATACTGAAAAAACCGAGGCGAACCAATCATTGAATACTGAAACAATCTGAATTTTTAAATTTTCCTGCTTTTGTTACTTATGAAGCCTTGTTCAGGCTTGATAGCAGTTGAAGTTTTTCATGAAAGAAATGACTGATTTTCTCTTCAGGTTTTCTTAACTCTTGAGGGCCCGGGCAATTTGTTCTGAATTTTACAATCTGTAGATGCTCAATTGCTTTGCGGGAACTTCTAGTCAAGTCTTGGCTGCATTAACAGGCAGCTAAGACTTTACTAGAAATCACTGCCCAGGTGATCTGTCTATTGTCAACAGGACCTCCCAGTGATGGCATGTTATCTCTTTACTCAACGTAACGGCCAAAACCGGCCAGCGCTATTCTCAAAAAAACGCCAATTAATTTTCAAAATATTTTCATTTTTTGTCTCAAAAACATAGGTTATGACTCCTCGTTGGAACGAGCTCGTCGAGCTCGTTCCAACGAGGGGTCATAACCTATGTTTTTGAGACAAAAAATTAAAAAAATGAGTTATTCAAGAAGTTTTTTTTGCAAGTGTCGTCTGCTTTTCATGTTAGGTAAAGGGTTAAGCGCAAACGTTCTGAGATCGCAACAGCCCCAAACAGGACTTTCAAGGTTAACCCTTTACCCAACGTAACGGTCAAAACCGGCCAGCGCTATTCTCAAAAATCGCCAATTAATTTTCAAAATATTTTCATTTTTTGTCTCAAAAACATAGGTTATGACCCCTCGTTGGAACGAGCTCGTCGAGCTCGTTCCAACGAGGGGTCATAACCTATGTTTTTGAGACAAAAAATGAAAAAAATTGGTTATTCAAGAATTTTTTTTGCAAGTGTCGTCTGCTTTTCATGTTAGGTAAAGGGTTACGGTTGGTTTGGAACAAGTCACAACAATTACTGCAGATACGATTTGTGCTGGCAAAAGAATGCTAATGTTGGGCTTATTGGAAGTGGCATTTGTATTCTGTATTTTCCTGGAGTGAATTTCCCTTTCGTTCTATCAGTAAATCTCAGTCAAATCATATACCGTATACCGAACCGATACCGGGGTATATACCTCCAGAAAACAATACCGAAACCGATACCGAACTCAAAATTCCAATACCGCCCGTCTCCACTACCTACCACCATATGTATAACTGACTGTGCGTGTGTGACGAAAGTCAAAATCTCAAATTTAGACTTGAAAGAAAGTGTATGACTAATAGCAAGAGCGAATCGATATCTGGGATAGAGATGGGGCAATATACCGAAAAAAAACGAAACGATACTAGACCTGAAACGGTTAACCGATTAATCTATTAATCAATGATCAACGTCTTGATAGATCAAAAAAATAACTGATCGATTACTTTTGAATTACTGCATCAATGGGTTAACAAAGGAACAAACTTGCTCCAAAACAGGCAAATCTTGTCACACTGACTCACATCAATTATGTAAGACAGAGTAAAACATACAAGTTACGTGCTGACATACTTGTTCGCGTGCATATATCAGTAGTTGGAAATGGTCATTCTTAACCCTTTACCCAATGCGGTTGAAAGACGATACTGCAAAAATAAATTCTTAAATTACTAAAAAAATTTCAATTTTTGTCTCAAAAACATAACTTATGACCTCTCATTGGGACGAACTCAACGAGATCGTCCTAATGAGAGGTCATAAGCTATGTTTTTGAAAAAAAAATTGAAAACATAATAAAATTTGAATAGAGACTTTTGTATATAGCGCTGGCTTTTCCAGTTATGTTGGTTAAAGAGTTAATATGCTGCAAATCATCAACGGTACGGCAATTATTCAACTACCTATTAGGGGCAAGTGATTAATCGGTTAACTAAGGTTAATCTATGTGATTAATCGATCAAGAAAACCCTTTAACCGTTTCAGCTCAAACCGATACCGATATCATGTAGATAACCAAACCGATAAACTAAATCAAACCGAAACAATCACTAAATACCGAAAACATCTGAATTTTCAAATTTTCCTACATTCACTACACTACCCAAGTTATAACTTTCAAATTTTGAACATATCGACAAAAAACATAAGCAATGTTTCAGTCAATGGACCTCCGGGTTTAACCCGGAGGTCCATTGACTGAAACATTGCTTGTGCTGGTTATGCTTTGCAACAAATTTGCAATTATTGCTTCATTGGGTTGAATCTCCACTGAGGGTGATTTAGTGATAATACACTCTCCACGTACTGTATTTATAACAGCCATGGTGAGGCTTGATGGCAATTGAAGAGTTCATTTCCTGAAAGAAGTGGCTGATTTTATTTTCAGTTTTGTTAACCCTCAGAGGCCTGGGAAATTGTCCTGAATTCTTACTAGAATACAACCTGTACATGTCCAGCTGCTTGACAATGTTTTCTAGCCAAGTCTTGGCTACCTTAACAGGCAGCCAAGACTTAACTAGAAATCACTGCTCAGGTGATTTGTTTATTGTCAGCAGGACCTCCTGAAGATGGTATGGTCAGGACACATACTCTGAGATTGCAAACGTCTCAAATAGGCCTTTAAAGGTTCAGGTGTGTTGAGAAGAAGTCACAAAATTACTGTGGATATGATTTGTGTTCGTAAATGAATGCCACTGTTGAACTCATTGCCACTGACATTTGTGGAGCTGTGGAAAAATGATACAAGAACAACTTATTCTGTGTTTTCCTTTTAAGAAATGCCTGAGCTGTGGAACATGAGTCCAACATTTTTTAGTTGTTCAATGAAGCTTCTGAAAATGGTGGACATTTTTCTAATGATAGAGAGGGACCACATTTTTATTTAAACTCATCACTGAAGTTTAAGCCTTTACCTAACGAATCGGCAGGATCTGCAAGCGTAATTTACAAACTAATCAGCTGAAAAAATATATTTAAAAAAAAAAATTCAACAAAAGCTTTTCATGTGATCCCTCATTGGAACGAGCTCTTTCCAACGAGGTGTCACATGATAACGGTTTGTTGAAATGGTTTTGAAGAAAATTGAATAGTAAACAATAAAAATAATAAATTTTGACATCGTGTACGTTGTTGGGTAAAGGGTTAACAGAATAGTTTTCGAGAAGGGAGATTCATAACATAGATGCGGAATTGTTTCTTTAGTGTTGTTGCAAAAAGTACATACCAAATTCCATTTCAGACAACTCAAATTTGTGAAGTATGGGTATGTTATCATATGTTATATTTTATGCTGCAAGGTTTGTTAGAAAGAATAATCAGTGACAAAGAATAATCAGTGATTATAAACTTGTTTTAAATATCGAAGGTATTTTATATTAGACCCCCCCCCCCCCCCACACACACACACACCCAACCCGCGTGCGCACACAAGCTTATACTTTTTAACACTTTTCGTCGTACTCATTAAACAACGAGAATTAAGTTAATGGCATTTTTGTGCAAGAGGAGGGGAAGATTGTTTTTCTTGAAAAATATCAACTTTGTCAGGCGCGTAGCCAGGATTCTATAATTGGGGGTGCCCTAACCAGTTGTTTTTTTTTGGGGGGGGTGGGGGTGGGGGGGGGAGGTGGCGCAGATTATATTTGAAAAACCTTTGTGTGGTGTTTCGGAGCCTCCCATAGTTGCCCTTCCTCCTAAAGGTGGAATGTCAGCCCACTCGTGGAGTAGTTTAATTGGGTGTCCCGCGGGCGCAGAGGGTAACTCTGAGGGCGTGATTCTGGGACTTTTTGGTGTTTCCCGAGGTTGGTTTTATTTGTTTTACTGAGGACAAGAGATCCGTACTCAATTATGGGGCGCAGGAATGCGATATTATTGGTGTTGGGGTAGGGGCAAAGATGATATTTGAAAAGACGTTGGGGGTTTCGGGGGCCTCCCTTAGTCCTAACTGGGGCCCTCCGGTCGTCGTCCCACCTCTGAGGGCGTGATTCTGGAGTGACTTTCTGGAGTTTCCCGGGGTAGGGTTTACTTGTTTTACCGAGGACAAGAGCTCCGTACTCAAGTTCGGGGCGCACGAATGTTTTGTATGATTTAAGTAGGACTGCCTAGTTCCCCCCCTCGCCCCCCCCCCCCCTCCCCAGCCGCGTAGCATTTTTAGTAAATTAATACGTTTGGTTGCTTTTGGGCGATATTATTGGTGTTTGGGATGGGGGCGGGTAAGATGATATTTGAAAAGCCGTTGAGGGGGTTTCGGGGGCCTCCCCTAGTCCTAACTACGGCCCTCCGTTCGTTGCCCCTCCTCCACTTCCCCAATGGGAAGTGGGAAGAGGGGAAAACGACCGAAGGGTCCTAACTGGTACTACTCTTAAGAGAGAATCCGAGGCATTTGTAGCGTGTGACACTCAACTTTGTATGCCTGAAATCCCTAAAACTGTCCATGTACTCTAACCCTGATATTTCTCGGGTCAGTTATTCCTCCATTTTCTGGGTACTCAAGCCTTAAAAATACGCACGGTGCCCAAAGGTATGAAGCGTTGATTTTTTTTCCGAGGAAAGACCCTGACTCTTCACTTAGTGGGGGTGCACATTCTTTACCCAGCATGAGTGAAATGAAGGGGTGGCAGTAGAAAAAATATCCCCCACTTCATTTAGCATGTCTACGCTCCTACCCACTGTGCCTCATCATGCATGGTAGGTTAGGTGTGTCTTGGATGTTTGTGCTCCAGTGCCCACCTCTTTCAGTCAATGAACTTTCGCCACTCTGCTGCGCGACTGCAATATTTTGTCTATCTTCAGTTTATGGTTGTGACACACCACCAATATATCTGCGCCACTGTATTATAAATTTCTTCAACTGATTGGCCAATTTTCCCGCTTTCCTCATCCACGATTCTAATCCAGATGAACATCTTGGCATGGACTTGCTTATTCATATGCAAATGATGACGCGAGAGCTAAGAATAAATAACAAACTGGAAAACCCATTATGTTAAATACAGTTTATTAAATCCAAGATGTCCATTGGACACTGATGTCACGTGAAGCTGGAACGCAAGCGAAATTGGGGTTATCCGAGTCATGCATCTGGAACGGAATAGTACGTTTCGCCAAACCCGGAAGGAGAGAAAAAACGTAAAATAATTAAAGAACAAGAACATCACGTGGTAAGTAAACGCAATTTCTACTAAATGTGAAAATACGATAGTGCACTGCAAATGCAGTCCGTGTTGGATCCAGAGTTTTATCAGGTGGCGAAAAACAGCGTTTAGTACGGGACGTTCTGACAATCGTGCTGTGTTGTTACCGAGTGTTTGCAATGCGTGTGCCATTCCATTCACTTTGTCGCCGACAAAAGTGTACTCGATTAAATCATTCATTCAATTAGGTCAGAAAAAGTACTCGGGAGTTGTTCGGCACGTTGTACAGGTATTTGTTTTCGAACAAAAACTCACCGTCGTTCGGTCTCGTTCCAACAACAATCACTAACAGAAACTCTCAGTTACCGCTGAAAGTAACTTGAATTGAAGGCATACAGTTTGCGCCTTGTACTGCAGTTTGCGCCGTGATGACCAGCAGTGACCTGTGGGTCTTTATGGGTGTAAATTATAATAATATAATGGACAAACTTTTCTCCGGTGCTTTAGCCAATCACTTGTTGATTGCTGAATTATTTTAATTGTCAAAATTTTTTCACTCTCCCATAAACTCTTAACAAGACAAATCCACATAAACTAATTAATTTCCCTTCGAAGATAATTTGAAGCACACCCACATCCACAGACTATGAAGCCTTTAAGTTGCAACACCTGCACTTCAAAATAAAGATCAAATATGGGCTTCCAAGTTCCAGAACGCCACCATACCAGTTGAATACCAGCAAGTAATCGTGTAACATCAAAAAACCTACGCAATCTGACGCAGGTGCGGTTTGAAGCCAGAATACATTGGTTTAAGCCGGGGGGGGGGGGGGGGGGGTTCATGAACCATGCATAAATAGAATTCAGATTTTTATCGTCCAGGCCTTTAAATTCCACCAAACACATACCGAAAACCGATGCCCTCAAATAACAGAAATGTTCCCAAATTAGAAGGCATAACACGTAAGATAGTTATTTTTTTTTTTTTTTCTCGAGTCCATTTTTGTTCAAATGATTTAACCAACAAAGGCCTCGATACGTCTACCTTTCGTGGTTTTGCAGTTGTTTCAAGGTAAGACTCGCGTAGAAACCACTGCGAAGGCACTTATAATTTATCTTCGGGTTTACTGTATGTTGGGACACCTGTTCAAATGCATTAGAATGTGGTCCGAGTTGGAATTAAGTCCCATAAGGTTACCGGTAATAGATAACCTGTGGTACCTATACAACCCGGAGAAACCAGGAAATGACATTTCAGATAGTCAGTATTGCAAAAAAAAAAGTTTCTAAAGGCATATCGTTATACAACTCGGCTTCCTTGATCTGTTGTCAGCATTTGAGCAATGTATAGAAGCTGTTGAAAAAAAAAACGATTTTTAGCTCAACTTTAACGTTGTCAAATTTGAGGTTATGCCATGGCCCGTCTGTCCGGCGTCAACAATTCAATACGGCTCGGGCTAGAGGCCGTATTTATGAACCGATCTTTACGAAACTTCTTGAGTACTTTTGTTATCACCGTGGGACGAGAACGAGTGTTTTTGGGTGCGGTCCAAAATTCAAGATGACCGCCAGCAGCCATTTTGTACCGAAATTAGTGCAATCAGATTTTTGTACAGAACTTCTGTACGAAAGTTCTGATTTGAATAAATTTTTG
Organism: Pictodentalium vernedei; assembly: GCA_031216915.1. NCBI lineage: Eukaryota > Metazoa > Mollusca > Scaphopoda > Dentaliida > Dentaliidae > Pictodentalium > Pictodentalium vernedei. The sequence goes on from CM062292.1 coordinate 239,951,905, forward strand.
TGTGAATGTTTAGTAACATGGAATACATCACATATAATACAGCTTTTTTTCTCGTGCTGAAATTGCGCAAATTAGATGAACTTGGATTTATTCAGTGTTACTTATACACAGTAAGTGCACATGTCAATACGGCTCGGGCTAGGGGCTGTCCGATCTTCACGAAACTTCTTGGGTACCTTTGTTATCACCTTGGGACGAGAACGAGTGTTTTTGGGTGCGGTCCAAAATTCAAGATGGCTGCCGGTGGCCATTTTGTACAGAAATTAAATACAATCAGTTTTTTTGTACAGAACTTCTATACGGCTTGGGCTAGATGCCATATTTATGAACCGATCTTTACGAAACTTCTTGGGTACCTTTGTTATCACCTTGGGACGAGAACGAGTGTTTTGGGGTGCGGTCCAAAATTCAAGATGGCTGCCGGTGGCCATTTTGTACAGAAATTAAGTACAATCAGTTTTTTGTACAGAACTTCTATACGGCTTGGGCTAGATGCCATATTTATGAATCGATCTTTACGAAACTTCTTGAGTACCTTTGTTATCACCGTGGGGCGAGAACGAGTGTTTTGGGGTGCAGTCCGAAATTCAAGATGGCCGCCAACAGTTATTTTGTACAGAAATTAGTGCAATCAGTTTTTTTGTACAGAACTTCTGCATGAAAGTTCTGATTTGAATAAATTTTTGTATGAATGTTTAGTAACATGGAATACATTACATATAATACGGTTTTTTTCTCGTGCAGAAATTATGCACATTAGATGAACTTTGATTTATTCAGCGCTACTTATACACAGAAAGTACACATGTCAATACGGCCCGGGCCTGAGGCTGTATTTATGAACCGATCTTCACGAAACTTCTTGGGTACTTTTGGTATCACATTGGGACGAGAACGAGTGTTTTGGGGTGCGGTCTGAAATTCAAGATGGCTACCGGCGGCCATTTTATACCAAAATTAGGTGCAATCAGTTTTTTGTACAGAACTTCTAGGACTACGTTTGTTATCATCATGGGACGGCAACGAGTGCTTTTGGGCTCGGCTGTGTTAATATTTGGTGTTGTTTGAGGAGGGTAAATATTATTAGCCCAACCCAGGTTTATGTTTCCAATGAGAAAAATAAAATAAAACCTCCTCACTCGTGGGAACCCTGTGAGCTTAAGATAAAAAAAAATCAAATACCTATATTTTAAGAAGGACTGGACAAATATTTATTAATTAGAAGGAATCAACCGTAGAAGGATTTGAATCAAACAGGCCAAAACAATTGCTAACATTTGGCTTATGTGCACCATACAAGGATCCCCATTGTAACATTAACTCCATGGAGATTATTTTCTAGTTTAGCATCTAACTGTTACCCACCTTTACAATACTTTACCTGTACATTTGTTACAGGCTACGGTCAGTATTTATGTACAGACCGTTACAATACTTTACATGTGCCTTTGTTGTCAGGTCATTACCTAGATGTGTGTCATTGCTGTGTCACATACTATACCAGTCCTGGAAATGAGACGGGTGTGAGTGCAATTGCTCCCGTCAGCAACCGTGTTTTCTATTTTACGGGAGCTAAAAAATGCACCCGTTGAAAAATATTGTGGAGCACTAATATACCGAGAGGGCATATAAATGTGTGTTGTTTTGGGAAAGCATCACCCTACAGCCTGTGGCAAGTTACTGTCATAATTCAGCAATTCCTTATACATTTACATGTAGCCCCTTGAACCTGATCGACCGCTTTTCTGGCCAGGAACATGATACGCCATATCGTCATTAAATAGGATGGCTGTTCAGTAAATGTGTGGGGTAGAGCAAACAATATTTGCAACGTGCAGCCCCAAGGCTGCACGTTGAAAATATTGATTGGTCTACCGCAAATAATGAATATGGACTCCTCTAATTGCTGCTATTGAACTGGCATGGAATATACAAATAGAGTTCAAAGGGTTAAGGTTTTTGGTGTTTGGTGACAGTATTCCCTAGAAAATTCATATACTAACATTTTGCGGGTGCAATTTACTCCCGTCACTGAATTTCACGGGAGCTTAAAACTGCTCCCGTCAATTTTGTTCATTTCCAGCCCTGCTATACATGTACATGTCTTACACAAGTTGAGCTACAGTGTCATTGACACTTTCATTTAAAATATTTATTCAGACGACCCCATGTGTTTGCGTGTTTGCCCTGTAAACTTGTCTTTTTCACATACATAATATTTTTTATACTTTCAGAAAGCAGCGGGGATGTTTGTCGCTTGATACATCAGATTGTCAAATTCTAGTCACTCCTTCTCAACTAAAATGATTATAGCACGGAAAAACTATCGCCATACAGTAGATCTACCTCAGAGTGTACCACCCACCGACCACCACCTCAATAATCCTAGTCTTTCACCAGAAGTGACGTACAATCGTGGGTCTACTGACCGTCAACGTCTTTCGGACGACAGTGGCTCGTTTGCTGTCGAAAATCTCCTTCCAAAGTTATTACCAGACGACATTTTTTCCCTGAACTCAGCTGAATCTGAATTTAGCCATTCGTTTTCACACAAGGACTCTCGTCTCAACCTGAAATCATCACATTCTGCTTCAAAGTCAGATGTCAAGCATAACATCAGTTATAAACATGTCGTCGGAGTTTGTGTAGAAGCTGAATCGACAGTAAATTCAAATGCAAATACAGATACTACTGGCTCATCCTCATCGGAAGATGATTCTCAACTGAGTGGACAGAGCGGCGTATTTCCATTGAAGGAATTGGACATTGATGACGAGGTTTTAGCTACGGCTACTTTGGATTCAATGCGGACTGGTTCTCTAATTCCCATTATTAAAGAGGAATTAAAAACGAAAATTCAGTATTCTCGACTTATGTCAGGAAAGGATGAGTTGGCAGTTAATTTCTCTGCGCCAGTACGAACCCAGGTAACGTTGATACGCATATTCCAACAGAGTCAGACAGTTCTCCTGTAACTCGGCATTAGTTTTTAACCCTTTACCTAACATGAAAAGCAGACGACACTTGCAAAAAAATTCTTGAATAACTAATTTTTTCCATTTTTTGTCTCAAAAACATAGGTTATGAACCCTCATTGGAACGAGCTCGACGCTTTTCCGGCCCAGAAGCATAATGCGTCATAACTTCATTAAGTCGGATAGCTGCTGAGTGAATATGTGGGGTAGACCAATTAATATTTCCAACGTGAAGCCCCGTGGCAGCACGTTGGAAATATTAATTGGTTTACCCCCAAATAATGAATGTGGACTCTTCCAATTGCTGCCATTGAACTGACATGGAAGATACCAATAGACTCACATTGCACTTTGAGATATAAAAATTACAAACTGCAGTTTTTGCCCTCAACGTCAGTTATGCAACTCTGATGTTAACCAATGCGATGATCTTGTTAGCTCATGCTCTGTCAAACAAGGTTGAATGGGTTAAAGTCCTATAGTTGCTTTATGGGAAACATTTCTTCAGCGCACAGACGTTTAAATAAACTCAATGGGATATTCTCGTCTGCAGACTCAATGATGCGTGTGATAAACACTTAAACAGCCGCGCTCTGTGGTTTCTATCATTTTGAGGCGTATTAACCTAATTTGCAGGGTGCACGGTAACTCATTTGTTTGAGCTTTGGACTTTCAGCTGGAAGATCGACGGTTCGATCCTGACCCGCCCCATCTTCGTCGTGTATTTAGTCATGACTTAATCGCGATTGCCCAAATGGGGGCACAGTGGGGCATGCTGTGTTCTAAGGCGCACTGCACATCGATGGTTCACTTACTTTCAACCGCAGCTACAGGGGCAGACAGGGCCAAGAAATGTTACAGGGGAATGCACAAAGGGGTCCCAGACCCGGCGAAAATTTTAGTTTTGCGAATTGAACGAACGTGAACTGGTGGCTTCGTTGTATATGAGCGATCAATGGCAGTCTACATAGAGGACATTTCGATGGCATTTTTGTACCATTTAGCTTCCTCGATCATTCGACAAAAATGTTTCTACCGGAAGCGGGAGGAGTTCGGCCCAATCGGCGAAAATTTTGTTTTTTTGAAATTGAAGGGAAGCTGTTTCCTTTCATCTGAGCGATAAATGGCAGACTAGGCTGCTTGTATTTCGAAATGTCAATGGCAGTCCACATAGAGAACATTTTGATATACCGGCAGTCCATGCAATCACATCCATTTCGTCTTTTGGTGATTTTTACGAAATTTCACGTACCAACAGGTGTTGGGCTACATCAATTTTGGGGGCCCCAGAGGAAACCCAATAAGGGGACCACCGGGAATTTTCCCGCTGGACAATACGGCCAGTCCGCCTCTGCGCAGTAACTCTTTTTTTGATGGGTTAGTAAGTTGGAGAGTCTTAACGGTTGCTCGCCGCTACCACCTCCGGGTACACCGACCTCCTCTACTTGTAAGACTGTCCCAGACGACACGACCCTACACGTCGAAAGTCTCCTTAAGCCACAACAAACAAATAAACCTAGTTTGTGTTTTTCTTTTAAACGTTTCGTGGTACCATTTAATACGGTTGCCTTACAACTCACAACCTATCTTGGAATGTTTGAATTAAACGCTGAAGTTGATGCAAGTGAACTTAGCAAGTCGATTCACCTCATATATCAGGTCTTTGCTGCACAACATATCTGGGATCTTATGTTTGAATTAAACGTTGAAACATGGCAATATTTGGGATTGAAAAGAATCGCGCCTTTATGAGTGGATGTTGGTTTTGCTTCAAAGCTGAAATTTCCATCTAGCATTTCCTTTGTATGTTCAGAATGTGACCGGGCACTTATGTGGGATTGACTTCAAACAACACTGCTGATATTGTTAGTTGTTACACGCATGCTGTTGTCAAGATCACTCAGAGAATTTCCCACAAGTATGTCGGACACTAGCTAAACGTTTCGGGGAGCCCAGAGCCCTTATTTTGATTTCGATATTTATGGCTCCTTCTGGTTGGCAACACATAAATGACATTATAAAACTCAGAAACTCACTGGGTAGATATGGGCAATATACCGAAATACCAAACCGATACCGATATCATGGGGATACCGACAAAACGATTCGAAAAAATCTTTGAAGACCGAAGCCCTCTGTATTTTCAAATTTAAGTATTTTCCTACATTCACTATTTATAAGGCCTTGTTGGGGTTTTCTAGCAGTTGAAGTGTTCATTTTCATGAAAAATAGTGACCGATTTTCTTTTCAGTTTTGTTAACCCTTAAGGGACTTGGAAATTTTCCTGAATTCCCACTCGACTACAGCCTGTCCACTTGCGTAGTAGTGATTTCAAGTCAAGTCTTGGTTGCCTTTTAAGGCACCCTAAACTTGACTAGAAATCACTGCCCTGGTGATTTCTGTATTTTCAGCAGGACTCCCAATGATGGCATGCTAAGGACATTTGTTCTGAGATCGCAAAAACCTTGAATAGACCTTTAACTCTTTCGGCGCGACAGGCGACTAAAGTTGACAGACGGCAGACCGCGGAAAGGTACTGCAGTAGTCATTTTAGCCAACTGTGTGTGTCCATTTCCAAATGCTTTTTAACCCTTTACCCAACGCAGACGATATCAAAATTTATTATTTTAAATATCATTTTCTCAAATTTTTCCCAAAATTTCAACAAAACCATGTCACGTGACCCCTCGTTGGAAAGAGCTCGTTCCAACGAGGGGTCACATGATATGGTTTTGTTGAAATTTTTGGAAAAATAATGTTTTTTTTCAACTGCTGAAGTTGCATATTACACGGGGGTGATGCGGCCGATTCGTTGGGTAAAGAGTTGAACAAGAATACGTATTCCTATGCTTCATGCACCATTTATGTCCTATCCATGAACAATGATACCGTCCCTTGAAAGTATAAAGGTGCCTTTTAAATATATACATAAAATCATTTGAAAAACTGTCAAAGAGATCATTAGAACATCTTTTAAAATAATAACACTCTAGTCTAACAACCTATACTTTTTGTAAAATTCCTGATGAATATTGGGCGCTAAGAATTCTGTTTCTCAGATTATTCAACGCCAGAAGAGTTAAAGGTTAAGGCGGGTTTTGAAAAAGTCATAGAATTTCTGTAGATATAAAGAAGTGTTGGCAAAGCAATGCTAATGTTGTGCTCATTGGCAATGACATTTGTGGCGCTGTGGTAGAATGATACAAGAACAACTTATTCTGTATTTTCGTGGTGTGAATTCCTTTTTGGTTCTCTTAGGAAATGTGAGTCAAGTCAGATACAATATTTCCAACTCAAAATTCCAATACCGCTCATCTCTACCACTTGGAGCTAATCGGAAGGTATTCATTTTCCGCGTGAAGAGTGCAACCCAAAGGGTGAGCTCAGTTGATTCTAGTTTCGCAGTCTCAACATAGTGGCTGCCCCCACTACAGTGGGGGCAGCCACTACGTTTAGACAGCTGAACTAAGTTTATTCGTAAAGCACAAAACTATCCACTTGGCAATAAACAATTACAATAATGAATTACGACTTTCCTTAAAATCCTCAATTTTGGTACATTTAGAACATGCAGGGAAAAACGACGTGTCGAAGATGTGAAGAAAATGTATATCAGATCAATTTTATAATGAAAGGTGTGCTCTTGTTTGCAGCTTTCCGTTGAAGAAGAAGAGAAAGTTGATCGTCGGAGGGAACAGAACAGAGTGGCTTCCAAACGATTTCGACACAAGCAGAAAGAACAAGTTTCTGGACTAGCAGAAGTAAGCTAACATTTCAAATAATATGTATTTTAAGCCCCACAAGTTAGATCCTCTGTTTCTGAGGCCATTTTTGTAAAATAGCCCGCGGGCTGGCGGGCGGGCGGGCGGGCGGGCGGGCGGTTTTTAGCTAAATTTGGTATGTGGTATTATTGGGTCATAAGTACTTGACTCGAGCCAAAAAAATTCAGGCGTCACCGTGGGAACCCAGGAGCTAAAGATGGAAATATTTTCAAACTCGCATATTTCCCAAACCACACGGAACAGAGAACTGTTATTTGGTATGAAGCACCCTTAGGACCGGTAGAATTGAATGGTAAAAAAATTGCCATCGATTATGTTAGGGTGTTCTGTAGGGGATTGGTTCATATTTGGGTGCAATACAAGAGCCCGAATTTTTAAAAAACATAGGGCAATATGTGTTATATTCTTTAAAAATCTTCTTCTTCAGAACCATCAGTTCGAATCTTTTAATGTTAGGTATACATCATTGTTATGAGGGTCAGATTCAAGATTGCTCAAACCAAGTCCCCAGGTTAATATTTGGGCTCCCTATGGGAACCTGAATCTTAACTTAGTGCAATATGAGGGAATTTCTCCAAAAATCTTCTTCTTCAGATTCACCAGTCAGAATCCTTTCCTATATGGTTTACAACATCCCTAGGGGAGTCAGATTCAAGTTTGTTCAAATTGAGTCCCTGGGTTATTATTTGGGCTTCCTGCATAGCCCGAATGTTAACTTAGTGCAATATGAGCCCGAGGAAAGAAGTTCTTTAAAAATCTTCTTCTTAAGATCCACCAGTCAGAATGTTTTCATATTTGGTATACAACATATGTAGGGGGGGGGGGGGGTGAGATCAGATTCAAGTTTGTTCAAATCGGTTCTGTAGGTTAATATTTGGGCTTCCTATGGAAGCCCAAATTTTAACTTAGTTCAATATGGGGGATCATTTTTAAAAAACTTCTTCAGATCCACCAGTCAGAATTCTTTCATCATATTTGGTGTACAACATTTCTAGGGGGGTCAGATTCAAGTTTGTTCAAATCGGGCCCCTAGGTATATATTTGGTCTCGCTATAGTAGCCCAAAATTTTAACATAGTGCAATACGAGGAAATTTCTTAAAAACCTTCTTCTTCAGATCCAATAGTCGGAATGCTTTCGTATTTGGTATACAACATCTCTAGGGGGTCAGATTCAAGTTTGTTCAATTTGAGTGCCTCGATTAATGTTTGGGCTCCATATGGGAACCTGAAATTTAGCTTTGTACAATATGAGGGAATTTCTTCAAAAATCATCTTCTTCAGATTCACCTGTCAGAATCCTTTCATATTTGGTTTACAACATCTCTAGGGGAGTCAGATTCAAGTTTGTTAAAACTGATTCCCTTGGGTAATATTTGGGCTCCCTATCGTAGCCCGAATTTTAACTTAGTTCAATATGAGGAAATTTCTTTAAAAATCTTCTTCTTCAGATCCACTAGTCAGAATGCTTACATATTTGGTATACAATATCTCTAGGGGGTCAGATTCAAGTTTGTTCAAATCAGGTCCGTAGGTTAATATTTGCGCTCGCTGTCGTTGCCCAAATTTTAACTTATTGCAATATGAAGAAATTTCTTTAAAAATTTTCTTCTTCAGATCCAACAGTCAGAATCCTTTCATATTTTGTGTACAACATCTCTAGGGAGATCAGATTCAACTTTGTTCAAATCGACAGCCTGGGTTAATGTTTGGGCTCTCCATGGGAGCCGGAATTGGCCACGTAGCTGAAGAATTAGAAATTGTGTATTCAGTACCCTCTAGAGGTGTGTAACTAAGATTAATCCCCATAGGTTGTATCAAGGGGCTTCATAGGGGAGCTCCATATTTTACATTATGATCAACTGAAGAAAAGGCATGATGCTCGATCTATTTTTGTCACTCCTGAGGGACTCAAGGATTGACAATGTATCCTGTGGAGATGGATTGCTTAATGTAGACTCATTCTTGGACTCTGTTTATATCGTGTTTTGTTCAAGGTGAGCGCTTCGGGCTCCGTGGGGCCTCGTGTTTATTTTTGTAATTATTTTCTTTGCTATCAAAAGCTCATAGTTTGTTTTATATTTTAGGCCTCATAATCTATAGAATAGCATGTATTGCGTCCCTTGAGTGCTCGAAGGCTTTGCAATGCTAGAGCATTGCAAAGCCTTGTTGCACTCAAGGGACAAATTTATCAATTTTATTAACTTGAGTAAATTATTTTAATTTTTTAAAGTTTGTATTGTTCATAAAAAGAGAGCATGCGACAGCCGAAAGGACCATGCGGGAAGGCCTGAGAAACAGATTTCTGACATCATTTTTAGGCCTTATCTGAACCACTTCTACTAATAATATACCATTTTAATTGCTCTACTACGAGTCTACGACTGTGTCCTGTCTAAGGCTGTCTTCGCTTCTCCCTGTCACTTCCCGTTTTGTGAAAATGCATCTAATGAGATTTGCACATCAAGGGAATTAACTCTGTAAGCTGAGTCATTTCTATCCTGGCTTTTGAAAAGCACTCTGCGATAATATAAATTTAGGTCGGCTGGGGTGGGGGTGGGATTTACAGATACAACGGGGAGGGTGGGTAGGTGGTCTCAGAGTTTCAAAAATGTATTTTCTTAGATCATGTTATTGTTTTTCTTCTTCATATTTATGAGTAAGTTTGAGTCCGAAACAAGTAATAAGGCATCAAACACTAAGGTATCTGTATGTTTGCACTCCTTACTCAGCAAATCAAAACTATCAATGGGTTGAGAGCCATCTGAGGCCCTTGGTCAAAGATAAAATGGCATCCAGATCTTGATGTTTTGTAATAGGCTATACTCTAAAATCACTTGGGTTAAAAATCAACCCAAATCAACTGGGTTGAATGAATATGAACCAAATTGGTGGAGCTGGATAAGATCGTTCCATTGAAGGGTCCCAAGTTATGTTTTGAAGGCAATAAAATGGCAAATTTAATTTTTCGAGAATACTGTCGAAGCGTCGTCTCGTAGGCATATTCGGTATAGGGTTAACAGAACTTTTCCATGCAGTGCTTGGATAGTGGAATTTCTCTGAAACACCAACGAAACTCAAATTCCCTGAGAGAAAAGTTGGAAATATCAGACAGGGCGCTAGAGGAATTTTTCCAAACATCATGAAATATGTCTTGACTTTGTCTAAAATATGGAGGTTTTTTTTTAACTGAAAAGGCTCTCCAAATATTGATTGCAAGGAAATAAAATCTAGACCTGAAACGGTTAACCGATTAATCGATTAACCAATGATCAACGCCTTGATCGATCAAAAAAGTAATTGATTGATTAACCGTTACATTTGAACTATTGTATTATATAGGTTAACAAAGGAACAAACTTGCTCCAAAACAGGCCCACGTTGTCACACTGACTCACATCAATTATATGAGACAGAGTAAAGCATGCAAGTTACGTGCTGCATGTATCAGTAGCTGAAAATTGTCATTCTTAACTCTTTACCCAAATGCGGTTGAAAGACGATACTTGCAAAATAAATTCTTAAATTACTAAGCATTTTCAATTTTTGTCTCAAAAACATAGCTTATGACCCCTCATTGGGACGAGCTCATCCCAATGAGACGTCATAAGCTATGTTTTTGAGACAAAAAATTGAAAACATAATAAAATTTGAATGGAGACTTTTTGTATATAGCGCTGGCCGGTTTTTCCCGTTAATTGAGTAAAGAGTTAATATGCTGTAAATGATCAACGGTACGGCAATTATTCAGCTACCTATTTGGGTAAGTGATTAATCTGTTAACCAAGGTTAATCCATGTGATTAATCGATCAAGAAAACCCTTTAACCGTTTCAACTCTAATACCCCCCCCCCCCCCCCCCCCCCATATTGATTTGTGGTTGGAATTTGTGAGATCCAGGAGCCCTAGATGGATAATTTACTGCCCGGGGGCAGGTGTGTGGAGGGGGGGGGGGGGGGGGGGGGTAACAATGGAATTCGACATCTTAACCACTTATCTAACGAATCGGCCGCATCCGCTCGTAAATCTACAAACTCAGCAATTGAAAAGATACATATACTTTCAGATCAATTCAACAAACCCATATCTTGTAACCCCTCATTCGGACGAGCTCGTAGAGCTCTGTTACAGCTCACCTTGTAATAAAAGTTGCAAAATGTAATAATTATTACAAAGTGCAACTACATGGACGGGAAAAACGTTGCAAAATGTAATAATTACAGTACAGTCGCCGTGGATTGGTCACTTTCCACACGTGGGCAATATTTCCACGGACGCAATGATATTAGATTCCAAACACTAATTACAGGAATAATCATCAACAATTTAATTAATGAAGCACCGGGTACAATCCGGTGCTTCATTAATTAAATTTTTGCTAATGATGATTTTTACTACCTGGTAAACAGATGCATGGACATAACTGCCCACGTGTGGATTACGACCAATCCACGGCGACTGTATTGTATAACAAAATGCAACTACATGGACGGGAAAAACGTTGCAAAATGTAATAAACCTTTTTTCAAACGGACAGTCAGAAACAAATTCATGTTATTATACAAATATTAAAATAAATTTGTATCTCTATGATTCTACGATTGTCTTAGGGTATGTGCACTTCTACGCGTATTTGAGCGGTTTCGTAGATGTTCGAACTTTTATTTCAAAATGCAACTCCATGGACCGGAAAAAACGTTGCAAAATGTAATAAATGTTACAAAATGCACTACATGGACTGGAAAAACATTGCAAAATGTAAGAAATGTTACAAAATGCAACGAAATTGACTCGACAAGAGTTACATTTTCTAATAAACATTTTTTCCAATGGAATTATCGGAAGAGTTTTCATCTGATTAAATCACTCACATGTACCCACGCCATGTGTCAATCGGCAATATATTAAACCCTCCATTACCGCTCCCATTTATTTTTTCTGCTACTAGAAGTATAAAGTAGTACTGAAATGGTTAACCGGATAAACGGTTTCAAACCGGTTACCCACCTAACCGATTTGAAAAAAAGCTCAACCGGTTATCCAAAATATCGATGGAGATCGTCATTCCACGGTTAAAACGTTGTAAATCTGCCGCTTCTCATTTGGGATATATTACACATCGAAGCAGCGCTGTATATATTGGGAAATAATCGACTTTGGCGTTCAAGACTTCGTTAATGATCGACAATTTCCGTGAGTACTGAGTAACAGCAGAAACTATCCCGTAGTGTGTATGCAAACGAACGTTGTCGAGTACTCGACAACGTTCGTCTGTATACACACTACGGAATAGTTTCTGAGAATACTGCTTTCCAATTCCTACAGTTTTGATCCCAAATTCGGTGAAATAATGGCTACGGATAACTGGATATTATCCGGTTATAGCTCTCGGTTAGTCGGTTGTGAAAATGAGCCAACCGTTTCAGCCCTAGTATAAAGTTGCAGAAAAGACACCGAGGTTCTTGCATAATTGACGGATTATTCTCGTCCATTGCGAAAATACACGTTGACCATATTGATATTTCTTCATGTGAATATATTCACCATAGGACTCCACTGCAAGGTGGACTAGTCTGTACATACTTTCTTGATGCGATATTCACACCCCACCCATCGCCATCCGACTAGTGTTGAGGCGATTTGACATTATTAACCGGTTAACCACCAGAGTTGACCGGATCATAACCGATTAACCACAGTAGCAAATCACCACCAGTCATCGTAGGTTTGCGATTTATAGAAGGGTTACTCTAGGGTGTATAAATCGCGGACCAACATGTACGCGTCTGGTGGGCGTGGTGGTTTGCTATACCTGTATTGTTTTTTCTAGGCTTCAACACACTGTTATTTATTTATTGGGGTTTTACGACACTTTCAACAGATAGGGTCATATCGTGTCGGGTAGATTAACGGGTGGAGGAAGCTGAGTGTACTGGAATAGAACAACAGAACAGCGGCGAGTAACTGTCAGACTCCCCAACGTACTAACTTGAGTTAGGATTGGTTGAAGGCGTGTGTACCATCCCAACAAGAGTTTTACGTCTTAGCACTTTTTGCCACCGTGTTCCCACATAAGCAATCGGGACTACGCGTCTTGCTCAAGGACACAACGTGAGTGATGCGAACCTGGCTAGAACCTTCGACCCCCTCGGTCTCAAGGTTGACAATGTAGTCAGTGTGCCACCGAGCTCCCCTTCAACTCGGTGAAGTGAATAGAGAAATTTTGAGTGAAGCAGCTGAACTATTTGGGTGAACGTATTTTTTATTTTTTTTTTTGTGCGACAGTAATCAAACAGCGATGACAAAATTATGGGTAGAAGTACTTTTAACTGATTACTTATGACTCACGATCTATACTATAGCCAGAACACACAAGCTGATGTGTGCATGAATAAAGTCATTAAAATGTTCCTGGTAGTCACCAGCTAATGTGCTTCTTGGGAAAGAAGGGGTGTGTGGGGGAGGAGGGTGGTTACGCGCTCTGCTATATGGGAGCGAGCCCCACTTACATCCTAAATTACTTATCTAATGTTGTTTTTAAAAAACGTAGGCCAGGACAGACGGGAACAAGAGAACCGAGAACGCAGCCAAGACACAGAGACCCACCCGCCCAGGGGACGGGGAGTGAAAGAGGGATGAGGCCATAGCACCTATCCGCCCTTGGGGTCACCGAGGCGTACCACATGCTTCCTCTAATCGCGACTCGGCCTACGGTTTCCAGCCTCTAGACCCCTCATGCGACATAACACGGAGTGGTGAAGGGAATTGGCATTGTCATCAGGACTGTCGCCCACTAGGCTTAAAACCGTTAATTCCATTAACATAAAGCATTTTGAATCCCTGGGCCTGGCTGACTGAGTCAGCAAACGCGGCTAGTCCATCCCAAGGACAGCCGTACTAATCTAGGACCGGGATACTCAGCAACACAGCCCTCTCGCTGGCCCTAACAACGTGCAGTCACTCAACTCCATGGACAACGACAGCGCGCTCACCTTCACGTCGCCGAAGGTATAGCTACTCAAACAGTTTCTCACTCTTGGTGCCCGATTTTTCCCATTCACATACACCCTGTATCAAGCATCCATACCCAGTCTGCGATGCAAGCGATGCGCACTGTACATAGCCATGCGACTAGAGTTGGCCATTAAACCAAAAGTTGTTATGTTACCGAAGGGACATTGGGGTCCCGGGGTCTGGGAGGAGCGGGGGCCCAGGAGTGGGTGAGGATAGGTTGGGTACATAACATACCACTAGTGTAGCCGCCATGCAAGGGACCAGGGGAATATCTTTGGGCCGTAGGTCAGACCCTCTACGCCCCCCCCCCCACCCCCACACCTTCCAATGAAATTCTCACAGAAATACAGATACAATTTTCTATTAATAATTGTATAATACAATCAATTAGTATGATTGCTCTGCTTGAAAATATTTTATTACATTTTGCAACGTTTTTCCCGTCCATGTAGTTGCACTTTGTAATAATTATTACATTTTGCAACGTTTATTATAAAGTGAGTTGCAACAGAGCTCGTTCCAATGAGGTGTTACATGCTAAGGTTTTGTTGAAGCTTTCTGAAAATTGAAAAAAAAAACTAACCAAATTTAATATCGTGTGTGTCGGGTAAAGGGTTAAAACCTGTAATTGGAATATTTTGACTTAGCCGCGGGAGTGTGTGGGGGGGGGGGGGGGGGGGGGTTGTTGGAGATTGGAAAGTTGGAAATTATAAGTATGTAGTGGTAGTCGGAGTGTTGCCTACTTGCCACTACTTGGGGGGGGGGGGGGCGGGCAAGTGACACCCCCCCCCCCCCCCTCCATACGAGACCCATTAACAACGACCCTGCAGAGTAAGTTTTAGTCAATGGAACTCTGGGGTCACCACGCGCACCAACATGCAGGTTGAAGCTTTCCTTGCGGTAAGGGCCTTGATAGCTTTTCGTTTGGTGTACGTGGGTGGAGGAGGCACGGTCAGTATTTTCCAGCAGACTAATAAAATGTTTGACAGTCTGAGAACTAGGTTTCAGCCAAAACATCAATAATGTTCCTTCCACTGTGCAAACCTTTACTACAAAAGGTCTCAAAATTGCTCAGACGAGCCGAAAGTTTTCCAAAAATACATGTCCAAAGCTCAACGTCTGGGTGAACAGTCGACTCTGTGGATGTTTCGATTTAGTGATCATCCGTGTTCCAAGTACTTTTCAGGCACTTTGATTACATGATTTTTGTTTGAGACTTAAGGGTAGCATTTCTCTTCTTTGCAGAAAATACAAAGGTTAGAATCACAGTATTCCCGACTGGAAGCAGAAGCTGAAAGGCTAAGAAGCGAGAAGAAACTATTAGGAGGTCTGTTCATAAAACATCTCAGCGTATGTCCCGTAATCAAAGTTCTCATGGACAATGTCGATATATCGGAATTAGAACCTCATATGGTATGACGTATAGTCTACATTCAATTGTGGCCAGACATTCCTAGTCATAGGACTTGTGGAAACGTGATCAATTTGTTGCTGAATTTATGATGGGCGCGGTCAGACAATAAGGTTCACGTGAAACCACTTGAAACATTTGTTACCCTCCACTACACCAAGCAATTACCACGCCCGTTACACTCTAAAATCAGTTGGGTTAAAAATTAACTCAAATCATCTGGGTTGAGTGAATATGAACCTAATTGGGTTCATATTCACTCAGCCCAGTTGATTTGGGTTGATTTTTAACCTATTCACTCAACCCAGTTGGTTTGGGTTGATTTTTAACCCAACTTATTTTAGAGTGTAACTGTGAGGCCGCTAGACTATTTTTACAGTATGAAGCTATTTACAGTCCCGTACAAATTAGAAATTGGGGCGACCCGAAAAGGGTTACCCCCAGTTTTTAGGCAACCAATTTTTAAAGCAACCATTACGAGATTTTTAAGCAGCAGTAATGGATAAATGATACTAAAATGTTTACTATTGTCAGTACGCAGGCTGAACTGAGAGACACAGAATTCTACACCTTATTTTATGAATTTGTTCACATTACGACAATATACTATGTTGTAATACATTGCCGGAAAGGGCTCATGGAGTCCATTCCAACAGGGTTTTATAAGCCCATTGCCGATTAGCCATCTTTGACGTTAATGATATGCAAGGTCAGAGGTAGCTTCGGGTAAACACTTCGATCAGGCTATATGTCAAGACTGTCATGCATGCAATAGAAACAACCAAGACGATTTCCATTCACTTTTTAGGGACCACGCCCCCTCCACCCCCAACCTCTTTCAGCTGGAACATCTGTGTGTTATGCTTGAAAATATTTGTATGGGTTGGTTGTTTGGATATCCAGGGTTTGCATTTTCACTCACGCAGACATTTTTGTGTCATATCAGTAATATATCCGCAGTTTTGTCACTCGTCAACAAAACAAAACCATGATGTCGAGTCTACCTTCGCTTGTGGGAAGGCGTTTTCACTAAAAATCAATATTATTTTGCCCTGTCCATTAAATGAAGTGTTCAAAGTGTGTTATTTTTCTATCTTCATTAGTATTAAATCGAAAATGCACATTTTCTCGTTTCAAGCGAAACATTTTGGTTGTTTCTATTGCATGTATCTGACAGTCTTGACAGATAGTCTGATCGAAGTGTTTACCCGAAGCTACCTCTGACCTTGCATATCATTGACGTCAAAGATGGCTAATCGGTAATGGGCTTATTATGACGCACTACAACAAGGATGGAGTACGGGGGACAGGAATCAACGGCAGGGGTTGGGTTTTTTCAAGTGTTTCACTGCCGCCGCAGCCACGAGTAAAATATAGGAAGAACTCCCAACAAGAGTTGTTGATTACTATCCTCCAAACTCAACATGAGCCGTGTTTTTGTATTTACACAACTATTAATATTGAATTAAGTGAATAAAACTGATATTTTCAAAGAACAATTTAACCGTCGACAGCGTGTTTACTTTCATGCGTGACACTCTTGTTTCGTGTCGAAGCATTTCATTGGCTCAAAGTGGTATCCATTGGCTCACGAGACCAATCAGATGCGTTCTTATATGTCATAGGCCGGATCATGCGCGTGGTTTTCCAAACACAAATTTCATTACCTTTATATTGGGTATTCTATTGGGTAACGTTGAACACACACAACAATCTCGGTATAAATAAATAAGGACGCTAGGTTTGGCCATCATTATTAAATAGATCATAGTTCTCAAAGTTAGGAGATAAATAAGACCAAAAAAGGCAACTCGTGTGAAGTTTTCTCGTTATTTGTATTCTCGGCTCAAGATCTAGTAATCTAGGTGAACGAAAAATCGGTCTCCCTATTAGTATTGAAGCGAGCAATAAGCGAATGAAACTAATGTTCGCCCAAAAGCGTTTTCTATATCACTAATTGTTTTGTTACAATTTATTGGTGATTACACGTAATATTCGCGACGAGACATCCAAATATATTTGTTAAGCGCTGACGAGACGTTTGTTTTCATCTCCCTACTCACGGGCTCATGTCTTAGGAAAGGCAACTCTAAACGTTTGTCGAACATATCAAACCCAGCGACGCAAGGGAATTTTTCGGATTGTAGTTTATGGATCTTGATAGGACAAACTCCATGAGTTCGTCCCAGTGGAACACTGGTAACAAATCTTCTCGAAATTACAAATGATGTGTACATGTAATTAGTCGCGATCAGGTAAATTATTGAAGACTGTCGGTCGTTTTGACAGGCCAAAGTGTATATGACCTTTTCAGCTCCAAATGTTTAGAACTGGACCTTGATTTCAGGCCAACGACACCGCCGACAAGAATTCAAAAATTAATATTTTCAACCTGTAAAATAAGTCTGCACGTTGAAAATATTAATCGGCGCGCACTACTGTTTCGTATCGTAGAATTAGGCGAAATCCAGCCAGGCTGTTCATTTGAATCGCTTTTCAGATTTCTTCGGATTTTCAGTTTGCCTCTGATACCTCGTTGAGCTCGTTCCAATGAGAGATCATAGGCTAGGTTCACTGTGAGGAACCGATTCCGGATAATATGTAGCGATCGTCGAGGCAGAATTCCTAGGGTTCCCAATTAGCCGTACAGCATATCAATGCGCCGCACACCGCAACGTTTTTATTCCTCTCAAATTTCCTCATATAGTTCCTGATAGTTCGATATATTTTGTAAATCTGTTGTTAATCATTGGAAATTTAAGCATACATGTCCCTGAAATTTGACATGGGGGAACAATGACGCCGTGTACTAAGGCGTACTGCACGTCGATGGTGCACGTCTTCAACCAATACTAACCCTGCTTGTGTGGAGTTGGTACGTTGGGGAGTCCGACAGTTGCTCGGCGGCTCTCTCCGGGTTCTCCTACTTCCTCCACCCGTAAAACTGTCCGACGCGAGGTGGCGCTGGCTGCCAGAAGTGCCGTTAAACCCTAATAAATAATAAAGAAATTATTGGAATAAACTTACGTTTTGCAAGGTAAAACTAAAAACGAAACGAAACAATATCTGAACAGCAAGCAATTGGCTTATTCGAACAAATCGTCAAGACAATTATAGCTCTAAAATTATGTTTCAAAACATGTTACACACCAATTCCTGTATCATCTCTGGGTTGGTAAGAGACGTGAAATACCGCTTGAACAACAGACTAGGTGTTAACTTGAACACCTGTACTCACTTCCCATACCCGGGTCCGTGCGTTCTGTGAATTGGCATGTGAGTTACTAACCTCGCTGTCGGTTTTCATGAATTTGAACAACCTGCCAACGTGCTGTGACACCTCGATTCGGCGTCAAATACCGCACGTTGGCAGGTTGTTCAAATTCATGAATACCTCGAGCTCAGTTAGTAACTATTACTTCTAAACTCACCCACGTTGGGTGGCTAGGTATTTGTTGTGGTGGTAAAAACAGACACTGGTCCCATTGAAAAGTACACAACATCAGTAGAGGCAAATTAGTTTATGAATTACCCGAAACTCGACTGGGTTGGCACACGTAATCCGTTTTTTTACTGCCGTGTGAACATTCTTAAAACCAAACGACGTTTTATTTTATTGTTGACTGTAAATTTATTTTATTAAATTAGCTATATCTATTGACAGGGCATTTTGTTTTTTTCTGCATCATTTGAATTTATTTCCAGAGGTGTATCTTGACTCTGGAGAATGTACGGAGTCTGGAACAAAAGATTTTCCCGAAGCCTTGCACACTTGAGGGATGTATCTCACTCAAGGCAGCGGAAAAGTCACTTCACGTGAATCCAGTGGCGTTACCAGGAGTGGGTGGGGGTGGGGGGGGGGGGGCATGGTACTCCTAAAAATTACAGTGCCCCCTCAAAATGGGGAAAATTAAAGCACCAGAGAGACCCAGATTCAGTCTCAGGGCATTGAATTTTCAAAGTTTTCTCGAGGAGCCCTCCCGAACCCCACCAAGGGGAAGGGTATATCGTAGACCTGGGGTGGGGTGGATGTGGCCCTCCAACCAATGGGAAGGTCATACCCACCCCACCTCAGGCCAGCGGCCTTCGGATATGCCTGCGGTGTTTATCGACCTGGCACCCAACAAATTATGGCCCCCCTCAATAGAAAATCCTAACTACGCCCCTGCGCGAATCAGACATTTTATATGTGTTTCATTTGTTTGTATCCAATCTCATTGGAACGGATTTAACCCTTTAAACAAGGAAGTTCGCTTTTTCGGTTAACATCGTGATACGGTCTGAATTCCTCATGGACTCTTCCAATTGATGCTATTGAACAGACATGGAATATCCCATCAGGATCCAAAGGATTAAAGAGAGTGAGGGCACTGAGCTGAAAAATTTCTATCAAACGACAATAAACGGGTCCGGTGTCGGGCGTCGTACCTCATTGATATAGGATAGTCCGAACTGGTGGAGGGGTCGGACCACAAAATACCGGTCTCGTATTGGTCCCGGGCTGTGCCGCTGTCTAGACCGGGCTACTTCTGTTGTATCAGGCACAAACGAGCTGGACCGGCCCGTGGTGGTCCATAGGGGCACTGTAATATGTTAAATTATCGCTAGTTTGGCACACAAGCTCATTTTTAGCTTAACTTGACAAAGTCAAGATAAGCTATTGCCATCACGCGTGCGGAAGTCTGTTATTCTCCGAGTCTGTTCACATTTTCCTTTAGCACAGGCTACACCCCGTAGTTCTTGTCCGATCGTCACGACATTTCATGTGCAGGTTTGAGGTCAGGTCCAGCTGAGAACGTCCCCTTTTGGTCGCGATCGGTCAACCGTGATGGCTGCCCGAGCCCAAAACCCGAAAACCTTTAGCACAGTCTACAGGTCGTATTTATGAAGGGATTCCATTGTAACTTGGTAGGATGCCTCTGTATAATGTCTAGATAAGAACGTCACATTTTGGTCATGATCTATCAACCGTGACGGCTGCCCAAGCCCGAAACCCCAACACCTTTAGCAGAGTCTACAGGTCATATTTAATATGGGGGGATTTCATTGTAACTTGGTAGAATGACTCCATATGATGACAACTTCCCCATTTGGTCGCAATCTGTCAATCGTGACGACTGCCCGAGCCCAAAACCCGAAAACCCTTAGCACAGTCTGCAAGTCGCATTTATGGAGGATTTCATTGTAACTTGGTAGGTTGTCTCCATATAATGTCTAGATGAGAATGTCCCCTTTTGGTCGCGATTGGTCAACTGTCACAGCTACAGGGGCCCGACGCCCGAAAACCTTTAGCACAGTCTACAGATCGTATTTATGAAGGGATTTCATTGTAACTTGGTAGGATGACTCCAGATAATGCCTAGATGAGAACGTCCCCTTTTGCTAAATCATTGCAGATGGCGCCTTGTTGCAGTCAATGACAGCCCGAGTAGATCTAAAATTCGCCTGTTACAGAGCCATAATGCCTCACAGAATTCTTCATTTTGCTGGAAGTTGATCAAAGATGTTTGATATCCAGTAAAAACCGTCAGTTCCCCCCACCCCCCACACCTTCGAATACATCCATAGAAGGCGTCAAAATGCGCTATAATTGTTCAAAAACGAAAACACTGAGGTGGACACTGGACAGCCTTGGACCGAACCAGTGGGAAAAGCGGACCTCATACACGGGTATCGGACCGCAATTTTTGGTCGGACCACAACGGCAGTCTGGTACGTTCAGCATCATTAATTCTAACTGCGTAGCACAACGACGAACCGAAGTTACTGTAGGAATCTAAAACATGATTACGTAATGGAGATGGAGATTTGGCAGGAACTGTACTGCAATTCGTCCTATTCCTTAACCCTTTACCCAACTTAACAGCAAAAACCGGCCAGCGCTATTCACAAAAATCGCCAATTTTCATTATTTTTTTCATTTTTTGTCTCAAAACATAGGTTATGGCCCCTCTTTGGAACGAGCTCATCGAGCTCGTTCCAATGAGGGGTCTTAACCTATGTTTTCGAGACAAAAAATGAAAAAAATTTAGTTATACAAGTATTTTGTCTGCAAGTGTCGTCTGCTTTTCGTGTTAGGTAAAGGGTTAAAGTAGATATTGAGATATGCAGTTAGAAAAAATTAATCACCTAACAATTAACGCTTTACATGACACAACTAGCAAATAAAACATGGTAAAAAATAGTTTGGGATAAAGAAAATGTTCATTTCTTGCCTAAAAAATAGCACGTATGATTCCTCATTGAAACGAGATCGTTATAACGCTGGACAATATGCTTCGTTGGGAGCGAAAATTAAAAACGAAATTTGGTGGATAAAGTGGCGTGTTAACATAATGAGAAAATGAGCCCGTTTTTTATGTCATCATACAGTGCGGGGAAAGGGGGGGGGGGGGGGTTACTCCCAACAGTAAACAGGGTAGATTTCCACTCGATTGCTATTTAATTTTCTGAAAACACTACACGAAAATCTTTAGTTACCATTATTTCGTTAACTGTTCACTGAGCCTAACGCAGTTGGCAGATAGCCGAAAATTGCCTGTGTAACTATAAATAACTGTCGGATGAAAAGCCTGCACCCCCTGCTGTTTTATTGTGGAGCTCTTTTGCCGTACTGAGCCATTTATTGGTTATACAGTCTTCCAGTGCCGAGCTACGTATTTTGATCGACATCTCAAGAAACCTTGTGTCCGTGTCTTGGAAGTCCACAGTACCAGAGGAAATATATGGTGGCAGTTAGCACAATATTCCTATCTAATTTTCTATTTTGAAAATAGAAACGCATAGTTTACTGCTTTCCAATGCAAAAAAAAATTTAAAAATCTGAAGTTAATTAAGAGACTCCTATATCAACTACCATGGCAAAAAACACCGACAATTTGGAGAGTCTTTTGGACTATTGACTTCTTTGCTCCAGCAATGGTCTTCGGAGTTGGTATATTTAATGATTTTGTTATGTACCAACTTAATTTATATGTTAATAACTAAAGACTTGTTGCGGCAACAACAACAAAGAAAAAAACAACCTAGCACAGAAAAAAACCCCCAAAAACTCACGACGCACTGGCCTTTCAAAGTGCTTGCTCGTGTCATGTTTGTTTCTCATCATTTTTTAAATTTTATTTGAGCCCCCCCCCCCCCCCCCTCCCTCCCCCAGGATATCTTTATCTTTTGTGGAAATCAGTTCATTCAAAAGTCTGAACTGTTATACCACGCAGGAGGGTTTTCCGTGTTGAATAATTAATGATTTAGTAATTAAGTGCAAACTTTCAGACAAATTCATTTAACTCCAAAACAGAAGGGAATTTTTGTTTGTTTTGTATTTTATTCATTTATTTGTAGATGAAAAGAAACGAGTCGGCAAGCAAGCACCGATGTGAAGTGATCCCGAGATTCGCACATCAGGGGACTTAACTCTGCAACCCTAGTCATTTCGATTCTTGCTGGCGACAAGTCTGCTGCAATCTTTTGTATGCAGCAACAATTGGCGACAGCGCTAATATTTTTTAGTCTCCAAATATCACTGAGCACGTCAGGGAGAAAATAATCACATATTCGCTTTGCACATTAACTCACAAAAATACCCCCACCCCCCACCAAAAAAAATAAATAATAATTACATGAAATAAAATAAATATCTATCGCCGTGTGATTTCTGTTTTTATATTTTGCGTCTTCTACATGCAAATACCGCCCGACTTTGCTCTGAACAAAACAGGCACATTTTTACTTGTCTTCGACTTTGTTTTTGGGACTCTCACAATTTTGTGAGGGCAGCCACAATCACATGTACCCGGCACAAGCTGTGAAATCGAAAGAAAAATGATATCTAATAGCATTTTTTGAATCGAGGCTGACATGCCCCCATAATGGTATATAAATATTAACAAGGTAAACAACTCGCTTTTCGAAAACGATAGCACTCATCTTCATTATATCCCCCTCAAAATGAATTCATCCAACGTATCCAGCAGTACCCGGTGTCAGTGGAAAGGGAATGAATAAGCTTTACAGTTGTGTATTACACAACCGCTGGGTGTTCTTCTGTTGTTCATAACAACTGGGAGAAGTCACAGAAAAGGTCCAAAACATTTAGTCTGACAAGATGGCAGATGCTGTTCAGTGGAAAGTGGGTTATGAGCGACGAGTCTCCGATTTATTATGAAAATTCGAGGTCCCATTGTCTATGGAGGGCAGATTCAAATATTAACCGTATACCTTTATCAATTTTCAATCTTGGGTTGGCATTTATTCATTTCTGGAGTTCACATTTACCGTTTATACACTTTTTAGCCCTCACTTGAAAACTGAGCAAGTTGTCGGCATCCATAGATACGGCGAGACTCGCACCAAAATTTCCCCTGATTCTCCCATTGGCTTCTTTTCATGTATGATTTTCTCGGCATAAATAGTAGCCAATGGAATGTTTTGTGAGCATCTTCGCTTCTATGGATGCCGACAGCTTGATGAGTTTTCAACAACCTCCAACAATCACCTTCGCTGCCACCACCCCCAAAGAAGAATAGAAGGAAACATAGACGCTGTTGATTACCAAAGCTTTTTTGCTCCTTTGTCACGCCCAGACATGAACGTGAAACAACGTATGATTTATATGAGGGTCGAAAGGGGCTTTCCCCACACCGCCGGCCCCTGTGAACCTTAGGCGCGCGAATCCATTGATTCTTCACTTGAAATATTCACGTCTACATTTTCGTATACATGTATTCGTAAATGGACAGTGTAAATGACACAACTTTGAACGACGGTGTGAAACCATTGACAGCTGAATCTTATTCTTCGGTACGTCATGTAGCTAAACTATTTTTATTTAGGTGGGAAAAAAGTTAATAAAACGTCATAATCAATAATAACTTTATTGACCATACAGTTCTTTTGTGAATAAAAATACTCATGACGAATCTTTGAAAAACAACAAAGCGATATAAATTATGTAAATGGATGAAGAAAAAAAAAACAAAGACAATGAGCACTCACTCTATATAAATAACTTAAAGAACTAAAATATAATGTTTTGTAGCACCACATACACATGAACTAATAAATATGTATCATGAATGAATAGTTACAACACGTATGGAGAATAACGCTTTATATAACGTAATGATCATATCTGACCAGTGCTGTTTAACCGCCACCCCTTCCCCCTACCACCACCCGAAAAAGAAGAAAATAAAGGGATAAAAATGAAATAAATAGACAAAATGCTATTAAAATTTTATTATGTGTTTGTTTCAGAAATACAGCTCATGTCCTCATGAACCCCTCAATGGAACGAGTTCATCGAGCTCGTTGCGATGAGGGCGTCATAAACTATTTTGAAACAAAATATGAACATTTTAGTAAGTTATCTGAGATAAAATTCCAGTGTTTTGTTATTTTTTAAGTAAATGATCAGTACAGAGATTATAACAATGGTTGTCAAGACAAAGATACGAAAAATGGAAAATCATTTTCTTTCCGGTATTTAGTCTGACCCAAGAAAATCCGGCCCAAGTTTTTTTCTTCCCAGCTCTGCCCAGCTCACAATCTGGATGTTATATGATGTCTTTAATTCCACCGGGCGTCCTGATGTAGAACAATTGCTCAGAGACAAGTGGACACGGTAAAATATGTGTATACTGTGGGGTGCTCGCAAAAGTGGCACCTTTCTCAATTGGATCGCGATAGAAATGCTATCTGGTCGCGATACATTTATACAGGTGGGTCGAGATTTCATAAATAAAATATTTCAAAATTAAGACTGAATTATAAGAAGATAGCATTTGAAATTCGATGTTTTCGCGTTTCTTTTTCCACAGGCGAGTTCTACAGTGTTGCGGGCAGAAAAGTGAACAGAGTATTTCGACCGAATCACGATTCATTTGCGATCCGATCGAAATATTCTGTCAAGCATTATTGTGGCAATAATCCTGTTTATCACCAAAAGTTTGAGAATGATATTGCTCGACAACTGGGAATGGAACAGACTTATGGATATAAATGAAAATATACTTAATCCAAACACCCTGTACTTCTTTGTTCAGTCCCGTGCTCTTTTATTCCAACAACCACTGCATGTTAACTTTGTACAGCAGCGGACCATTTCCCCAAATTTGAATCAAGAGATTTCGCATTTCTTATTACGACAATGTTTTGGGTATTTAGACGGTATTTACCGAATAATGAATAATCAACATTTGAACACAAAATAACACTACTTGAATGTGTCTTTGGGTCTTCTCATATTTAGCGTTTGAAATGATGAATAAGAACTTTGTCACGTTGGTAGATACCGGCCTATCGGTCCAAACGCTGCAACTTGCGAACACACACACAAGTGATTGTTCAACTTCGCTCGAAGGGCATCCCTTTCTTTGGATAGTTTTCTCATTTCCGCTCTCAACAATGTATTGGACGACTCTAAGCGCTGTGTTTCCTGGAAGAAAAGAATAGCACTGTTATAATCGACGATTCATCAGGACCGTTTTTTTTCACAGTCATGCGAAACTTCGAAATCGATTCGATTCGAAATTGTACCGATGAGTCGACCCAATTCCGGTCGCGCGGATTCCAATATTTTCGAAACGTCGAAATTTGATTAAATGTCCCCGCCATTTGTCTAAAGTAAGTCTAGTGATGCGGGCGAACGAACAATCTCTCTCCCTACTTGTTTTAAAGCACACGATATGTCAATGAAACGATCCTCGACTAATTTGGAGACCTATATTCTAAATTAAATCGCCAGAGAATGTGCTGAAATAAGTATCAACAGATATTTGAATCACGGAAAACGGTACAAAATACGTCACAAGTATACGTAGCAGTCCTGGCAACCAAATACTATTACTACAACCGTAAATTTTACAGTAATGACTGTTACTGTTCAACGTTCATCATAGGAAAAGTTATAGACGAGTGATCATACACAGTGAAACGTGGTCGTTTTAAAACGAACGCATTCAACTCTTTAATTCCTACGTTTGGAAAATAGCGTTGTTGTCGGGCAGCTAGGTACACTCCCTATGGGACTCCCAGGACCGAACGAGACCGGTTTGTTTTTGCGAAAAAAAGAATTGAAAAACTCGATTTCCGTCTATTTCGAGGCATATTTTGGCGGCCATCTTGGATTTTCACTTACTTGATTGATATTATTGATATTATTATACGAGGAATGGTATCAGAAATACGAATGAGTTGATTCCCGTTCCTTATCTCATATAGTTTTTCCGCAATCGAGAAAAATTAGTGATGGTGTAAAATGCGGAAATTGACCTACCCTCATGGACGCCATCTTGGATTATGTCATATCCGGCCAGGATGATTTCTTGTTAACATCTGAAAATCTACTCTCGAGATGTCCAGGTACATGAAAAAACTGGTCTCGTTCGGTCCTGGGGGGGGGGGGGGGGGGGCATAGGGGTTGTACCTAGCTGACCAACTATTGTCCATGACGGAAGATGCCGGGTTTTAGAATACTTAATTTTAGGGTAGATCAATAAATATCTTTAACCTACAACCATTCGGCTGCGGGTTGAAGATATCGTTTGGTCTACTGTGTCCGCTTTTCTGGCCAGGAGCATGATACGTCATAACGACATTATATAGGATGGCTGTTCAGTAAATGTGTGGCGTAGACCGAGGCTGCACGTTGAAAATATTGCTTGGTCTACGCCAAATAATGAATATGGACTCTTCCAATTGCTGCCATTGAACTGGCATGGAAGATACCACTAGAGTTCAAATGGTTAAGGAAGAAGTATCGGCTAGTGGATTGTTTGTACTTTTACCATATTTTTAAGGTTAATAATTTTTTACACTGCAGCATGTGGGTTGGAGTACACGGGGAGTCAAACGCATTCACTCCCGCCTTCACCCACCAACCCACACCCACCAACCCACACACACCAAAACATTCACCTTTGTTTAAATCTATACTTGAAACATTTCAAAAATGGAATTGTAAGGGTACTTTCATGTTGCGAAGCCTGAACTGATTTAAATGGGGAATAATGAGATTTTTATACCAAAAAAGGCCTTTGAAACCCTACCATAATATTATGAAAGGCTTGTGTGCTCGCCTTACCGAAAACGCCAGGGTTCCTCTCTCCAGCACTACTACATAAAATGGAGAACTGAGAGGAGACGAGTATTGATCAAATTGTAACCAGAGGCTTTCTCAGGCATGGTTGAACTGGGAGAGGCGATAGCTTTGGAATAGACCCAAGCCCTCTCTCACTTTTACATTTTCGTCACTGAAGCCCAATTCAGACCTAGCATATTTTTATTTACAAGTTAAGAAATTCAATCGCTCACTTGTTGGTGCGAGCGGTTGGCTGTGGGTGGAGTGAATGAAACGGTGCAGGCGGTAATGCTATACCTGACAGGCGCAACATCATTATATGCCAGAGTGGCTTTAAAATGGCTTTAACTATTTAACAAGAACAGAAGACAACTGGAAAAAATCTAATGTAACTAAACATTTCTATTTTCTGAATCCACAACATAACTTATGACCCCTCAATGGAACGAGCTGAACGAGCTCGTTCCATTGAGGGTCCATATGTTATGTTTTGAGTCAACTTTTTAAAAATTAATAACATATGTATAGAGCTGGCTGGTTTTGAAACAATGTGTAACCCTCACCAGTTCTAACCATTTTACCCTTACCTCTCCCTCCCAGGAAATTTTGAGATGGGGTAATATCTCAAAGGTTCCAGTTTGGACTGCGATTTCGCAAGTTTCAGGCCCTGACAATTAAAAATGAAAGTGTCAATGACACTGTAGCTTAACTTGTCTGTATGTTATGTTTGATGAAAAGGATAATGTTTATGAAAGGATTATGAAATAAGACAAGAATTGTGATAATTGGGAATATGTTAATTTCTGTTCCCTGTATGCTATGTTTTCAATAAAAATAATATGAGGTATAGACTGTACAAAAGAATTGGGGGGAGGGGGATTAATGTGGCCCTCACAGTTAATGTACGTGGCCCTCACAGTTAATGTATATCAATGAAAGTTACCAATTTAGAGTAAAATTATTCCAAAAAGAGTCATCCTATCAAGTTACAATGAAATCCCTTCATAAATATGGCCTGCAGACTGTGCTAAAGGTTTTGGGGCTTCGGGCCTATGTAGCCTTCACGGTTGATCGATCGCAACCAAAATGGGACGTCCTCATCTAGACATTATACTGAGTCATCCTACCAAGTTACAATGAAATCCCTTCATAAATATGATCTGTAATCTGTGGTAAAGCTTTTCGGGTTTGGGGCTCGGGCAGCCGTCATGGTTGAATAAACGTGAGCAAAGGGGGACGTTTTCATCTTGGCATTATCTGGAGTCATCTTACCAAGTTACAATGAAATCCCTTCATAAATATGACCTGTAGACTGTTCTAAAGGTTTTCGGGCTTCGGACCCCTGTAGCCATCACAGCTGACCAATCGTACCAGAAGGGGACGTTATCATCTAGACATTATATGGAATCAACCTACCAAGTTACAACGAAATCCCTCAATAAATACGATCTGTAGAATGAGCTAAGTGTTTTCGAGTTTGGGGCTTGGGCAGCTGTCACGGCTAAATGATCGTGACCATAAGGAGACGTTCTCATCTAGACATTATCTGGAGTCATCCTACCTGGTTACAATGAAACCCCTTCATAAATATGACCTATAGACTGTGCTAAAGGTTTTCGGGCTTCGGGCCCCTGTAGCCGTCACAGTTGACCAATCACGACCAAAAGAGGGCGTTCTCATCTAGATATTACATGGAGTCAACCTACCAAGTTACAATGAAATCCCTCCATAAATATGACCTGTAGACTGTGCTAAAGATTTTTGGGTTTTGGGCTCGGGCAGTCGTCACGGTTGACAGATCGTAGCGAAATGGTGAAGTTCTCATCTAGATGTTATACAGAGGCATCCTACCAAGTTACAATGAAATCCCTTCATCAATGCGACCTGTAGACTGTGCTAAAGGTTTTCGGGTTTTGGGCTCGGGCAGCCATAACAGTTGACTGATCGTGACCAAAAAGGGACGTTCTCATCTAGACATCATAGAGTCATCCTACCAAGTTACAATGAAATCTCTCCATATTAAATGTGACCTGCAGACTGTGCTAAAAGTTTTTGGGGTTTCGGGCTTGGGCAGTCGTCACGGTTTACAGATCATGACCAAAAGGGGACGTTCTCATCTAGATATTTTTCAGCGGCATCCTACCAAGTTACAATGAAATCCTTTCATAAATACGACCTGTAGACTGTGCTAAAGGTTTTCGGGTTCGGGCAGCCATCACGTTTGACCGATCGCGACCAAAATAGGACGTTCTCATCTAGACATGACCCTGAACCTGCATATGAAATTTCGTGACGATCGGATAAGAACTACGGAGTGTAGCCTGTGCTAAAGAAAAATGTGAACAGACTTGCAGACTCACAGACTAACAGACTTCCGCACGCGTGATGTCAAGAGCTTATCTTGACTTTGTCAAGTAAAGCTAAAAAACACGCCCATAAAGACAGAAACCTTTTGTTTCACCGCTTCTCGTTTGATGTACCAGATGATAATTTAATGAATTCCTTAAAGCTTACCTTCAACAGACTAGATGCAGTTTGTTTTTGCTTTGATCGGAATCTTCTTGCAGCATTCCTATTCTGTTCTCGTCTTTTTACGACTCTAGATTTTTCATCGTCTGTTAACTGAAAGAAAAAGTAGTCGTTTAGTTTAAACAATATTTATTGGCAGAAACACTGCAATTGCATACAATATAGTTTACAACAATAACAGAAAAAAACAAAAACATACAAATACAATTTTATGATAATGGATGCAGTATACAGTTATATGAATAAATGAAGCAAAATGATGACGGGATTCAACAGAAAGCTTAATGCTTATATTTGTCGTCTCCCGTGAAAAAAGTAGTCGTTTTGTCTGTGCATGCATCCATCAATGAGAAAAAAATAATGTGAAGATAAATGTAGCCTACTCGTGGAATTCTCACAGAAGAATACACGTAGGGAAACTTTTCCAAAGCAATATAAAAGTGGCAGATTTTACTTGCCTTGGGACTCATGGGTTAATTACACCAGAATGCCATTCACTAGTCCCAAAAAGTAGACCAGTTAAAACTTTACCCTCCTGTTATGTGGCTACCGGCAGGGCCACCGGGGACGGACCCGGAGACAATGTGTAGAAAAGGCGTCACAGGTCCTGCGGGCGCCGATGGCGCGAAGCGAGAGTCGGGGGGGGGGGGGGGGGGAGGGGGGTTGAGAAATTTGTTTTTAAGTTAGTGCTAGAAGTATTCTCCTGCATTTTCGTCAAAATATCTACTCAGTTATTTCCTTACAATTTGGGTAATTTATTACCTGTATTCTGTGTGTATAGTGCATTTTTTCTTTGAAGATGATCGTGACCACCACGATGAAGGAAAGACCGGTGGAAAACCAACAAACTGGAACAAGTGGGTTTTTGAGTGTAGGAGGCTTGTATAAAAAGACTTCCCACGACTTTCAACTCAGACGTATCGCTAGGTCAACCTACACTTTTTCAAAACACTTTTTCAAAACACCCAAAATCCCGGGCACCGGAATTGCCCCCCCCCCCCCTATTACCCGAATAAAGGCTCTTTTAAGAGAATTCATCTATCAGCAATGCCGATGCCAGTTTGCAAAAACAGGAAAGAACGAGGCATGTACCAATGGCGAATCCAGGATTTGGGGTTTCAGGGTGGGGGCTTATTTCAGATTTCAATCTTGGATCATGATGTGAAAGATCATCAGACACACGTAGCGGTGAGTTATGGTCGAATGCGAAACAGAATATCGCGCTTCGTCGGCGGGGGCCTCTCCGGGGCATACTTAGGAAAATGGAAGGCCGGCCCTCCAATGACCATTTTGCACATGATCTCTGTGCTTTCCAGTCAAAATATTTAGCAATTTTGTCTACACTCATTCGGATTTGGAAAGGGAATTTCAGTTTATACCTCACGGGAGACCCGCGCAGACGTATATACAGGGAGTACCTATTATTCGCGATAACATATGAACATCCACATCCAGTCGAGGATGTCCATATGTTATCGCGGATACTACAGTGTCCAATGGTGTCGATCCTTCTGATACAAACTGATTTGCAAAAATAGGGGTGGGGGCACTCCCCCCTGGATCCGTCGTTGAATTTATATATTTTGGTTTAACGACACTTCCGACACCCAGGGTCACGTCGTGTCGGACAGGTTTACGGGTGGAGGAAACCGGAGTACCCGGAGAGAACCACCGATAAACGGCGAGCAACTGTCAGCCTCCCCAACGTACTAACTCCACTCAAACATGGTTAGCACTGGTTGAACAAGATGCAGTACGCCTTAGTACACATGGTCACCGTGCCCCAACGTGGGCAATCGTGATTCAGTTTCTCGCCCAAGGACACAACGCAGACACCTTTGGCGGGGATCGAACAAGTGACTTTCGGTTTGAAGTCCAATACCGTAGCAACTGAGCCACAGCGCCCCCACCCCCGTCCATCAATGCCCTCCTTTTTGAAAAAAAGATCTGGTACCAATTCCACTTTAATCAATAACATTTATTTCCGTAAAGGTTGCGGTGATCGGGCAGGAAGCAGGTTGCCAGTCACTTCATTTTGTTTTTAACAGTAATTGTCACCGTGTTTTCGCAGGGAAATGGAAATGTGAGCAAAGGATGTGCATAGCTAAGTTTGCTTGGGTCCTGTCATGTATTTGCTTGTGACGGAATTTCTACCCACCGCGCGAGAGAAAACCCCACTCCAATGGTGTTTTCGTAGTAAATTATTATCTGTGAATGTTGGGCAGGCTGATTTCGTACAACATTTCCCGTGCCCGAGCTTTACGTGTAAACACTTTACTCTTGATATTAATCCTTTCAACACTGAGTTATTGAAATGAGGATTTCAGAAAGTAATACAGTAAAAAACGATTGGGTTAACCCAATACAACCTGAGGTCCGATGGTAAAATGCTACTACATGTTCCAAAACATTGGTGTAAGACATCTGGAGATAGGTCATTCTCATTTGCTGGCCCTCACTTGTGGAATAATTTACTAGAACACCTAAAAAGACTGTCAAATGTCAACCTTTTCAAGAAAGATCTCAAAACATACCTGTTTCAAAAAGCCTATAAGTGATGTTCTGGACTGTAAGATACTGTATGTATTCCGTTTGTATATTTTTGTATATTTGCATGAGCTCAGTAACATGTACAGCGCCTCAGAATATGGTTCTATATCTTCTGAACTATAATTTTGGCGCTATATAAATGTGTATATTATTATTATTATTATTATTATTATTATTATTATTATTTTTATTGTAGGTGGGGGGGGGGGGGGGTCTGCTAACGTCAACAGTAATTTTATCCTACAACTCTGTAGGACCGTTAGAATACATTTACACTGACCCTCGTTTAGCTATTGGCTATCCATCCATTATGTCGTTTTCTAATTGATCACCGAATGTTCTTTAATGTCAAAAATTTATACTAACCGTGTTGGAAGGGTTAACTTGAAATTTGCAGGCTTTGATCACATGTAGACAAATTCTCCCCATTCCTCAAACTGGGGCCGCTGTTAATTGTTTACGTCAATCCTTAGTTCCAATAGACAGGCGAGAAATGCATTAATTAACAATTATTAATTACCTGCATGCAAGTGGTGTCCATGGTTGTCATCTAATTTCTAAAAAGAAGCTGAGTTGCAAATGAACCAGTACGTTCAATTTAGGTACTTTAACCCTTTAAACCCTTGTAGTATATTCCATGTCAGTTCAATGGAATCAATTAGAAGAGTCCATATTTATTATTTGAGGGTAGATCACATAATATGTTTAACGTGCGGCCTCGAAATGTTGATTGGTCTAACCTCCACATTCACTTAATAGCCATCCCACTTAATGAAATTATCACGAATTATGTCCCTGGACCGGAAAAGTGGCCATTCGCGTTCTAAGCGTTAAAAAGCCGAAATGCAGAGCTTGCAATTCTTCTGCTATACATTAGTTCAAACTTGGACACTGAGGCAGTGAAACATTTTGGTAAAGGACGTACCACACCAAAAAAAAAAAAAAAATATATATATATATATATATATTTTAAAGTCAGGATCCACATTTTCACTGGTGCTCAGTTGCTTCTTGGGAATCACTTCGTAACGATTTTTGTGTGCCATTTCATTTTGGATTGTTTTTAGAAGTAAACACGCGGCAAACTACAAACAAATGGCTGAAAGGCGAGTTATAAATCTTCATGATGAATGTATTGCACCCTACAAAGTACATGTCTCTGAGCAGATCGTTCATTCGCGTTTGGGTTTATGCAATTCGTGATTTTGAACTGTATCCTCGTGTTAATCCAATAGTGAGGTATTGCGCGATTTTTCTTCAAAACCACTTACTGTACCACACCAACGCCACCGTGGTATTTCCCCGTCACTGCATGATTCGGATTGTAACAGCGTCTGATATTGTTTTCTTCTTTCTGTAAACAGAGTTTGAAATTTAATTCAAAATGTTCCACTTCTCATCTGACTTTCATGCTCGTGATCACTTCTTTTCGGTTCCACTTCTGAACTGATGGACAAAATATCTGCACTATTCTGGAATCGTTTCGCATTAAGGCCACGACTGATTTCAACAATCCCAACAACTACCCTGCTTTTGGGGATCTCCAGCGACATCTTGGCGCAAACTGGGTTGGCGTTAACTGAGATTGCCTGGAAGAACCGTGTCATTTCAGGGTTTTTTTTTATCATTTGCGTTGATATTTATTTTCAGGGTTCAATTAAGTTGCATTCAATATATACATATAGATGTAATCGGTGACTTGTTTGTTTGTTTAAATCTTAGAAGCCGGGAGTCGAGTTTTCTTGCCCGCCATGTAATGCTGCAGGTAATCTTGCTGTGACGGTTCGGCTGTCTTTGGGCTGGATGAGAATTAAACACTGAGCTGGTGCTTCTAGTCAGCCTGAATAGGCAGACGACACTTCACTAGAAGAACCGGCTTTACTGCAAGTTTTTCGCGGTGTGTCATGTTCAATAAATTCATTCTGCTTCCCCGGCTTCTAAGAGTTAATTTGGGTTAAAGTCGCTTTCAACAGCTGAGGTTATACCATGACGGTGGCAATTCCAAAATGAAGGTTGATGAAACATTCTCGATCAACAGGTTATTTCATTATAGATTTGTTATCTATGAATTCATGTGCCGATACATCAAATCGCACAGTGCGGAACAGTGCCGTTCCAGTTTTAGATGTTTCGTCCTCCTCGCGAACGAGAATCACCCTTACGCTATCTGAGTGTCTTTCGGTAGAATGTGGAAATGCCTCCTGACCGGTCGCGTGCTTCATCTTGCAATGATAGCAACGATGTTTCTGGAAAAGAACAAGGGGCTCTAAAGAGACTGTAATCGCTCACTTGGCAGAAGCACATGTCCCTCAAATCTAATCAAACTCAAAGAATGCAGCTGGCTGTCGTGCTCCTCCATCTGAGCGAAACACAATGATGATTATTTTCAGAGGACTGTTCATACATTATTTGTGCCAAGCTTGGTTCACACTGGCCAAGTATTTTCAGATCAGATGAAAATGTGATTTCCCATAGGGCTTCCATGGTAGCTATGAGTCGTAATTGCGGCCGTGTTTACGGCTCGATCACCATTAAATGAGGATCGTTGGTAGAGAGTGTCCCAGTCATTAGTCATGTGAAGTTTCAAAACATTTGGCCTTGTAGTTTCAGAGAAGAAAATTGTACAAAATCGACCAATCAGAATCAGAGAATGCTTCTGGCGGGCATGTTTTTCATCCAACAGGAACAAAATGAGGAACAGTTGCAGAGAACCACCCATAAACCACATCGACTCAGTAGTTCTAGAGAAGAAGATGAAAATGTAATTTCCCATAGGGTTTCTATGATAACTATAAGCCGCAATTGCGGTTCTGTTTGCATCCCCATCAACATTAACCCTTTACCTAACATGAAAAGCAGATGACACATGCAAAAAAAATTCTCGAATAACTAATTTTTTTCATTTTTTGTCTCAAAAACATAGGTTATGACCCCTCATTGGAACGAGCTCAACGAGTTCGTTCCAATGAGGGGTCATAACCTATGTTTTTAAGACAAAAAATGAAAAAAATAATGAAAATTAATTGGCGATTTTTGAGAACAGCGCTGGCCGGTTTTGGCGTTTACGTTGGGTAAAGGGTTAAATGAGGATCATTGGTAGAGGGTCAACAATCATGTAAAGTTTCAAAACATTTGACCTTGCAGCTTCAGAGCAGAAGATTTTTGAAAATCCGCCAATCAGAATTAAAGAATGCCTCTGGCGGCCGTGTTTTACATCCGACGGGAACAAAATGAGGATCATTTGTAGCGAACCTCCCATAACCATTCCTGCCAAGTTTGGTTCACATCGGCTCAGTAGTTACAGAGAAGAAGATGGTAATGTGATTTCCCATAGGATTTCTATGGTAACTATAAGCCGCAATTGCAGCCATATTTGCAACCCAATCAACATTAAATGAGGATATTGACAGAGGGTGTCCCAGTCGTCAATCATGTGAAGTTTCAAAACATTTGGCCTTGTAGTTTCAGAGGAGAAGATTTTTGAAAATCCACTAATCAGAGTCAAAGAATGCCTCTGGAGGCCATGTTATTCATCCGACGGGAGCAAAATGAGGATCGTTTGTAGAGAACCGCCCATAGACCATTCGTGCCAAGTTTGGTTCACATCGAAGAAGATAGAAATGTGGAATGTTTAAGGGTTAACGGACGCCAAGTGATGGCAATAGCTCAAATGGCCCTTTGGGCCAGGTGACCTAATAAAAAAATGGACTTTGAAATATCCCATTGTTTACGGAATAAGCCTACATTTCACTAAGAAGTGGGACCTTGATAATCATTAAGATGCGGAGCATGATGATTTTCCATAAAAAAGAAATGGAACATTGAAAAAAGAGAAGTGGAACACATGTGTTTCTACAACTAGAGCCTGTAATCGCTCACCTGGAACTACATATAAAAATGTGATTTCCCATAGGCTTTCCATGGTAACTATGAGCTGCAATTGTGGCCATGTTTGCAACATTACATCAACATTACATGAGGATCATTGGTAGAAGGTGTCCAAGTCTTCAATCACGTGAAGTTTCAAAACATTTAAATCCATCAAATAGAATCATAGAATGTCTCTGGTGGCCATATTTTCCAACCACCGGGAATACAAAGAGGATCGTTTGTAGAGGGCCTCCTATAAACCATTCTTGCCAAGTTTTGGTTCCGTCAGCTCAATAGTTCCAGAGAGAAGATGAAAATGTGATTTCCCATAGGTTTTTTCTATAGTAACTATAAACCGCAATTGTGGCCATGCTTGCAATACGATCAACATTAAAATGAGGAACACCGTGGAGAATGCGCCAGTTATCAACCATGCAAATTATCAAAGCATTTGGCCCTGTGGTTTCAGAGGAAAAGAGTATTCAAAATTGACCAATCAGAATCAAAGAATGCTTCTGGCGGTCACGTTTTTTCACCCAACAGGAATAAAATGAGTAACAGTTGTACAAAACCTCTCATAGACAATGCCTGCCAAGTCTGGTTCACATTGGCTCAGTACTTTCAGTGAAGATGATGAAAATGCGATTTCCTATAGGGTTTCTATAGTAACTATAAGTCACAATTGCAGCCATAATTGCAATCCGATGAGGATTAAAATGAGGATCATTGGTAGAGGGGGGTTACAGTCACCAGTCACACTAAGTTTTCAAACCATTTGGCCTTGTAGTTTCAAAGAAGATTTTCTTGAAAATGCACACATTTATGAATTCTGTTTCAACAAAAAAGCAGTAAAAGGTTAAATATTTTGAAAATTACAATTTTCTCAGACAGTATTCTCTTTTCAAAATAGTTTTGGATAGGTAAAGGGATACAGTCAAACACATTTTACTCCAATTTTTGTCAAATCTGAAAAGATATACAACAATTGCTGTCATCTAAGCTTCATGATTGCAAGAGAATACAAACAAAAACTTTCATGCTACTTATCAGAAAATACTGATTGATGATGACAGGTGTTTGGAAAACCAGGAGACTAATGATGCATATATCAAGATACATTTGCAATGGTTTACAGTAAAGTCAAAATAAGTTGTGTAGGATAATCCTATAAACTATGTATCTTTTTCTCTTCCTACACTGATAAGACCAGAAGCTGACATCATTTTCTGGAAAGCTCTCACTGATAGCTTTCCAGAAAATGTCAGATTCTGATCTTGTCAGGGCAGAAGCAGCAGTTTACTTAGTTTATTGCAGTTATGCTACAGCTTATTTTGACTTGTACTGTATACACAATATTTTTTGTTTTTTCCCCAGTTCTCAGTGGAGAAAACTGGAACCAACCCTTAGCAGATTCTCAAAACACAAGAATATTTTGCTGACAGTACAGATCTTCGTGCAGACAGGAGAGGCATTGGGTTAAGCATTAGAATATAGCCTCTGGTGGCCACATATTTCAATCCTCTCATAGACCATTCCTGCGAAGTTTGGTTCACGTCGGCTCGTTAGTTTCAGAGATGAAAATGTGATTTCCCATAGGGTTTCTATAGTAACTATAAGCCGCAGTTGTGGCCATGTTTACAACCCGATCAACATTAAATGAGGATCGTTGGTAGAGGGTGTCCGAGTCATCACTTATGTGAAGTATCAAAACATTTGGCCTGGCAGTTTCAGAGGAGAAGATTTTTGAAAATCCACCTATCAGAATCAAAGAATGCCTCTGGCGGCCATTTTTTCAACCCTCGGGAACAAAATGAGGATCGTTTGTAGAGGACCTCCCATAGACCATCCCTGCTAGGTTTGGTTCACGTCGGCTCAGTAGTTCCGCAGAAGATGAAAATTGATTTCCCATAGGGTTTCTATAGTAACTGTTGCGGCCATGTTTGTGACCCAATCAACATTGCATGAGGATCGTTGTTAGAGGGGGTCCCAGTCATCATTTGTGTGAAGTTTCAAAACATTTGGCCTAGCAGTTTCAGAGGAGAAGATTTTTGAAAATCCACCAACTAGAATCAAAGAATGCCTCTGGAAGCCATGTTTTTCATCCAACGGGAACAAAATGAGGATCGTTTGTAGAGGCCCTCCCATAGACCATTCCTGCCAAGCTTGGTTCACATCGGCTCAGCGGTTACAGAGAAGAAGATGAAAATGTGAAAAGTTTACGGACGACGGACGACGACGGACGCTAAGTGATGAGAAAAGCTCACACGGCCTTTTAGGCCAGGGGAGCTAAAAATGGCTCAATATAACACATTACTTTGAAATCCAGCAATCAGTGTCCAAAGTTAGTTTTTTTTATATACTAGAATATTGACATATTACATTTCCACAACGTCTAGACTATTTTAAGCGAAAAATCTAACTAGCCAATCAATAAATTATATATAATCGCGTGTGTATTCGGCAATCAGTGTCTCTTTTCGTGGAAAAAAATTACAAACCTGTGTCCACACACGGTCATTGAGTAATAACCATTGATGGTCGCTGCGAATGGCTCTCTGTCAAACTGTGATATACTTTGCTGAAACGTACCGTTTTTGTGCAGCGCTTGCCATTTTCGTCGGAAATCAGCTGCGATTGTCCACAAAAATCAGTTACGAAGTGGCACAAAAAAATCGTAACGAAGTGATTTCCGAGGAGCAGTTGAGCACCAGTGATTTTAATCAATATTTTGTTTGTAGTCAGATCACTTCTTATTATCACGGCCATGTTCCTCACGTGCAAATGTGTGTTTGCTATGTTCACGTGTAACAGTCGAAGGGTTATTCAGAAAGCTCTCGTTGAATCTCCCAGTCGATAAAAGCAAAAGACCACGGCCGATTTACGCCACCGATAGTCGGTCAGTGTTTGGTGAATAATGTTACGATCAAAAGCGTGCCATGGTCCAGAATCACCTATAATTATTTGATGCATACGGTAATGCACGCAACTGACGTCAAACAAGGTATTGACAGGAGTGAAATGTAAATTCAGGGATTGTAGGGGGTGTCTACAGGGGCTGAGTATGGGAACCTTTTCTAATGGCTTTTTGGAGTGATTTTTCTCAATTCAAACCCCAAATTTCCCAATCTCAGTCCTCATTCAAATTAAAATTTAATTCTTCTTGAAGGCCTAATTTTGACTTAAAGCGCCTTTTAATACAACAAAACAGGTGCCTTAACAGGCAACATCTGGTTGCATTTGCAAATTACATGAAACCTGAAACGTGTCAGTTGTTTCTAGGCAAGTCTTGGCTGCCTATACAGGCAGCCAAGACTTGCCTTGACACATCGGCAAAGGTACATAATGTATATTGTCGAAGTGGAGCAAAAAGCATACAGAAACTCAACATTTCATAAAAACAATTTATTTAATAGAGTTTACAGAGATTGTTCATTATTTCATGTGATTAATATGTAAAAAACCTTTCTACATGTACTATACATGTAGTAGCTTCTGTATTAGTGTTCTCAGTTCACAATGAAGGCAACATTTCTTATTCTTTGTGTGTTCCTTCTCACAAACAAATTCCCAGTTGAAGCCTTCATGACGCGAATTTTCCCAATTACATGGGTCCAGACCCTTTCCCAAAGAGGGATTAGAGGGCAGAAGAATCCATGAAATTAGAAGGTCGATTCCATCAAATTAGAGGACCTTATAAAAACTCTTTTTAAGTATAAACTTCTATTCGAGCATAACACTCTGATCTTAGAACTGAATCATCAAAGGACACGCTTTGGTGGAGCCGTCACCGGAATTGTTTGGGAGAGAGGAATGGAGTTTTCTCACAAGAAAAACGGAGACATATCATAATTATAAACTAACCTGCATTGGTTCCGGTTCGCTGAATTCTACGTGGAGTGTCCCCTTCCCTTCTGCCAATCTCCTAGACTGAATTGTGTATTTCAGTTCCTCTTTCACCAAGGGTGTAATGCTTCCTTCCTCTAAAGCAGCCAATGTCGCGGCAACGAAAGATTCCTCTGCAGTGGGTTCTTTGTGAACAACTCTTTCGAAGTTGTCGCTTGTGTGTCTTTCCTGGTTTTCCTCCTCAAACGTAAAAGGTGTGGGTTTGAAACCACTAGATACTGGAATTGGCCCAGTAGAATCTGAAAATGTCCGAGTCTGAGATTCTGTAACATTAGCTGTTGTCGAACAAATTCTTGTAGCCTGGAGTTCTGTAATACGTGGTAGTAAATCTGGTTTTCTCGAACTGACCATTGTATCTGTCCACCTAGTCAATAAAATGACCCACAAATTTGAGAGTTTATTGATCTTCGTATCTATAATTCTATATAAGTCCACAGCATCATTAAAGGAGTCTATTTCAGTGTATTTCGCAATACCTTTATTCAGATAAAACGATATATAAAGTGAAACGAACAATGTGGACAAAATTTCGTAATCTTTCTATTTTTGGAAATGATGTCACTTCGTCTCTTGAAATCATATAATGTTCCAACAACAATGATCAACGCGGCATAGTCACGGGGGTGGGGTGGGAATAGGGTGGGGTGGGGCTGACCCACCTCCGAACTTTTTCTGGATTAATTGCGAACCTTAAATACTGTCTAGGAATTTAACCAATCCAGTCTTGTTTGACCGAGCACAATGAGCTCTGTCAAACATGATTGAATGGAATCCCCAAAACTAGTTCTTCCCACCCTGCATGATATTTCTAGGGTCACTTTGCTATAGTTTTATCTTCACTTTCTTTGTAGTTCAGCCTTCAAAAAACATTCAGGGTGCACCAATTGGCATGAAAAGTTAATATCTTTCATCATGAAAGACCATGGGGATACACATGTGGGGGCTATACACTCTTTATACAGCACGAGGTGAAATGAAGTTTGTGTGTGTGTGTGGGGGGGGGGGGGGGGGGGGGGGTTAGAAATATTTTCCTGCTACCATTGCAGCAAGCTGACCCCTTTTTATTTTGAATGGGCGAAGAGTTCCAATTAAAAACTTAGCACAGCACATTTTCCAGACAGCAGTAAGGCTTTCACGATTAATCGATTGACGATCGGTCACTCCGACATCGATAAGTATTTTTCGTTGTCGAAGAATCGGTAAATTTTACCCCGTTTTAGACGTTTAATAATTTAAAAAAAATGATGAAAAAAAACAATTGTTTCTAACGGTAAATGGTCAAGAACGCCGACGTTAAACCTCAAGAATCCGTTAGAAGCATTTGTCTTTTATGTACATTCAAAGCTTTGATGTTCTGAACTTTTGAACCGTCAGTGTAATAATCCAGACCGGTCGGCAGTTGCGAACTTCGTAGTTCGCAACTGACGACCTGTCTTGATTATTACACTGACGGTTCAAAAGTTCAGATCATCAAAGCTTTGAATGTACCTAAAACAGGATCGTCTTCATTGTGTATTTGAGGAAAGTCAGCTGACTTGAACTTCATTTTTAACGACTTCAGAGAGTGGGAGGGGTCATCTATGT
Source organism: Pictodentalium vernedei (assembly GCA_031216915.1). Classification (NCBI taxonomy): domain Eukaryota; kingdom Metazoa; phylum Mollusca; class Scaphopoda; order Dentaliida; family Dentaliidae; genus Pictodentalium; species Pictodentalium vernedei. The sequence goes on from CM062292.1 coordinate 239,993,600, forward strand.
ACGATTAATCGATTATCATCGATTATTTGCGACAATTAATCGATTCCTACATAACTTGGATGTTTTTGTTCTATTCCCAAATTATCCTTCCAATGAAGAGCTCTATAAGCTCGTTCTGGAGAAGAATCTCAAACAACATTTAGGAAAAATTGACGAAATTTAACGAGCGTTTTCGAGAGTTCATATAGGGCGTGCAAGTGATTGTAAGTGGTAGATGCAAACGTAAAAGATGCATAGAAGACCAAGGAGGGTGTTCTACGAGCAACTTCCCCGCACCCACCGGCCCACCTCTCCAAAATATTTGCCATTTTTTTCAGAAGAAAGCGCTGCACTCTGACGACATCTGGGAGCATCAGGGATGTCAGTCACATCCCGATGAGCGCAGAATTCGTGGAACTATTTACATTACACACTTAAGCTCCGAGTCAGTGGTTACTCTCCGATGAGTCACGTTTTCATTTCATGAGAAAATTTCTGTACCGAATTCACTAAATCGGTCAGAGCCAAGGTTTACCGAGGCTCAGGTCGATGTAGGGGCGGAGGAAGCTTTAATTTAACTTTTACCTAACCGTTAACGACTAAATTGGCCAGCGCTATTCAAAAAAATCGCCAAACAAATTTTATTTTTCAACCTTTGACGTTAAAACATAGGTTATGGGCCCGTTCGAACGAGGGGTCAGAAGCGATCTTTCCAAGGCAAAAAATGAAAATGTTTAGAAATTCAGAAAATGTGGTCTTTTTTACAATTCTCGTCTCCTATTTGTAAAGATTAATTCAATTCTACTTTCGAAACCAACTCACCTACAACGTTACGACATCGACGCTGACTTCTGACGTCACTCCCATATTCGACGTGATTTTCCGAAATGGGCCATTTGGTGTTGATTATGTGACAAATTAGTTTGTGGGAACAAAATGCGGTTGATGAATTCAAATCATAAAAAAATAACTATAAGAGGTTTCACTGTGTGCGTGCATTTGTGTTCGACTGACAGGGATGTGGCTAGAGGTTTTCGACTCGTGGGGGGGGGGGGGGGGGGAGGGGTCGGTAAGGAAACCCCTCTCGGCCCCTCCCCCTATAGTTGGAAATTCACTACCGAGAAAACTAATTTTGAAAATGAAGCCATGAAAGGGGGCATACAATTGATTCTATTAACTGAAATGCCAGCACATTTATGATAGAATTATCATGTTATTATTATTTGGTATTATTCTGGGAATTGAATATGCTAAACAAATGCTCAAGCTGAAAACTTTGAGCATTTCACACTGTCCTAACATTAAATCAGATCTTATGCAGGAATGATCAGTTTTCGATGTTTCGTCATTTTGTAACTGTGAATGATGGAATTAACTCAGGAAGGGTGAACAGTCTAGTGCAATCTAGTTCTACATGATGTGATTTTCTTGAAGTGCATTTCGCGTCTTTTTTTATTACGATAAGTAAACGTAGTATAGAAATGTGGTACCGATTGACATCATACATACTTATGAAGCCTGATATTGCGTACACTGTAGTTGCAAATAGTAACAGATGGAAATCTGGGAAGTAAAGGAGACATCGGCATCACTAAAGAAGCTCTAAAATCCAGACAGATGGAATTCCCAACTACTCGCCACTTGCCTTCCCAATTTCCAACTATAGGAAATTTTGGGCAGGATGGGGGAGGGGGCACCCCCCCCCCCCACACACACACACACACACACTCCTGTCGCCACGTCTCTGACGACTGACGGCGCTCCGGGCTCTTACAGTAGACGTTTAGAAAGTTTTCTTCTGTTTTTGATTCGATGACAAATAGTTACACGCTAAAAACTAAAGTGTTAAAAACTACACTTGATGTGCTGTATTTAACACTTACTAAGTGCTGAACTTGCACTTTGTTCAAGTGTAGATATCCCAGAACTTGACAGGTGTTACAATAATACCACTTGACAAGTGTGATGTCGCGACACTTAAAAGGAAACAACGCAGATGACGCGGATCAGGATCGAACTCTCGAGCCTGATCCGCGTCATCTGCGTTGTGTCCTTTTAATTATGTGCCCACCAAGCGCAAATCAAATTATGGAGGATTCTGGAAGAACCACCAATGCTAGACACATGAGAAGTGCCATCCATTCAAGTTTCAGATGTCTGACGATTGTAAAGACTAAGTGCTTAAAGCATTGCACGGTGAGTGTTAAAATCAAACCCTAAGAGTTAGAATGGGTTTAACACCTTGAAAGTGTCAGTTTTAACACTTTAGTTTTTAGTGTGTAGGCTAGACAAAAATACTTTCTTACTGATACATATCATCCCCTGGGTTCCAATGTGTTCTACGTGCCAATAGGCTGCCAGTAGGCACATAGAACAGATTAGAACTCAGTGGGCGATATGTATAGACTGGATCGAAGAATTGTAAGTCGTATTCTGGCCAACTTCCGTTCAGTTACAAATTAAGCAAAACCAATTTCTGAAAGCGGATGTTCGATAAAATTTGTATTTTATCATCACGTGCGTATTTTCATTTTTTTTTTTTTTTGAAACAATTTCACGAAGGGAAAATAATTTAATATTTATATGTGTGTGTGTGTGTGTGTGTGTGTGTGTGTGTGTGTGTGTGTGTGTGTGTGTGTGTGTGTGTGTGTGTGTGTGTGTGCGTGCGAGTGCGTTTGTCTTACCAACTTGACGAGGTAAATAGACAAAAGAGTTTGCGTGTTTCGCCTTACCGAGGTACAAAAGACAAAAGAAACCCTTTACTTCGGTTGTTTTCCCAGAACTGTACCGGCAAAACGAGGTTGAAACCGTTAGTCCACACAGAGGACAGACAATGGGGTACCTCGGTATGTAGGGAAAACAAGACTCTGTGTGTGTGTGTGTGTGTGTGTGTGTGTGTGTGTGTGTGTGTGTGTGTGTGTGTGTGTGTGTGTGTGTGTGTGTGTCAAATTAAAAAAAAAAACAAAAACAAATAAATATACGGATGACGATAAAAATTAAATAATTTTGCGGTTTTCACCTTCACTTTCACATTTTATTTTTTATTAATCCCTCAAAATAACATTATGCCCCTGAACCGACCTTTTCTGATCATCTATTCCCACTTTTTTATTTGTTATGTTACACTTTGCCTAACACGAAGGGAAGAAGACCATTGTCAAAATAAATTTCTGTGACAATTTAAAATTCCAATTCATTGCCTAAAAAACATAGCTTATTTCTCCTCAGTGAAAGTTCAAACGAAACATCATTGAAAGGGAAATCGAACTTTTTAACATTCACGTTCATATGTCAGTGTATTTCTGTTGATTTTAGATTTATATGTAGAAAAGAAATGAAATATGAAAATATTGATTGAACATTACTTGTATAGAGCGTGAGAACAAGCCTAAACTGCACAGAAAATTTGTAAACTCACCGGCACAGACTTCAGCAATAAAACTGATAAAATTTCGTTTCTGGGATTTCCCGATAGCAAAAGTAGGTTGACTAAGATTCACGTGAACAAGGTTGGTCACACTCATTGGCTAACGAATGTTCTGGAATTGGATAACGGTAGACGGAAAGTATACTAATTTTCGAGTCGCAATTTTTGTGATAAAATGTGCGTGCTTCGAATACAACAAACTGCGCAGTGCTTCAGTACAGGAGTTGTACCAGAGAGCTTACATATTCTGGTCGTCGAGTTTTTACTCGACAATTAAGATCGAACCCGTCAGATATGGTTAGCGTGACAGCGTATTATTTCTAATACTGAAAGTGTAATAGTAATCGATCCAGGAGAAAGGGTGGAAGGTGCGACCCCCATCCCTCCACACTGGAACCATGAAGAAAACACTTGTATGTATTTTGATGATTTCATAAAATAACCTATGTTAATTATGTTATACTATTTGTTTTTTTTTCCTCCAAATGTTAGGACGTGATACAGTTCGCGGAGAGTGTATTATCACTAAATCACCCGCAGCGTGGAGATTCCACCTAAGCAATAATTGCAAATTTGTTGCAAGGCATACCAAGCACAGGCAAAGTTTCAACCAATGGACCTCCGGGTTAAACCCGGAGGTCCACTGGCTGAAACATTGCTTGTGTGTTTTGTCCATATGCACAAAATTTGAAAGTTATAGTTTGGGTGGTAACTTCACTCTGCGGGTGATTTAGTTACAATCCACTCTCCACGTACTGTATGTTAAAAACATTGGGTCGCCTTAAATATTAGTAGTGGGTCCCCTTAAATAGTAGTAGATAAAACGATTTGACTGTCGCTTCACCACACTTCATGCAACATTCACTCTGCGTTCGTTCTGAATATAACATCCTTTGATGTAACAACAACAACAACATGCAGACCCTACCGAGTAAAAAAAACAGCAGTGTCTTCATCTATTACTTACGGTGGATGATTTAGGACACAGAGAATTTTTTTTATCTCATTATAACCAGATACATACTGAAGTCGTGGACTCGTGGAATTCTATTTTCTTTTTCAAAACATAGTTGATTATTCATTATTGTAAACACAACTGGCACACAAGGCAACCGCGACGTTATTATTTAGTATGGGGATGTTTTCGCAAGTCTACAATGTTAAGTTTAATTATTTATAGGGGTTTAACGACAATTTCGACGGCCGGGGTCACCTAGCGTCAGACAGTTTTACGGGTGGAGGAAGCCGGGGCACCCGAAGAGAACACCGAGCATCGGCGAGCAACTATCATTCTCCCCAAAGTACTAATTACACAATGTAGGGTTAGCATTAGTTGAAGACAAGCGCACGTGAAGGACGCCTTAGTACATAGTGCCACCGTGCACCCCCTCCCACGTGGGCAATCGGGATTAAGTATGGGGATCGAACCATGGACCTTTAGGTTTGAAGTTCAACGCCGTAACCACTGAGCCATAGGACTGTCACGATTTTTTTAAATTTAGGGATCCATTAGTCGGCGAAAATAATCCATAATAATCGATTAATCGTACATAGATTGATCCCCAACCACTCGCCCTCTCTTCAGTGGCGTAGCGGAAAATCTTGTGCCCCCCCCCCCCCCCTCGCGAGATAGAGACAGGGGTCCTTTCATAATGGTGGTTGCCTTTAAAACGGGAGCAAATTTAGTATTGTTACCGTGCACAGCATACAGGATTCACGCAGTACATTCTAAAAGTACGACTCTGTAGATTTTTTCATTACATGTTTTAAGTTTCACCCCCACCATCCAACGATACACACATGCACGCCCAACATGTGTGACTTGAGAGGCACCATGTATGTATATTGTTCATTTCTCACCCCTACCAGTTACAATGATGTAGCGTTCACGTAACCCTTTACCTAACCTGAAAAGCAGACGACACTTGCAAAAATAATTCTTGAATAACTAATTATTTTCATTTTTTTTGAGACAAAAAATGAAAAAAATAATGAAAATTAATTGGCGATTTTTGAGAACAGCGCTGGCCGGTTTTGGCTGTTACGTTAGGTAAAGGGTTAAAAGAATAATACATAGACCACAAAGAGTACGTCATGTGGAAGTAAGAGTTTGAAATTATGTGTATTTGGTACACAGTCTCGCTCTCTCTCTCCCTTTGCCTCTTTCTTCCAGCGTTGGGACGTCCTTCAAGACGGGGGCCCCCCTCTTTTAGCCCCCCCCCCCGCAATGCGGGCCCTGCGGGCCCATCCCCTACGCCACTGCCTCTCTTTGAAGTCGTTAAAAATTAAGTTCATGTCAGTTGACCTACCTCAAGTAAACAACGAAGAAGGTCCTCTTTTAGGTACATTCAAAGCTTTGATGTTCTGAACATTTGAACCGTCAGTGTAATAATCAAGACCGGTCGTCAGTTGCGAACTTCGTAGTTCGCAACTGACGACCTGTCTTGATTATTACATCAAAGCTTTGAATGTTTCTAAAAACAAATGCTTCTAACGGCTTCTTGAGGTTTAACGTCGGCGGTTATGGCCATTTACCTTTAGAAACAAAAGTCTTTTTCATCATTTTTTAAAAATTATTAAACGTCTAAAACGAGGTAAAATTTACCGATTCTTCGACAACGAAAAATACTAATCGATTTCGGCGTGACCGATCGACAATCGATTAATCGTGTCAGCCTTATTGAGCCACCGCGCTCCCTACAACGTTAAATAAAAAGTGGGTAAATGCTGGAAGATTGCCGCAACATTTTCACAGCGTCGACTAAAACGTCGCCAATCCTCAAGGTATTTATTCCGACTCGAGTTGATCGAAAGTAAATCCCTTGCATGCTACTAGCTGATATTCCCGCCAAGGACAGAATTTCTCTTGCCGCTGAAATAAGTATAATTTGAACATATCCAATCAAATTTACCGCTTGTAAACTGAATGGATTTTTCCACATTTAATTTCTTGAGTTAAATTTTGACGAATTTTTCATCAAATCTAGTCATGGCTGCTTTAGAGCAGCCACGATTAGATTTGCTGAAAAATATCTTGAAAACACTCAGTGGGTTAAGAGTTAAGTTTTGGTAAACTGAATACCTTACCGTTTAGGTTTGGACTTGTCAGGGTGTAATGCTAAACATTTCGATATTGGGGGTACGGCTCTATTAGGGCAGCCTCACACTAATATATATTTATTTATTTATTTATTGGTGTTTAAGGTCACATACTTATGCACAATGGCTAATCGTGACCGTGACAGTTTTACGGGTGGAGGAAGCCGGAGTACCCGGAGAGAACCACCGAGCAACGACGAGCAGCTGTCAGCTCTCCAACATCGTAACTCTGAACTCTGCACCGCAGCACAGGCAGGGTTAGATTGGTTGAAGACATGCGCACCATCGACGTGCAGTACGCCTCAGTACACAGCGTCATCGTGCCCCCATGTAGGCAATCGGGGTGAAGTGTCTTGCCCAAGGACACAACGCGGTTGCCGCAGGTGGGATTCGAACCGAGGACCTCTCAGCTTGCAGCCTGCACCTCTACCAACTGAGCCACCGCGCCCCTCACTAATATATATTTATTTATATACATTATATGTATATATAATCAGTGGGAGATATTTGCCTGATTGGCATGGTAGGAGTACAAAAATCAAAGCTATATGTTTTGAGACTTCTTCATTTTGAGAAAAATGCACCTTTTTGCTCCTTGTTTAAACATCAAGTGCTCGGATTAATTTTATGTTAATAAATAGTGTATATACATTTACACAGCTGCAGATGACTTAACTGTGTTTCTGCATTATAGTTTGTTGCTTGTGCAAGCAGCCAAGAATGATGTAAAAACACTCCCATGATAAATGTATTCCCCCACCACTAGAGTTCTCAAAAGAATACACCTGGGACAACTTTCTCAGAACCATCTAAAGGGGGCAGTTTGTGGGTGTGTGGGGACTGAATGGTTAACAATATTTCGGCCAGATGGGAATATTTGTTTAACATAGAGCCAAAACATGCATTTTCCAAGACTTTAAAGTCCTTAGTAGGATCAAACCAACCGACGGAATCTTTAATTATATCTTAAGAAAGATATCTTCCATGTCAGTTCAATGACAAAAATTGTAAGAGTCCATATTCATTATTTAGGGGGTAGGCCCATCAATATTTTCAACGTGCAGCCTTGGGGCTGCACGTTGAAAATATTGCTTCGTCTACCTTGCCCTTAACTTAGCAGATATCATACTTAACCCATTATCCAACGAATCGAACGCAACCGCCCGCGTAATATGCAGATTCAGCAGCTGAAAAAATATTATTTTTTCGAAAAATTTCAACAAAACCATATCATGTGACCCCTCTTTGGAACGAGCTCGTTCCAATGAGGGGTCACATGATACGGTTTTGTTGAAATTGTTCGAAAAAAAAAAATGATATTTAAATTAAAAAAAAATTGATATCGTCTGCGTTGGGTAAAGGGTTAATGGAAGTATGACGTACAATACCCTGGTACGGTAAAACCTCCTCTGGTGTTCAAAGGGTTAATAGTCTGTGCATGCCCTAGCACTTGCACCCGTGCGCCCATCCCGGTTCCTACGCCACCCCCCCCCCCCCCTCCCCCCTCCTTGTCGTTTGCAACTTGTGTTAAGTCAGTGGCTTACAAACCTCTGCGTTGTCATGAAATTTGTCTTTTAGGAACGATCTCGTGTTCATTGAGAAGGTTCGTTTTATTTTTCTGGCAGCTGGAAAAACAAAACAAACAAAAAATTAAAATAAAACTTTTAACAAAATGCCGAAACTAACCACCGGCGGATGATTTCAGTGTTCCTTACAGTCTTCCAGAAAGGTCCAAATTATCAATCCTTCAAGGTGAACACACTAGTTCATTCGCGATGGCGAGTCGAGCCTTTGAACCTGCGCCGAATGTCCCAAAGCGCAGGTGGGATGGGTTTCTAAAAAAGAAAATTCGACTCTATTGTAACTTAACAAAATGTGACCAATTTAAAAAAAAAAACTATAGGCCTAACGGAAAAATTGATAAGACAGTAAACATATTCATCAATCAAGAAAACAACTAAACTATGCAAATAAATAAATGCGAACATTGGCCTGTCGTGTTCACAACACGTGCTGGATGGAAATCATGCTATCTTCGAACTGCCACATTTTTCGTGTCTGATTCACACAATACAAAGAAATACTCATGTACTTCCGATGGCAGTAGTTTTCTTGAAACAAAATTTTCCACAAATTTATTATTTTTATTTTTTACTCCTGTCTTACGAGAACAATATCACACTCGCTGACATATAAACTTTACAAGAAGCCCCGAAACCTGTAATCACAGAAATGGAAGTCGGATGTGAATGAAAGACATTATTTCATTCAGTTTAAATATTTACTATATTTACTACCAAACCAGTTTGTACTTGATTTCCGAACAGAACATGCGCTGACACGATCTATTTGGGAATCTTACCTGAACGCCGGCTCTCAAGAAGGGCACGGGCAGTTATTTTCCCGCAAGGTTTTCACCGTTCTTTACTCGTGCGAGATAGAAGCTTTAGTGCTACATAGGTTTACTTATCGTAGTTTTATAATTGCGTAACGTATCTGAACGTATTGGCAATAACGAAATCGCTTAGTGTCTTTCATCACACACAGAAATAGCTGTGTCAGTCAACAAATGCAACGTCATTTCGTACTACTACGGAAACGTATAAGCGACAGAGTGAATATTTCTCAACATGACAACAGTAGTGTTTATTTCAGGTGTTGTGCAAAAATTGGGAATTTTTTGTTGAAATTCTCTCTTAGGCTGTCACGATTAATCGATTTTTCGATTGTCGATCTGTCACGCCGAAATTGATTAGTATTTTTCGTTGTCAAAGAATCGGTAAATTTTACCCCGTTTCAGACGTATAATAATTTTAAAAAATGATGAAATAAACTGTTGTTTCTAAACGTAAATGGCCAAGCACGCCGATGTCAAACACCAAGAAGCCGTTAGAAGCATTTGTCTTTTAGGTACATTCAAAGCTTTGATGTTCTGAACTTTTGAACCGCCGGTGTAATAATCAAGACCGGTCGGCAGTTGCGAATTTCGCAGCTGGCAACTGACGACCGGTCTTGATTATTACACTGACGGTTCAAAAGTTCAGTCAGAACATCAAGGCTTTGAATGTATCTAAAAAAAGGATCATCTTCATGTTTACTTGAGGTAGGTCAACTGACTTGAACTTCATTTTTAACAACTTCAAAGAGAGGGCGAGGAGGTCATCTATGTACGATTAATCGATTATCGATTATTTGCGAGGATTAATCGACTCCTAAATCGCGACAGCCCTAAAATCTCTCTCTTGAACATTTGTAATTTTATTTTAAAATTTTTATTTTTATATATATCATGGGTGTACCAGAAAATTCGTTTCAAACAGGAGACTTAATTTTCCCGTTCCCCTAAACCAGTGGCGAGGTCTGCAATTTTTACCTGGACACAAAGAGGGGGCGGATGGGAGGGTGGGTGGTTCGAGGCCAAAGAAAAAACGAGCAATGCAAATTTTTCCTTACACGCCAATATACTCATATCATTAAACGAATCATCCAATAATACATCACCATTATTTGAGGATAAGAGGGATGGTAGACTATACCTCATTGGCGGATTTCCTCATAGCCTGATACGATAGAAAATGGGTGCCGAATGGCAGAATATTTTTAGTTAGATGTGCTGGCAGTGGGGTGCCACGGGGCGTCGTCGTTAAATACTCAGATGAGGATGAGAGGAATGGAAGATTATACCCCATGGAGAGGTTTCATCGTGGCCATCATGGCTTCAACGATAGATAAAATGGAACAGAAGGCCAGTCGTTTGTCAGTTAAGGTGCCGGAAATGGAGGGTCACAGGTCCTGGCCTGTCAATACCCAGATGAGGGTATGAGGAATAATAGACTATTCTCCATCGAGGAATTACCTCGTGGCCTTGTACGATGAAAAGCGGCGCCGAATGCCAGTCGATTGTTAGTTGTGGATACTGGATGTTGGATGCCACGATCCGTGGGAGTAAATTACAATGATCTGATTGGACGATCCGGTCAGGCCAGTCATGCCTTAGGATGTTCGGATCAATAACAAGAATATCTGGAATAAGGTTAGAACTAGTCGGACCAGACAACGAAAGCTAAAAATCATATCCAGTAAGCAAAAACTGTTTCGAAAGAGAGGGTATTCAATACCACCGGAGTATACTCCGGAACAATGGGACATACCGTTTTAGATCCCTTTCAGTCGTATAGAGAACTTTCGGTTCTCTATACGACTGAAAGGGATCAAGAAGGCTATCTTTGCTATATGTCATCAAATATAGCAAAGATAGCCTTCTTGGTCCATTTCGGTCGTTTCTGTTTTAGGGTAATTGTTGGGTTGTTTTCAGACATTGGATATGCTCCTACTAAATCGACATACCCCAAGGAGACACCCCCGCCCTATAAGACAACTTTCAGTAACATAGCAATCACTTGCCACCATAGAAACCAAGATAGCGACCTCCAGTAAACAAAATGAACGACGGAACCACGTGCCATCTTCACAACACGTGCTACGCATGCGTACAGACATCACCCATCACAATGTTTTTGAAATCACAGGCCCGCTCTCACTGGTTACACCATGACTACCCCACATGGCGTACTTGGGACACATGTCTATGGCGTCATTTCCGGGGTTCGGGTAAGGTACCGCCCAAAAGGCCCAATCGGGTACATGTCCTACAATAGATTCGAAAGCGGAATCTCGCTGAACTCTTCTTCTCTCATCAAGTCTCCTTTTATGGAAGTTTACGGAGGTTCCGCATCCGAAACTACTTTGATTCCTTTTATCGAATATTTCGCTTTTAACCCTTTTTTAGTTAGACCGAACTCCAGCCTGCTCATCTTAAACGCAAGCAAACAAAATTGTCCCACAGATGAGAGGAACGATTTTTAATACAATTTGAATGTATATCTTTTGGGAGTGTAATCAGGGGCGTTGGTAAAGCACTCCACCCACCCTAATAAGGTTGTGTTGGAAAATATTAGGTTCTGGCGAATTTGTGTACTGCAAATAATAATTCATTCTCTCCATTAGGAAACAAAAAAGGAACTGCGCAGAGCCAGACTGAAGGAAACTACATATCAGTGTTATCACCCTGTTTGAAAATGCGTTCCAAACTTTAGAGGGTTGCATCGTTTTTTAACCCTTTACCCAACGTAACGGCCAAAACCGCCAGCGCTATTCACAAAAATCGCCACAATTTTCATGATATTTTCATTTTTTGTCTCAAAAACTTTGATTATGACCCCTCTTTGGAACGAGCTCGTCGAGCTCGTTCCAATGAGGGGTCATAACCTATGTTTTTGAGACAAAAAATGAAAACAAATTAGTTATTCAAGTATTTTGTTTGCAAGGATTAAACTGACTATTGATTTAACTGCAGTTCTTGTGTGAAGACCGGAGGGGGGGGGGGGGTGGGGGTGGAAGGTGGGGGGGGGGGGGGCAGTAAAAATTTGCAAGACGTGACGTCCTATGTTTTATTCAGCTCCTTTTTACACCCACCCACCCTTACGTGCCAATTTTTTACTACCGTTCTCAGACACCCACCCCCACTCTCCCATTAAAATCCAAAATAAACTTATAAACTTAGTAGGCACAGCTGTCTTTGGGGGGGGGGGGGGGGGTTCGTAATGTTCTTAAACTGGCACCACTAATTTAAACCTCTGTGGGCTGCTGTGGTCTGCTGTGGGCCCCAATCTACAAATGACAAGCTGTTCAATATCAGGCTTGGCCAGAGCAGGTGTACATATACGGGGGGAACAAATTTTCATTTGAATTGTTCTGTCAGTATTCTCAGGTGTTTGCTACTTTCCTCTTCTATCCATACAAATTCTATTAATAAATAACTTGGGTTGAATTTAGTGCATCAGAGAGAATTTTCCCAAAATATTGTCTGCACATTTTCTACATTTCGAACAAGACACCCACCCCCTACTAACGTGTGACATTTTCCCAGATTAAGCCCAATATTCTCACATATAAAGCCTCCTGATGTTGTATTTATGTTAAGAGTGTGATGAACAACATCATCTTTAAGGTTTGAAACACAAATGATGGTATATATTAGCTGATATATTGATATATTTTTGAAAAATTCAAAAAAAATTGCACAAGTTGGAAATGCACATGTTTGGCGCACTCAAGAGACCCACCCACCCCCACGTCACGTCTTGCATATTTTTGGAGCCTCCCCCCCCCCCCCCCCTTGAAGACTGGCAGTATTTACGTCTATAAGAATGTGCTGCAATATCAACAAATTGAAGCTCAATTCGATTCGATTCGAAACTCTCAGCTTGATTCGAATCGACCTGAAATTTGTGATTCCAAAGAAATCACTGCTTAGCAATTGGGCCTGCACAAGTTATAGTGTAGTGGGAATTCAGGACAGTTGCCCAGTCCAATGGGGGTTAACAAAACCGAAAAGAACATCAAATCAGACACTTCTTTCAGAAAAAGAACCTTTCAACTGTTATCAAGCCTCCACAGGGACTTATGACTATTAAGGCAACCAAGACATGCGTAGATATCACTGCTAAGCAATTGGACATGCACAGGTTATAGTCTAGTGTGACTTAGGACAGCTGCACAGCCCATTGAGGGTTAAAAAAACTGAAAAGAAAATCAGTCACTTCTTTCATGAAAATGAACCTTTCAATTGTGATCAAGCCTCAACCGGGACTTATAAATAGCAAATGCAGGAAAATTTGAAAATTCAGACGGTATCGGTATTCAACGATTGGTTCGGTTCGGTTTTTCGGTATCCCATGATATGGGTATCGGTTCGGTTTTTCGGTATATTGCCCATCTCTATCTGTAACTGGATGGATTCACGTTTGTGTGTTTATTGGTGGGTAAATGTATCGTCTATCCCATATCTGGTCAACATTTTCATTTATTTATTGGTGTTTAAGATCACTTTCAATTCTCGTTATATCCTGACAGCAACACAGGTATGAAATGAAGTGTAGGCAATCTATTATACCTGTACGGCCCAGACGAAAGCCTTGGTGACTGATGTCAGGCCGAACGGGCCATTTTTGGTGGACGACCTCTGAAGTGACGTCAACTTGTCGTGACTAGTAACGCCATATGGGCTGTTAAGGAAGCGCACGAGAGCGGCCATGTTATGTCGTCATTATCATAGTATTACTCACATGTGGTTATGGTCATACGTTTTTCCGCCGTCCTGTATATAAGATGGAAACCTTGGTCTCTAAAATGGTATCTGGTGGCTATGGGGCACAGGGTGTCTTTCAACGGTACGGGGTATGTTATGAGGGCGTGTTCCATTGTATGGCGGATATCGAATTCCCGAAATTGACCAGACATTGATTAATATTACCGAAATTGACGCGTCCGGACCGCCCTCTTCACGTCACTCCATTTGCAGGAGTGCCACGTAGCTTAGTGGCGTATTGTTCGATATGCGTTCTACTTGTGTGTGAGTATATCTGTTTATCGAAATGATCTGGATGTGGTACAAAGGGCACTGTGCTAGAAGCCACTAGTATAGAAAGCCAATTGCAGTACAGGGAGTTATGGCAAGTCTCAGAAAGTGATAATAGTACACGCTAAAAACGAAAGTGTTAAAAACTACACTTGAAGTGCTGTATTTAACACTTACAGAATGCTGAACTAGCACTTTGTTCAAGTGTAGATATCCCCAAACTTGACAGGTGTTACAATAATACCTCTTGACAAGTGTAATGTCGCGACACTTAAAAGGAAACAACGCAGACGACGCGGATCAGGTTAGAACTCTCGAGCCTGACCCGCGTCATCTGCGTTGTGTCCTTTTCATTATGTACCCACCAAGGGCAAATCAAATTATGGACGATTCTGGAAGAACCACCAATGCTAGACACATAGGAAGTGCCATCCATTCAAGTTTCAGATGTCTGACGATTGTAATGTCTAAGTGCTTAAAGCATTGCACTTTGAGTGTTAAAATCAAACCCTAAGAGTTAGAATGGATTTAACACCTTGAAAGTGTCAGTTTTAACACTTTCGTTTTTAGTGTGTAGGAGCTCGCGGTACGAAGAGTGCGTACTAACAGTGGGCTTGTTGCAGAAGCTACAATCTGTGGCGGTAGTAGGTTTTGTATTTGCCAATGACGGTGGCCCATATTGATAGAGTGACATAGTACAACAATAGTGGTAGTAAACGATATGGTTAAAAGTATAGCATACCACAGCCATAGTCGTCAGAGTCACATTCAGTGACAGAATGTTGTGATTATAGTGCTATTGTGGGGATGTACAGTACAGCCGCCTTGGACGGGTCGTAATACACACGTGAGCAGTGCTGTCCATGTATGAGTTTACCAGGTAATAAAAACCATCATCAGCAAAATTTTAATTTATGAAGCACTGGGTTGTACCTGATGCTTCATTAATTAAATTTGTGTTGATTATTTCTATAATTAGTGTTTGAAATCTAATATTATTGCGTCCGTGGAAATATTGCCCATCCATCGAAAGTGACCAGTCCAAGGCGGCCGTACTGCATGGATGGGGATTATCAATTCTAGGAGTACACAAGGCTCGAAGGTAAAACTGCCCAAATTGGAAGGTTCTTCTACTCTACCTGCACAATGACGTTGAAGTAAAGTTATGTCCGCTCTGGAACAGGCGAAATGGTTAAACACACTAACAAAACAACGATTCTATCCAGAGTAGAGCTACTCTATGGAAGAAACTAGGGCATCCCGTGAAACGTCAATAGGATTATGTCACTATCTGCTACTCATACCAATCGACTACCATCAAAGATGGTAATTTGGACACATCCATTTCATTGATTTCTGTATAGCGTCTTGTTCATTAAGGTAATTTCATACACTTTCATACACTCGCTCGGAACAACCCCCCCCCCCCCCCCGCACCCCCAACCCCCCTTACTGTTGAAAGCGATCAAGTTCCATTTTAACCCTTTACCCAACGTAACGGCCAAAACCGGCCAGCGCTATTCTCAAAAATCGCCAATTAATTTTCAAAATATTTTCATTTTTTGTCTCAAAAACATAGGTTATGACCCCTCGTTGGAACGAGCTCGTTCCAACGAGGGGTCATAACCTATGTTTTTGAGACAAAAAATGAAAAAATTTAGTTATTCAAGAATTTTTTTTGCAAGTGTCGTCTGCTTTTCATGTTAGGTAAAGGGTTAATAATGTGTCATTTTCGAAACCAAGATGACAGTTCCAAAAGTTCAGACGAAGATGTTCCAACTGGAAAAGAATATCGAGAAATGTTTGTGGAGACGGGGTCACACGTATTGTCGCATATTTGGATATAGTTACCCATTTAAACTCCAACTAGTCTGCATGGATGATTTGGGGCATCGATAAAACAACTTCACGAGATAGCAAAAATAGACACTATAGCAATGCGCTTAAAAAATCTTCAAAGCAAAACTCCAAATAGACTTCAAGACAGCGAATTAATAATAGAACTCAATGCGCATCGCGTCCTCAATAGGAGAACTAAATAATCTGGGGCGTGTCTATCGAACGAGTCAAAGATTACATCCTTGCGATGGGGTGAGCCAGGCATTCTGTGACATAAATTCAGAACTGGCTGCGGGTGCCACGATACGCACGAAAGCTTGCCTCTGTTACCAGTGGGAGTTGCAAACAGCGAAGAAAATCTCCACCTGCTGCCGGGTCTCCCCTCCCCGCGATATAAATTTCGGAGAAAAAATGCTGGCTTCCCCATCCACATGTCACTGGTCGTCACGGACGGAACAGTTGTAAAATAAAAACCGAACTGCTCTAATTTCTAGCTCTCTATCTTTTCTACCTCCTCTGTCTCATTAGACACACGACCAAACTGAATGACAAATTATGAGGGATTGAAACAATCCTCATGCAAAGATGTGCAGAAAACCTAACAAGACCGAGGCAAGGATTGAAACAATCTTGCCAGCAAACAGCCCTTTTAAGAGGTTTTTTCCCTTTTTGGTGGAGGTGGGGGAGGTCATTTGGAATTCCCGAAAGATAACCAGATACCTCACAATCACATACGGCATCCTATCTCCCAGAATGCTTGATGGATAACTCCCGGTTCCTCAAAACTAAACTATTGGAGATTTCTCCACTCCTCTTTTTGTAACCGCTGTAATAAGAATCGAGATGGATGTTATTGGAATTTTGAGTTCGATGTCGATTCGGTGTTTTAGGGTGTAAATCGCGGTATCGGTTGGGTATTCCGTATCTCACTTCATTTAGACCCGCTGATAACACCAATGCGTAATTCACATTAGGAAAGTACAGAACATGTTGTCCTTGTTTCATTCAACCACAGCGCTACAAATGACACTACCAACGTGCTCAACATTGGTATTCGTTTCCCAAAATAAATCATATCTACAGTACTTTTGTGACTTGTTCCAAACACACCTTAACATTCAAAGGCCTAGTTCGGACTTATGTGACCTCAGAACGTGTGCCCTTAGCACGCCATCATTAGGAGGTTCTGCTGACAATAGATAAATCACTTGAGGTGTGATTTCTTGTCAAGTCTCAGCTTTCGAGACTTGACCAGAAAACACAGCTAAGCAACAGGACAGATACATAAGGGATGTAGTCTTGCGGAATTCAAGACAATTTCAGAGGCTATTAAGCATTAACCCTTTACCCAACGCAGACGATTTCAAAATTTATTATTTTAAATACCATTTTTTAAATTTTTTCAAAAAATGTCAACAAAACCATATCATGTGACCCATCTTTGGAACGAGCTCAACGAGCTCGTTCCAAACAGGGGTCACATGATATGGTTTTGTTGAAATTTTTCGAAAAATAATATTTCTTCAGCTGCTGAATTTGCATATTACGCGGGCGGATGCGGGTGATTCGTTGGGTAAAGGGTTAACGAAACTGAAAAGAAAATCAGTCACTTCTACCATGAAAATAAAACCTTCAACTGCTATCAAGCCTCATCACCTTATTGACTTGATCACTTTATCACATTACTAATCTTCCATGTTTTACCAGAAAGAGTTGACAGTCTTTCGGAAATATCTTGAGCCAAAGGTTGAGTATTTCATTCACATATGAATAGAACGGGATACTGTTTCCATCTTAAAATAATTTCCGCCAAAATAAATATCAACAACTGACATGCGAGCTCGCTTCGAAAAGAGACGTCGTTAGTTGTTCATACTTATACAGGCGGAAATCCGGTTGAGACTTAAAAAGCATATAAGAGACTAGCATTATGAAAACATCGAATGCGGAGAAGCGTCACAACACCCCTTTTCCTAAATGGATTACCACCATTCTGTATAGCGTAACCTTCCAACAGGTTACAATACGAGCTCATTATTTCCAAGCCTGCACAACAACGTGCATGGATAACAGCGCCAAGCAATGCAGCAACAATAGAAGCGGTCGTGGAGGAGGGGGGGGGGGGGCAGCTAACGTTTCGGAATGTTTTGGATTCTAGGTTCAAGACTCGGAGGGGTGGGGGGTTCAGCCCAGTGAAAAACACTCCTCAGTGTGAGGAGTTATGGAAAATTGTAAGCGAAATTGGCGAGGTGGGACGAGAACAAAGAAGTCTTTGGATGGCCTGCGTGATAAGAAGCCAGCTTTTGAGGAGTACCTGGCTTTATTTATTCATTTTATTACGAGTTTAAGGACACATTAACAGACAAGATCATATCGACAGTTGTACGGGTGGAAGAAGCCGGAGTACCCAGAGAGAACCACCGAGCAGCTGCCAGCTCCCCAACATTGTAACTCCGCACTGCAGAACAGGCAGGGTTAGACTGGTTGAAGACATGCGCACCATCGACGTGCAGTACGCCTTAGTACACGGCATCATCGTGTCCCCATGTAGACAATCGGGGTGAATTGCCTTGCCCAAGGACACAACGCGGTCCGAATCGATCGCTCAGACGGTCACCCATTCAATCACTAACCGGGCTCGACGTTGCTTTACTTCGGTGATCTGTCAAGAACAGATTACCGCAACGCCACCGAGTCCCCGAGGAGTACCCGAATGGCACCTTTGGTGGGTGGAGATGGGGGGGGGGGGTAGTTCAGCTATCCGAACGTGTGTAGTGGGCAGCCACAACGTTCGGATAGCTGAACTAGGGGGGGGGGGGGGGGGGTGACTGCTGTTACAACTGGAGTCCAGATCGCTGGAGTTTAAGCGGACAATTTGGAAAGACAATGACAAGTGGTGCCAAATCTAGAATAGAGGTGAGCAGCAAAAGTTATGCGATTTTATTTTTCATCACTTCAACACATATAAGGCAGTTATTTTTGAAGTAATCAAATCGGTGTATATTAACAAGAATAACCGACCATTCAGAGAATCGAACTATTTATATTATACTGTGGTTTAGATAATGCTTTAAGTTAACCAATTTTATAATATACTCACGGTATAGAAATGGACTTCTTAGAATGTTGATACATGCAAACTACTAATGTTGGGAATGTGTTTATTTGGTTGTTTCACAAAAATAAAATAAAATGAAAACTCGTCCTACAAGATACTTGCAGTTAACGGAAAAATCGACCTTGCTTCTTTTCCAAGCGGAAGAACGCAAACATTACCGTGCTTTCGATTTCTCATCAGATTTCTTTTCTCTGAAAATGAAACTACATCTAATGATGGTTCCATTTTCGATATACTAGTAATACTACATTAGGCAAAATACGAGAAGTGTATTTTCAGCACCAACTTCCATAACACATTTAACCCACATACCACCCAACTCTGCAACTGAAGGTACGTGTTGAAGCCTGCCTCATAAAGGAAAAGCCCACTCTTGCGGTATTGCCCATTCGTCTTAATAGAAATATCTGGCAGGTTTAACAGTAGTAGGGAATGTGGTTTTCTCCTCTATTATCATGGTGATATGTAGTGTCCGCGCGCATGTGCAGCGCGTGTTCTTAGAGTAACACATTTTTCCGTCGTCTACTTCGTTTACCGGAGGCCGCCATCTTAGTTTCTATGTTAGCACGTGGTTACTATGAGCATGACATTTCTCTAAAAGTGTGTGTGGAGTCTAAATGTATGTTCGACTGTGAGGGAGTATATCTAATTACCAAATGCAACTCAATTCGACAACTTTTGCGTGCTATTCTTTGTGCCTGTGGATAATATCTTCGGAAGCTTATAAGCGACACAGTGAATATTTCTCAACATTACAACTGCACAGTATATACAAGGTGACAAGCTGTTGTGCAAAAGTTGGGAATATTTTGATGAAAATTCTCTCTTGAACGTTTGTAATTTTATTTCAAAAATTATATTTTTATGGATGCCACGATGCGTGGGATTAGAGTAAAGTGATCCGATTGGACGATCCGGCTAGACCAAACATGCCTTAGGGTGATCGGAACAATAACAGGAATACCTGGAAGACGCTTAAAACGGAACAGACAAGGAAAGCTAAAAATTGTAACCAGTAACCAAAAACTGTTTCAAAAGAGAGGGTATTCAATACCACCGCTTCTTTGTCAATTTCGGTCCTTTCTGATTTAGGGCAATTGTTGGGTTGTTTTCAGAAATTGGATATGCTCCTACTAAATCGAACATACACCAAGGAGACACCCCCGTCGTATAAGACAACTTTAAGTAACATAGCAATCACATGCCACCATAGAAACCAAGATGGTGGCCTCCATTAAACAAAATGAACGACGGGAACCACGTGTCATCTTAATAACACGTGCTACGCATGCGTACTGACATCACCAATCATAATGGTGATGGCATCACATGCCTGCTCTCGCGGGTTACACAGTGATAACCCCACATGACGAACTTGGGTCACACATCCATGACATCACTTCCGGGGTCCGTGTTGCGTCCTGCCCAAAAGGTCCATTCGGGTACATGTCCTACTGTTGAAATGGGTTTTCCAAATTGACATAAGATTTTGATTTAGAAAACACGTACAAACATTTGGGTCTCAGACATGTAATTAAAAATCCCATAGCTCATGAAAATGAACCTTTCACCTGTTATCAAGCCTCAGCAGGGACTTATGCCTGTTGAGGCAGCCAAGACTTGAGTAGATGTCACTGCTAAGTAATTGGATATACACAGGTTATAATCTAGCGTGAATTCGGGACAGTTGCACAGTTCATTGAAGGTTAACAACGCTGAAAAGAAAATCAGTCACTTCTTTCATGAAAATGAACCTTTCAACTGTTATCAAGCCTCAAAAGGGACTTATAAGTAGCGAATGTAGGACAATTTGAAAATTCGAGACGGTATCGGTATTCAACAATTGGTTCGGTTCAGTTTTTCGGTATCCCCCATGATATCGGTATCGGTTCAGTTTTTCGGTATATTGCCCATCTCGATCTGTAACTGGATGGATTCGCGTTTATGTGTCTATTGGAGGAGAAATGTGTCGTCTATCCCATATTTGGTCACCATTTTCATTTATGTATTGGTGTTTAAAATCACCTCCAACTCTCGCTATATCCTGACCGCAACACAGGTATGGAATGAAGTGTAGACAATCTATTATACCTGTGCGGCCCACTTTAGAGGATTCACGCCCAAGCGTTGGTGACTGATATCAGGCAGAACGGGCCATTTCTGGGGGACGACCTCGGAAGTGAGGTCAAAGTGTCGTGACTAGTAACGCCATGTAGGTTGTTAAAGAAGCGCACGTGAGCGACCAAGTTATGACGTCATTATCATAGTGATACGCAAATGTGGTTATGGCCATACATTTTTCCGCCGTCCAGTTTATGCGATGGAAACATTGGTCTCTAAAATGGTATCTGGTAGCTATGGAAGTGAGGGGAGGGGTTCACTAGTACGAGATATGTTATGAGGGCGTACTTCATTATATGGCGGATATAGAATTATCGAAATGGACCCGACATTGATTAATATTACCGAAACTGACGCGTCCCGACAGCCATCTTGGGTGGCACTCCATTTGCCAGAGTGCTACGTAGCTTAGTGGCATATTGTACGATGCGTTCAACTTGTATGGGAGCATATCTATTTATCGAAACGGACTCGATGTGGTATTTATTTATTTATTGGTGTTTAAGGTCATATACTTATGCACAATGGCTAATCATGACCGTGACAGTTTTACGGATGGAGGAAGCCGGAATACCCGGAGAGAACCACCGAGGAACGACGAGCAGCTGCCAGCTCCCCAACATCGTAACTCCGCACTGCAGCACAGGCAGGGTTAGATGGTTGAAGACATGCGTACCATCGACGTGCAGTACGCCTTAGTACACGGCGTCATCGTGACCCCATGTGGCCAATCGGGGTTAAGTGCCTTTCCCAAGGACACAACGCAGGAGTCCGAATTGATCGCTCAGACGGCCACCCATCCGAGGATTAACCGGGCTCGACGTTGCTTAACTTCGGTGATCTGACGAGAACCGGTTACCACACCGCCACCGCGCCCCCTACTCGATGTGGTACAATGGACATCGTGCTAGAAGCCAATACGTCCACTGAGTTCCAATGTGTTCTATGTGCCTACTGGCACATTGAACACATTGGAACTCAGGGGACGAAGAGTATAGAAAGCCAATTGCAGTACAGGGAGTTAAAGTTATGGTAAGACTCAGCAAGTGATAATAGCAGGAGTTCGCTGTATGAAAAGTGAGTAGTAACAGAGGGCTAGTTGTAGATGCTACAATCTGTGGTGGTAGCAGGTTTTGTACTTGCCAATAACGGTGTTCAATATTGATAGAGTGATATTGTACAATAATAGTGGTAGTAAACTCTATGGTTAACAGTATCGCATACCACAGCCATAATAGTCAGAGTTACACCCAGTGACAGAATGTTGTGATTGTAGTGCTATTGTGGGGATTGACTGGGTCGTAATCCACACGTGGGCAGTGATGTCCATGCATGAGTTTACCAGGTAATAAAAACCATCAAAAGCAAAATTTTAATTTATGAAGCACCGGGTTGTACCCGGTGCTTCATTAATTAAATTTTTGTTGATTATTCCTATAATTAGAGTTTGAAATCGAATATTATTGGGTCCCTGGAAATATTTCCCATTCATCGAAAGTGACCATTCCACGGAGGACGTACCGCATGAATGGGGATTATCATTTCTAGGAGTACACAAGGCACCAAGGTAAAACTGCCAAAATTTGAATTTTCTTCTGCTCTACCTCAACAACGAAATTGAAGTGAAGTTATGTCCGCTCCAGAACAGGCGAAAGGGTTAAACACAATAACAAAACAACGATTGTATCCAAATATTAGATCTACACTACGGAAGAAACTAGGATATCCCGTGAAACGTCACTAAGATTATGTCGCTATCTGCTACTCATACCATCAAAAGATGATAATTTGGACACATCCGTTTGATTGATTTCTGTATAGCGTCTGGTCAATTAAGGTAATTTCATACACTTTCATACACTCCCTCGGAACAACTCCCCCACCCCCTCCAACTGTTGAAAGTCTTGGAATCCCATACCAACCATGTGCCACTTTCGAAACCAAGACGGCAGTTCCATACAGTCCAGACGAAGATGTCCCAACTGGAAAAGAATATCGAAGAATGTTTGTGGAGACGGGGTCACACGTATTGTCGCATATTTGGATACAGTCACCCATTTATGCTCCAAATAGTCTGCAGGGAAGACTTGTGTCAACATCTGGAAGGTCTTGAACTAGGATGCAGCCTTTTGAATGTCGTGAACGGAGGAAGACAGTCAATCTGGCGATGGCAGGAAGACATCCAATCTGGCTATGCCATCCATGTACCTTTCAACTTTTGTTTTTACAAATGTTCGTACTTATGTTAATACTTGTTTATTGGCACATCGTTAACCCTTTGAACTCTAGTGGTATCTTCCATGCCAGTTCAATGGTAGCAATTAGAAGAGTGCATATTCATTATTTGGGGTAGACCAATCAATATTTTCAACGTGCAGCCTCGGGGCTGCACGTTGAAAATATTGATTGGTCTACCCCACACATTTACTGAACAGCCATCCTATTTCATGACGTTATGACGTTTCATGCTGCTGGCCGGAAAAATGGCCGCTAGGGTTCAAAGGGTAAAATATGCTTAGTTTAGTATAGTTTAGAATATGGGTGTTGGGGGAGAGTTCAACCGCGATCGCGCAGACGGTCACCCATCCAAGCAACCCCCGGTTTCGACCTTGCTTAACTTCGGTGATCTGACGAGAACAGGTTACCGCAACTCCACCGCGCCTCCGACGAGTACCTGGTTGGCACCTTTGGTGGGTGGGTGGGGATGGGAAGTCATTGCTGTTTAAACGGGAGCCCAGATCGCTGGAGTTTAAGTGGACAATTTGGAAAGACACTGACAAGTAGTACCAAATCTGGAATATATGTGAGCAGCAAAAGTTATGCGATTTTATTTTTCACCACTTCAACACATAGAAAGCTAGTTACTTCTGAAGTAATCAAATCGGTGTATATTAACATGATTAACCGACCATTCAGAGAATCGAACTATTCATATTACACTTTGGTTTAGATAATGCTTTCACCCTTTACCCAACGCAGACGATATCAAAATTTTCTATTTTAAATATCATTTTTTCAAATTTTTCAAAACATTTCAACAGAACCAGATCATGTAAACCCTCGTTGGAACGAGCTCGTTCCAACGAGGGGTCACAGGATATGGTTTTGTTAAAAGTTTTTAAAAAATAATATTTTTTCAACTGCTGAATTTGCATATTACTCAGGCGGATGCGGGCGATTCGTTGGGTAAAGGGTTAAGTTAACCAATTTTATAATATACTCACGGTTTAGAAATGGACTTCTCAGAATGTTGATACCTGCAAACTACTAATGTTGGGAATGTGTTTATTTGGTTGTTTCACAAAAATAAAATAAAATAAAAACTCGTTCTACAAGATACTTGCAGTTAACGGAAAAATCGTCCTTGCTGTTTTCCAAGCGGAAGAACGCAAACATAACCCTGCTTTCGATTTCTCATTATATTTCTTTTCACTGAAAATGAAACTACATCCAATGATGGTTCCATTTTCGATATACTGGTAATACTACGTAATTTCCTCTACTTTCAGCACTAACTTTCATAGCACATTTAACCCATACACCAGCCAACTCTGCAACTGAATGTCAGTGTTGAAGATAGTTATGGCTACTAGCTCCTATACAGCTTCTATACAGCTTCTAGACCACCCGACACATACATAGCCCCAAGGCCATTACTTGTGCATAGTCACTATCTGGGCTGTCATGATTTTGAAATTTAGGAATCCATTAATCGTGGCAAATAATCGATAATAATCGATTAATCGTACATTGATGACTTATGGTTCGGAGACAAAAAATGAAAAACATTAGTTATTCAAGAATTTTTTTTGCAAGTGTCGTCAGCTTTTCATGTTAGGTAAAGGGTTATTACCGCTATGTGTCACAGTTCATTTCACTAGCATTCCACTACTGCTTGCTCGAACAAAATTGTTCATACCTATTCCATACCTATTTTCATTCCTATTGCTCCATGAAAAAATACTCTTGCGTGTGGAATCTCATCGAGCAAATGAGCTATAGAGCAACTGCTCGAACGAGTGACTCCCAACACTGTTCTACGACTCATTTCGAAAAAAAAGATTCTGTAACCGCAGACATAAAAAGGGATTCCGTAAAGGGGATTTCTACCCGACTCCTTGAAATGGGATTCCGTGATTTGACATAAACACTCGAGGGTATTCCTCTTTCCTATTGAAAGAATTGCATTCAAAACTTTAGTTCAAGGGTTGTTAATATTAAGTTATATAGAGTTCATTCTTTTAACCCTTTACCCAACGAATCGCCCGCATCCACCCGCATCCGCCCGCATAATATGCAAATTCGGCAGCTGAAAAAATATTATTTGTCAAAAAATTACAACAAAACCATCTCATGTTACCCTTCTTTGGAACGAGCTCATTGAGCTCGTTCCAAAGAGGGGTCACATGATAAGGTTTTGTTGAAATTTTTTTAAAAAAATATAAAAAATGATATTTCAAATAATAAATTTTGATATCGTCTGCGTTGGGTAAAAGGTTAAACTTCGTTATAGAGCTCGTTCAAAACTTGTTCATTTCAAAGGGTCTTAATATTGTGTTCATTCAAAAGTTTATACTATACGATATTTGTTCATTTGGCTGTGCTCAATTCTCTTCGATCTGTTCGTTCTTTGATTTGTTCAGTTTTGTCCAACTTGTTCATCTTTGTTCGCCCCGTTCTTCATTCACTTCCTGCTCTCTGTTTTGTATCTTGGCTGTTCTGCATATCCTGGTTGTATGTCAGCATGTTTCGACTGTTTAGGTTTATGTTCTTGCAAAAGTTGTTTAATTACTCTAACTGGGTGTTATCAATCTCTTTTCATACCTTCGAGTGTTTATGTCAAATCACGGAATCCCATTTCGTGGAGTCGGATATTTCTGTGGTTACAGAATCCTTTTTTAGAAATGAGTCGTAGAGAAGTACTGGGAGCCACTCGTTCGAGAAATTGCTCTGTAGGTCATTTGCTCGATGAGATTCGAGTTGCGAGTGCATTTGCTCACGAAGCAAATGCTCGATAGCTTAATTGCTCGATGCGATTCGAGTCGTTCGCGCAATGACTTTTCAGTAACTACTGGAGAGCTTATTGGGGTGACTTGGAATTGGTATGAAAAAGTTGTTCAAGCAAGTTGTAGTGGAATGCCAGTGATATGAACTGGGGGGGGGGGGTGTTAGTGGTATTAACCATTTACCCAACGTAACGACCAAAACCTGTCGGCGCTATTCTAAAAAAGTCGCCAATTAATTTTCATTTTTTGTCTCAAAAACATAGGTTATGACATCTCGTTGGAACGAGCTCGTCGAGCTCGTTCCAATGAGGGGCATAAACTATGTTTTTGAGACAAAAAATGAAAAAAATGAGTTATTCAAGAATTTTTTTTTTGCAAGTGTCGTCTGCTTTTCATGTTAGGTAAAGGGTTAGTGTAGTAAGAGCTGTAGTAGTGTCACAAGTTAGTAATGGTTGAGACACAGAACAGAACAGTTTTTCTCTGGGGGGGGGGGGGGGGATTTTGGGGGGATTGGGGCAACCCTTCTATGACTACGTCACTGAGACTACTGAAGTCATCTGAGAACTGTATGGTTGTGAATTTTGTGTTTCTCAGTTATCCTAATTTGGACATATTCTTCACCTTGCGAGTCGACACAGATAAAGTTTATGCGTTCATTGAAATAAAATATTAAGTTCTCAGTAACGGACAAGAAGTCTTTGATTTTTAGGGTTGCCTGTACATGCGACCATTTCTGTGTCTCCGAAACATGATCCAAAGAGCCGGGAATCCATATGCTCAGCAAAATCTGTGATAAAGGGTCAATCTTCCACAAAGAATTCTAGAATGTGGATGGACGAAAAAAATTGCTCACAAAAGTCACAATTCCGATTGGTTAAGATCCAGAAGCATGCACCGTCGCCTGGTTACTGTTCGAAGAATGAGGAAGTGCCTGAATTACAAATTGATAACATCTTCATATCATTTACTTATCGTTTTTCATGTCTATGTTGTCGTTAGTAGCATGTATTTGGTTCGTGTATACATGCTACTAACGACAACATAGATATTCTTGGTGTTAAAAATCTATTGATAAGATAAGTTTAATGACATAATAGACCCAGGGCCAGCGTGGGTCTATTATGTCATTAAACTTATCTTATCAATAGATTTTTAACACCAAGAATACGCGATTCTATCAGATGCGTAAGAGCACCTTGAAATTAAATAAAAAGCAATTCTGAATAATGTTATGAGAAGTTTATAGATTAGATCAGAAAAAAAATAAAAGTTGAACAGACAGTCTCAAGTGTCATAAAATGCAAGAGATTTTAGAATATCAAAATTGCTTTCGAAGACCTTAGCCCCTTTCCTACCTAATCGTCGAATCCGCCAGCGTAAATTACAAATTTAGCAGTTGAAAGAAAAAAAAAAAAAAAATTCGCCGAGCTCGTTCTAACGAAGGGTTTATATGATATGGTTTTATGGAAATGTTTTGAAACATTTGAAGAAAACAATATTTAAATAATATATTTTGATATAAGTTAGTGGATAACCCTGAGGTAAGGATATCAGTCAAATATGTAATATGTCCACTACAATATAGCTCTAAGCATAATGCAGTATCTTTCACCTGTACAAGCTGGTCACAGCTAATCACTTCATTTTAATTATTACACAACAATTACTCTTCATATATTCATATCACCATCCCAGTGTGAAGATAGCGGAATTTCTCGGATATCGTCATCAATTTACCATAACAAGTTACGCAAAAGTCTTATGCAACGCCTTCCATATATTCCAATGAACCACAAAGGTAAAACATAATAATTGGTGGAGAATCCGGGCAGGCCGACTTTTTAGCTTGGCCTAAAAAACAAGAAAAGACTTTCTGTCACCATGTACGGTATTCTACCGTGTAACGTCCAACAGATGCTACAGAGCCTTGAACTGGAAGGCCTGAAGTTGTCGTGGAGCATGAAGGTAGACGATAAAGAAACCAGCTTGCTCCTGACATGGAAGAAGAATCAGCTGAAAAAGAAATCCTCTGCGAAACTTGCGAGAGACAAGAGAAGGATGCAGGAATTCACTGAAGACAAACGGAACCAGACTGTTACAACAGAAAACAACAAAGCACGTGACGTTATGCCAGAACATCGGAAATTTGAAAGTGTAAACTCAGCTTCAATTAAGGATTTGAGCAGGAGTACAACCGTGAGTACACAAACAAATGGCCTTTCGTGTTCAAAGGGTTAATAGGGCAAGGCGAACGTTCGCGATTCGATTCAATTTAGGATCTTTTCACTGATTCGATTCAAAACCATACCTGCTATTCGAAAAATGTCAAATCCTGAAGAGTTTTTGAATTTCATACATTCATACGACTTCCTGAAGATGATAATTCATTCTGCAGTTTTCAGAGGAACGAGGCTGACCGTATCCACTCTAACTAGATAACACAAATGTAATCGAAAACTTCCTAAAAAGTACCATTGGAAGCGATAGCGGAGACTGTGTTTCGTCTATATTGCAGAATATATCACCCCTTCAATGGACAATGCACCAACTACAATGCTAAAGCATTGTAGAGGAAGGTTTGTTCCACTCGAGGAACGTTATATGACTTTTTCTGTGCCCCCTTTGCCAATACCTGGTCAATTTCGTTTGAATCCAGTCCCATTGATAATATAACTGCTAACTGAGTTGTCAACAGGGGAATATAAAGAACAGAAGAAGTCAAACCCTATTGCAGTAGTGATCCATTCAAAGTGATTCCTACACGGTTCTTATATGAATGAAAGTAAATTGAACATTGGGTCCATGCAGTTGTCCTTGCGAAATGTCTATCCTGAATACTGTTTCCCGCCGAATAAATATCTTCCTCAACATTTCAGAAACGAGTAAAAGGTCATTCTACGTGTATATGCAGGCCATCCGTGTATGGTAAAATTGGGTGTGACCAGCAGTCTGAGCACGGGCTAGCATTCGCTCTCTCAACCTAATAAAGAGTAGATGATACGGGTGAAATGATGACCTTTTCTTAACCTAGTCGGATCCTTATACATGTATACATTATCACGTCCTTTCAAGAAGGTATGCGTATGATTTTTTTCTCGCCACACACGATGTTCTACACTTCTGAAGGCAGCTCTTATTGCATTTCCGGGAACAAAGTAATAAGGCTCAACACTTCTTGTACCTCAGTCGGACAGCTAGTTACACCCCCTATGGGACCCTCCCGGGGCCGAACGAGACCGGTTTTTCATGTACCTGGACATCTCGAGAATTCATTTTCAAATATTAGCAAGAAATCATCCTGGTTGGATATGAAGTAATCCAAGATGACGTCCATGAGGGTGGGTCAATTTCGCGATTTTACACCATCACTAATTTTTCTCGATTACGGAAAAACTATATGAGATAAGGACGGGAATTAACTCATTCATATTTCTGATACCATTCCCCATATAATAATATCAATCAAGTAAGTGAAAGTCCAAGATGGCCGCTAAAATATGCCTCAAAATAGACGGAAATCGAGTTTTTCGACACTTTTTTCGCAAAAAACTTATACAATCATGATAAAAAATTAGAAACCTGTAAACTTTTAGATGTTAAATTGATCGCAAATTATTCTCCGATAATATCCAGCGTGAACATGCACCATCGAAAGCCGATGTGGAAGGCAAGATGGCCTCCAGTGTGACCATTTCTTTGCAGTTTTACCGCTTGTATAATGGACAAGTTTACACTATGTCAAGTTGTACGATGGTTGCGGACAAAAATGTTTGAGACAGGGCACAGGAATCAACTGTATAGTATTTTGGACACTTTTTCTGCGTATGACAAACCAGTCAAATAAGTGAATATTCAAGATAGCGGCCAGAAAAATGCCCCGAAATAGAAGAAAATCGAGCTTTTCAACACTTTTTCGCAAAAAACTTATAGAATCATAACAAAAAATAAGAAACCTGTAAACTTTTAGATGTTAATTGATCGCAAATTATTCTATGATAATAGTTTCTTATTTTTTATCATGATTCTATACGTTTTTTGCAAAAAAGTGTCGAAAAACTCGATTTTCTTCTATTTGGAGTCATTTTGATATTATTATACGGGGAATGGTATCAGAAATACGAATGAGTTAATAGTAGGTAATAAAGGCCGATTCACGACCACTTGTACACGATTTCGAACATGTACAGGTACATCGATGTACACCTCCATAGGATTTAGTGTTAAAATCGTGTACAGGTACACGATTTGTAGTTTTTTTTATGGTGGTACAGAATCGGCTTTGCCGATTCTACATCACTGGATTCTATATACACATCGCTCAAGAATGAAAAAATGTATGAAATTTTAAGGAAAAAAAGGTGTATCGTCTGGTACAGAATCGGCAAATGGGTTTCCCCCCATAGGATTCAGTGTTAAAATCGCGAGCAAAAAACGTGTTGCCGTTTCTGTACCAGCGTCGAAAAGTGGTTTGCCGATTCTGGACCATCCGTGTCTGTACACGATTTTAACACTGAATCCCTATGGAGGCGTACATGGAAATCCATTTGTGGATTCTACATGAGAAATCGACTTATGTACAGTACATGGAAAAGAGGTGGTACTGAACCGGCAAACCCACTGCCACGATGAGAGTTAAAACTGACACTCATGTTTTTGTTCTGGTGTGAATGAAAGGTTTTCGTTCAAAAGAGTCAACTATAAACATAAGTGTCAGTTTTTGTTTCTGGCGTGAATGAAAGGTTTTCGTTCAAAAGAGTGGACTATAAACATGAGTGTCAGTTTTTGTTTCTGGCGTGAATGAAGGTTTTCGTTCAAAAGAGTGGACTATAAACATGAGTGTGAGTTTTTTGTTTCTGGCGTGAATGAAAGGTTTTCGTTCAAAAGAGTGGACTATAAACATGAGTGTCAGTTTTTGTTTCTGGTGTGAATGAAGGTTTTCGTTCAAAAGAGTCGACTATAAATATGAGTGTCAGTTTTTTGTTTCTGGCGTGAATGAAGGTTTTCGTTCAAAAGAGTCAACTATAAATATGAGTGTCAGATTTTTGTTTCTGGCGTGAATGAAGGTTTTCGTTCAAAAGAGTCAACTATAAATATGAGTGTCAGTTTTTTGTTTCTTGCGTGAATGAAGGTTTTCGTTCAAAAGAGTCGACTATAAATATGAGTGTCAGTTTTTTGTTTCTAGCGTGAATGAAGGTTTTCGTTCAAAAGAGTGGACTATAAATATGAGTGTCAGTTTTTTTGTTTCTGGTGTGAATGAAAGGTTTTCGTTCGAAAGAGTCGACTATAAAGATGAGTGTCAGTTTTTGTTTCTGGCGTGAATGAAAGGTTTTCGTTCAAAAGAGTCGACTATAAAGATGAGTGTCAGTTTTTGTTTCTGGTGTGTGAATGAAAGGTTTTTGTTCAAAAGAGTCGACTATAAACACGAGTGTCAGTTTTTGTTTTTGGTGTTGTTAAGTAAATTTTAATAAAACTCTTTATGGAATGTTTCATCAAATAAAGAAATAGTTCATAACTGACACTCATGTTTTTGTTGTGAATGAATGAAGGTTTTTCGTTTTAATGGATCGTTTTAATAATAGATAATAAAACGCATTTTTTTCACTCAATTAGGTTTGAGTGGTAAATTTTTAATGTATTCGTGATAATGTTCAGAGGTGTGAATGAAATCCTTTTAACGTTAAATTAGAAACCGGTTTCTTTATGTGCTAAAATCTTTTAACTTTTTCAAAGTTTTCACAATTCAACATTGAGTGAATGGTTTTGAGATATGAATGAAATTCCTTTTAACAAACGTAAATTATTCTCAAATGTGTTAAATCAGAAACCGGTTTGTCATGTGCTTAAACTTTCAAACTTTTCAAGTTTTCCCAGTTCAACACTGAGTTGAGATATGAATTTTTTTAGTTATTATATTAAAGACAGAAGATTTTTATTTACTTAAAACATAAAAAAATAATTATACATTTAATTTTGAAAATAATAAATAACTCACATTAGCATACTCTAAGGAACATTAACAATTAAAAACGAAAAATGTTTTTACAGATGGATGCTAAACGTGGAGATCAAATTTTAGGCGAATATGAACGTGCCAAGAAGAGCATTCAATCGGCTGACAGAAGCAGACGTCTCGGAGAGATGGAACTCAGACGCGAGACCACAAAAATATTTAAACCCGTGACGGATGTTCAAGAGCGAAGCAAGAAGGAGATAGTCGAAGAATTGAGACCCATAAAAGAGAGTTCTTTGGGAATGGGTTCATTGCCCGGTAGTTTTGGAAATTGGTATTCCTTTCAATCTACACCGGATTACGTTCCCACAGGGATTCAAACCGACGTGAGCGACGATACAGCTTCGACTATCACCACTGATAGCGTCGCGTCGTCCGAGGATGGCGGTAAGAGAGATCTGTTGTATGGAGTTTATAAGGATTCTGACGGTAGAACGTTTGTAGGTGACACAGAAGTGGAAATTGATGATAAAGATTTAATTGTCGGTTCGAATAAGTATAAAATAACTGATGGACTGCGCTCATTGCTCCTTTTCGGCAAGCCTGGAGATTACACGGAACAGGATTTCGACAATTACGGCGACATTCTGGTTCAGACCCACGCCATGCTGAGAAATAACGATGCCAGAGAGACTAGACCCAAAGCCGACAGAGGTTACAAGTGGACGAAAGTGGTGAAACCCATATGGGATATAAATAAGAAGTTTGTTGAATCGGTGACTGGTAAAGGGGTGAAAACCACTTTTCTTCCGAGCGATTCTGACGCTCTGTCTCAGAGATTGAGATTGCTGATGGCGAGTAGACGGGCTGGTAACACAGGATTGCATAATGAGATAGTTAGCATATGTGACGAATTGTTAAGACAGAAGGTTTTGAATAAAAACCATTATAAAAGGCTGATGAACGAATTGAAGGATTGATGTATATATAATAAGTAGAGAGAAACAAACAAAAATATATAAAATAATAAAACCAGTAAATTTTTACACTAGAATAATAAAAGTATTTAAACAACAAACGATTTACCAGTGAAAAACAAAATATATTATAAAATAAAAATATGTTGGTGATAAAGAACAGGGGATACGTCAGAACTTACGTTCAATGCGGTTGTGTCATCGTCGATTCTATAATGCGAGCGTTCACGAGCGATGCGGGGAGAAAACTCGCATCGACCGCATTTGAAGTCGGTAAGAAGATGGCTTTGGATGCTGGTAAGAAAGCCGCTTCTGAAGCCAGTGGTAGGATAGCTTCTGTGGCTGGCAAGAGGGCAGCCAACGCGTTGATCAACAAGTTGATCAGTCCACCGGCGAAGCGAGCTGCGTTAGAGCAAACGGCAAAAAATTGGAAAGATTTTAAGGATGCTGTGGTACCCATACAAGATTTAGCCAAAATGACGAGTGGATCCGGATTGAAGAGAACTCGCGACGGTGTAATATAAATAAATAATAATATTAAAACAACTGAGTTTGAAAAAAACATAAAAATTGTGTTTGAAAAAAATCTAAAATAACAAACAAAAAAATAAACAAAGATGAACATTAAAGATATGTCTTGGAACGACGCCGCGACCAAGAGGTCGAATAATGAGTTCTTTCCCAAAAGCATAAGAGGCTTGATAGTGGGAAAATCGAATTGGAGAAAGACCAATCTGTTGATGAATCTGTTGTCCTGACCCGACTGGTTGGATTACGACAGATTGTTTGTGTTTGGCAAGAGCTTGTTTCAACCCAAATACAGATTGCTTCGAGAGTGCATGGATCGTAGATTGCCCAAGGACGTCATAGCCAGAATCTTTGACAGTAGGGAGGAATTCGACAAAAGTGAAGCTCCTCTTTCGACCATTTTGGACGGTGCAGTGATGGAATTGATGAAGAGAAATGCATCTTCGAACATCGAGTGTCGATTTTATGAGAACGCTAGCGACGTTCCGGATCCTAGAGAATTGAAATCGGAAGATAAGAATCTCATGATTTTCGATGATCTGCTTTTGGAGAGACAGAACTGATGCGAATTGTATTACGTTAGGGGTCGACACAGCAATGTGGACTGTTTCTACCTATCGCAGAATTATTTTCGATTGCCCAGACAGTCGATAAGGGAGAACGCTATTTTTTTTATGTCTCTTTCGTCAAGATCTCAAGAATCTCAATCACATCTATGGCGATCACGTCGCAAACGACATGAGCGTGGCGGAATTCAGGAGATTCTGCAAGAGGGTTTGGGATGGAGGACTTTACAATTTTGTTGTGATCGATTTGACTAGCGAATTTAATCGTGGAAAATATCGGTGCGGATTCGACAAGTTTTATGTTTCTGATGATAATAAGATAGAGCGTGAAAATAAAAAAAATTTAGAAAATAATAAATCTACAAATAATTAGTTTTGAAAAAATAAAAAAATAAAATTAAAATAGAATGTTCGGACAAGGAGAACTGTTAGAATGGATAGCCGAGAATACGGCTGCAAAACAATCCATTCAAATCGTGGTGAGTGGCGATTCGACTTGATTCGCGACGAAATTCGAACCTTCCATCGAATTGAATAGAGAGAAAAGATACGAGATGGCGTTGGTGAATCTGGAGACTTATTATTCCTTTCCCAACATTACCGAAAAGAATAACTCGTTCAAGTATTCCGACGGAGTGGATTGGTTGGAGACTCGAATTCCCAAAGGAAGTTATGACATAGACGATTTGAACAATTACATTCAGACGCGAATGAAGATGGATGGAAAGGGAAGCAACAAGATCAGACTCGCTCCCAACCCTAATACCTTACAGACGATGTTAGATTTGGAAGATAATTTTCGAGTGGATTTCAACACGGACGATTCTATAGGCAAGATGTTGGGTTTCGATCGAAAGATGTATTGAGGCCACGTGGCATCTGAAAATACGGTCGACATTCTCGCAGTCAATAGCATTCTGGTGAACGTGGATGTGATTGCTGGAAGCTACGTGAATGGTAGCGCTCAACCGATGATCTATTCCTTCTTTCCAAACATGTCGCCGGGTTATAAGATCGTGGAGTGACCTCGAAATTTAGTTTATCTACCAGTGATTTTAGACATGTTGTATAGTCTCAAAACCACGTTGATGGATCAAAATGGTGAACTGTTAGATCTTTGCGGAGAGAGGGTGACGATACGATTTCACATAAGAGAAATATAAAAGCAAAAAAAAAAAAATATTGTGTATATATATATATATATAAATAACAAAAATAAAATAAACGCAATATTAATTTTACAAAAATTATTTAATATATATAATTATCATTAAAACAAGAAAACAATTGAAGAAAACATATTTTAAAAAAAGAATTATGACAGAATACGTGATTAAAAACATGAACTTATCCACAGGACAGAGGAAGAAACTTAAGAGAGCGTTAACAACTCGAGGCGAGGCGGTGAGATTCAAATTCACTCAAGAAGATCTGACGAGAGGCGGTCAGGATTCAATTGCCTGGACCAGAAGTCAAATCAAAAGGATGGAGAAAGCGATTCGTGATGGAAGAGGGTTGACGGTGAGATTGAGTCCCGCTCAATTGAGATACAATTTGAGAATGAAAGGCGGTTTCCTACCGCTATTGGCAGGAATCGCCACAAAAGCATTACCCTTCACCACAAAGGCATTACCCTTTCTCGGAAAGACTCTTGGCGTGGGAGCTCTCACGGGACTCGCGAGTTCGGCAGTTGAGAAATTAATGGGTGGCAGCGGACTGTTTTTGAAGAAGGGAGCAGCCGTGTGTCACGTCCATGTAGACGACAGCGGTAAAGGATTGTATCTAGAACCCGTTAGAGGTGACAACTCTTTGAGTGGAAACGGTCTCTATCTGAAGAGTTGGACGGAACATTGAGCGACTCGGCAAGGGTTTGTTGTTTGGTGAGAATTCGCCGTTTAAGAATATACCGATTTTGAATATGTTGTTATAATGTAAAAAAAAATTATATAATTATATAAAATATAAATCATAGAAAGTATAAAATAATATATAAAAATGGATAAAAAGGTGGAAAAACAATTAGACGCTAAGGATGAATATCGCGAGATAGAGTGCAAAAAAGATGTGGAGAAACGATTAGACACTAAGGATGACTATCGCAAGATAGTGTGGGAAAAAGATGTGGAAAAACAATTAGACGCTAATGATAGATATCTTAGGAAAGAACTGATAAAAGAGCGGGATAGATGGTTGAAACGGGAAAAAGATGTGGAAAAACAATTAGACGCTAATGATGGATATCTTAGGAAAGAACTTATAAAAGAGTCAAATAAAGATTGGGATAGGCGGTTGAAATTTGAAAGAATGAGATGTTTTCCACCGTTACCACTGAGACGTTTTCCACTGTCACCACTACCTTCTGAAGTGTTATCAAGAGATGCACACCATTCATTCATAATTATGATTCGGATAAACACATGTGTTGTTATAAAAACGTAGCATATCACAAAAAAAGAAAAGAAGAATCCACGCTGAAATTTAAGAAAAAAGGAAACATTATTATAATATATGGGTAATAGTGAAGAAAGAAAACAAAAAAAAAGCAATGAGATCTAAAGATGATCTCATTACTTTTTTTTTTTAGTTCTTCTTCACTAAAAATCAATCTCTCTATTGTTTATATTTCCAAGTCCGTTATTAGCATGTTGACACTCGTGTTTTCTCCTTTTTCGCAAACGTGTTGAATGTTTATCTTTACTCTTTTGAGTTTTGTTACTTCGGTCAATGCACTCTCACCACCCGATTTGTTCACGAGTTCGAGTGAGATGTTTGGAAATATGTAACTTCCATAGGGCAATGTCAAATCGTCCTTGTCGAATTCTCCATCTTTGGCGATGATGATATTCTGCAGATCGCTTTCGTACTCGTAAAACAAATCGAGCGTGGCTTCGTCCAATTTCAAAGGCATGCGATATTTGTCATATTTGTGCTCTAAGCGCTTCGTCTCGACCTTGTTCAATTCGATGGGATCGTGTCATTGTAATCTATAGATTTTAAACCGAATTTCTTACACGTTTCAACTCGTTTCAATTTCAATTCGCATCTTTTAGGTGTTGTTGTCATGATCGATTATTTGTTTTTTTTTGTTT
The DNA here is from genome assembly GCA_031216915.1 of Pictodentalium vernedei. NCBI lineage: Eukaryota > Metazoa > Mollusca > Scaphopoda > Dentaliida > Dentaliidae > Pictodentalium > Pictodentalium vernedei. Next base: position 240,030,719 of record CM062292.1, read on the forward strand.
TATGAATTCTTGCAAATAATGTATATTTTAAATTTTGTACTTAAATAATAATTTGTTAAAAAAGTTTTTTTTTTTGCTCTTTATATATATAAAAAAAGTTGTTTTTTTAATTTTTAATTTTCTTTAATGTAAAATTTTTTTTTTGTAAAAGTTTTTTTCTCTTTATATATATAAATAAAAAGTTGAATTTTAACATCCTTTTTTTCTCGTATTAATTCAATTTTTTTCACGTTAAGGAACATAAAAAATTGATTAATTTCATCAAAAAAAAAAAAAATTTTCACATTAAATAAAAAATTGAAATTAAATAAAAAATCTTTTTTATATATAAAGAGAAAAAAATAAAACTTTTTAACAAATTATTTTAATACAAAATTCGAAAAAAAAAAATTCTTACAAATGGAGCAAACAGATAAAAAAATGGAAAATTCAAATGAGAAAACCGTACCTCAGTTAAACGAGATTTGTAAACTATTAAAAATTCCACATTTCAGAAATCATAGAAAAAAATAAAAAAAAACTGAAGTCATACAGAAATATTTGCAAAACGATGGAAAGGCAAATGAAATGTCGATAGCAATGATGTCAAAAAATGCATCGTTTGTGAAAAATGAGAAGAAGAAAAAGATAGTAAAAGGAATCGAAATGCGGACGTCGAAAAAAACCAAAAACGTTTCGGTTGTGAAAAATAAGAAGACGACTAAACGAAAAGCTGCTGAAGAACTTCAAGTTTCAAAAGAAAAGAAAAGAAAAACTAAAACGAAAATGAGTGATACACTTCAGATTCTAGACAAACGAGATACATCGAGCGAAATTCGACAAGCAATCAATGAAGGGAAAGGAGAAGAATATGTAGCACAACTCGTCATGGAACTATTCCAATCAAAGCCCGTAGAACGGGAGAGTGTGATGAAAGGCATTTTTAAAACTTTCGACAAGGTTCCCTTGTTCAAGAAAATCGACCCGAAATTGTTCATGGAACGGGTGAAGAAAAAAGTATTGGATTTGTTTTGCAAACACATGAATGTGGGACTAAAAATTAAGATGATACTCCATTGCATGATGAATAAAATCGACGTGAAGTCTGGCGAGAGCATCGTGAAAAATGCATATTTCAGATCTAACGTCGAACCCGTATTTCGAGGTTCAGATTTATCAGACGTTTTCGAAAAGATGAAAGACAGGCTGTTGACGTCTCTCACGAATTATCAACATGAAGGTAGTAATTGGACGTTCGATGAGGTGTTGAAACTCGAAATTCATATAACTGAAAACGATTCATTGAAAGGGTCTTCCTACGTGGAATTACCGTATTTCTTAGCTAAAAAACACTCCGTGGTCAACGTGAGAAATAAAGCTGATCAGTGTTTTAAATGTGCAGTCACCTCCACTTTATACCCTGTCAAAATGCACTCCGGTAGAGTTTCTTGTTACGAGGAGACTACTAAAAATCTCGATTGGACCGGAGTGACTTTTCCAACAGAGTTAAAACACATCGAACATTTCGAGGCTCAAAATCCCACCATAGAGGTGAACGTCTTGGGATACGACGATGAAAAACGAATGATCTATCCTCTCAGACAGACTTCGTATCTCGAAAGAGAAAAGATGATTATTTTATTATTGATTTCGAATGGTGACAATCATCATTATTGTTGGGTTAAACATCCGAGCCGATTACTGTTGAGACAAAATAATAAACATAAACATAAGATATGTTTATATTGCAACTGCATGAACATGTTTCGGAGCGAAAAATCGTTAGTGAAACATCAGAAATATTGCAACAAAAATCAAGGTGTCGCCGTCGAAATGCCCAAACCCAACACCATCGTGAAGTTTGAAAATCACAATAGAAGGTTAAAAGTACCTTTCGTCGTGTACGCCGATTTCGAATGTTTCACCGTGAAAATGAGTTCCTGTCAACCCAACGCTCTTCAATGTTACGTCGAAAGATATCAAAAACACATACCTTTGGGTTATTGCATTTACGTGAAATGCGCTTTCGACTCGCAACACGAAATGGGTCCCTTCACCTACATGAAACAGTGCGAAGATGTCGATGTGGCCCAAAGGTTCGTGGAAGAATTAGAATCGAAAATTCAAATGTTACATGACAAATTCAAAACTCCAGCGAAAATGATCATCACGCGAGAGCAGCAGGACGAAAATAACAGAGCCACCAAATGTCACATATGCAGACAATCATTCGACGAGAATTCAGAGGAAACTAAGAAGGTCAGAGACCATGATCATTACACGGGTCTGTATCGTGGTCTGGCTCACAGCAAGTGCAATTTAAAATATCGAGATGCCGTTTTCTATCCAGTGATATTTCACAATCTCTCGGGTTATGACAGTCATCTGTTCATGAAAAATCTCGGCACCTCCCATGAAGAATTAAATTGCATCGTGAACAGCGAAGAAAGATACATTTCCTTCATGAAATGGAAGCTCATGGAGACGAAAAGAGTAACCGACGGAGAGACGTTGAAAGAAAAAAACGAAATTCATTCGTAGTAGTATACGTTTCATCAACAGTTTTAAATTCATGTCGACCGCTCTGGAAAAATTAGTCGATAACATGAGCAAGGATAAATTTAAAATCACGAGCGAAAATTTCGGAGAACGAGTAGACATCATGTTGAGGAAAGGAGTCTATCCTTACGATTACATGAATGATCTAAAGAGATTCGACGACACTGCACTACCTTTGAAAGAAGATTTTTATTCGAAATTATACGAATCCGACATTTTCAACGAGAATTATGAACACGCCAAAAACGTGTGGAAATCATTCGATATGAAAACCATGAGAGATTATCACGATCTCTATCTGAAGACTGATGTTCTGCTCTTGGCAGATGTGTTTTTAAAATTTTCGAGACGTCTGTCATCGAAATTACGATCTGGATCCCGCTTGGTATTTCACCACACCCGGTCTGGCATGGGATGCTCTGTTGAAGACCACCGAAGTCCAATTGGAATTATTATCCAACGTGAACATGTTGCTCATGTTCAAAAGGGCTGGCGTCTCGATGATCTCCCACAGATATTCTGAAGCTAACAATCCCTACATGAAAGAAGGTTTCGATTCGAAATGGTTGAATAAATACATACAGTATTGGGACGTTAATAAAATGTATGGTTGGGCTATGAGTCATCCTTTACCGATTGGAAATTTCGAATGGGTGACGGAACAGGAAGAGATGCAAAAATGGAGAGACTATCCTTGCATTTGAGAAGTCGATTTGATCTATCCGGAAGAATTACACGATCTACACAACGATTATCCGCTGGCTCCCGAACGAATGGAACCGAACGAAGGAGATGAGGAAAAACTCATTCCCAATTTATTTAACAAACGTAACTATGTCGTCTACAGCGAGAATTTGAAACAATACATCGATTACGGGATGAAATTAGTCGACATACATCACATCATTTGATTCGACAAATAGCCTTGGATGAAAAAATACATTGATCTCAACACGAATCTCAGAATTCGAGCCGAGAACGATTTCGAAAAAGATTTCTTCAAACTCATGAACAACTGCGTGTACGGTAAATCGATGGAAAACATCAGGAAGAGAACCGACATTCGACTCGTCACGTCTGAGAAAATAGCTAAAAAATTAGTGGCGAAACCCAATTACAAACTCCAAACCATATTCGACGAAAATCTAGTGGCCGTTCACATGCAAAAGACGCACCTGAAGTTCGACAAACCGTATTATCTCGGACCGATCATCTTAGATATCAGCAAGCGATTGATGTACGAGTTTCACTACGATTACGTCAAACGAAAAATTTGGTGATAAAGCCAAACTACTGTTACCCGACACGGACAGTTTAGTTTATGAGATAGAGACGAAAGACATCTACCGAGATATATCTCCGGACGTGGCCGCGTGGTTCGACACGAGCAATTATCCTGTCGATCACCCATCCAACATTCAATCAAACGACAACAAGAAGGTGTTGTGTAAATTTAAGGACAAGAGCGGCAGTAAACAAATCATCGAATTCGTGGGCTTGAGACCCAAACTGTATGCTTATCGTCTAGAAGATGAAGAGATCAAGAAGTGTAAAGGGGTTAAAGCTTGCGTGGTGAAGAAAACCATCTCTTTCCAAGAGTATAAAGATTGTCTGTTAGGAAGTGGTCCGGTGTATAAGACTATGAAATCGATTCGAAGCGAAAATCACGACTTGTATACCGAAATAGTCAACAAGATTTTGCTGATAGCCGACAACGATAAGAGATTCGTGTTAGATGATAAAATAAGCACTTTGGCACGCAGACATTGGATTGTGGATCTAATTAGAGATATGAATGTGGATGATAGGATTCCAGATATGATTGTGGATGATAGGATTCCAGATATGAGTAAGGATGATAGGATTCCAGAAAATCAAGAGGAATTAGATGGATTCGAGATTATGGAAATCGATAGAGACATCGAGAGAGTTAGTTTAAAAAGGAAAAAAAAAAAAAAAAAAAAAATGTCATTTTAGTGAATTATAATAAAATAAATAAATAAAAAAAAAATATATACGCATTTATGAATAAGAAAATAGAGATATCCGTAGAAGGTGTCGTCTTACCTAACGAACCCCTATCCAACATCGATCTGTCGAATGCGGTGAAGGATTTGAAAATCACATGATTGACATCTTATTTCCATCCGATTCGAATTGTAATTCTCTGTCCGACAGGACCAGGGCGAAGGCTTCGGTTTTTCTCGGCACGTTCCTATCGAATTACATCTTGATCTGAATATCTAAGACGCTACTCTTGAGTCGTTCTCTCTGTTTACTGATGTCGAATACGAACATGGGATACATTGACTTGTATTCGCCGGGAGATATGTTAGGGTTGCTCATCAATTCGTCTAGACCGTGATACTTCTTTCTAAAATCAGCGGCATCACTGTACAGTCTGCAGAAATCGTTCTTGTCGAACGGCGCATTGTAATCGATTGCTGGATATCTTGTAGCATTCAGAAACACTTGCATGTTTCTCAAATAGCAGTGATCCAACAGCAACGCATTCTTTTCCTCAGACCCGTCCCTATCGGTCTGAAATGCAACCACGATGAAACGCAGTCTCTCGGAAGTGGATTTCACCATCAATCTCCAATCGAAGTGATTCGTGGAGAGAGGAATGCTAGCTGTGCTGCACTGTCTCATTCTAAATCCCATGGGTAATTTACTCTTGGATTCTATGATCTTGTAGAGACGCGCTTTCTCCACGATCGAAGGAACCACGATATCTTGTGTAGAGTTATCTTACCCGCATCGGTCGCAGTGAGTCTCACTATTGCGTCGTCATTTCCTTTTCGAATCAACGTCAGATTGTGTTTGAATCCGTACATGATCTTGTTGTAATCGTCCACAAATCCGAAGATGTGTTTCAAAGGTATCCTGAATGAAAACGTTCCTTTAGGTCTGTACGTCTTGATGACGTAGTCGAATATCGCGGCGGCGCCGGCGCTAGCAGGGCCTACGGTGTCTTTCACCCACAACTGATTAAGTCCCCTGGATTTCGAAAAATCATCAGGATACATCAAGAGTCCGAACATCGTGGTGGCCTGACTGGGATGAAACACAGATTCAATCTCTTGTCCGGATAGCATGTATTTTATATTACTGAATAGATGCATGATGCCATTATTGGCTAGAGTAACCGTGTCGTCGTCGGCGTAGTCGCTCCCATCTTCCTTGGTGAGACGTCCCTGCACCACTATGTAACTCTCGCTAGGATGGACGAATAGATCTTGAGTTTCGACGTTGAGTCTTATCTCTCCCACATTGTTCAAACTCGTTCCTGTCACCGGTTCATATTCGTGAACCTCATATTCTTGAATACTTTCATCTTTCACTATGCTTTGTGCTATATCTAGTAAATTTGTCATTTTTAAAGAATTTTAGTTTTTATTGTTTATTAATTAGCTTGCTTTTTTTTATCTAAAAATAGTTTTAATTATTTTTTTTATTATTATTTTTCTCTCCTATATATATATATGTGTATAAACAAGAAAATGTTAAAGAGAGTAAATAAAAGAAATTTGTTTTCTTTATCAAAACTTTGTCTTCTGTAATTGTTGTTCGTAAAACTTTCCGATGATCTCTTCTCCATCCAAAGCTTCGATTTCGTAAGTCACCGGATCGGTGTCAAATATTTTGCTTATCACAAAGATTTCCGAGGTCCATCGAGGAGTATAACCCTTTTCGAAGTGCTTCTTATAAGCGTAGATTCTCACTCGATCACCGACTGCAAATTTCGGCGTTCTAGACTTCTTCCTAATCTTAGATCTTTCAGGATATAGATTCGCGTAGACCCGTTTTTCATTTTGAGGATTGCTAGCTTCCACGGGAGTCATCTTGATCGATCTGTGTCGCGTGTTGTTGTAATCTTTGACCAGACCATTCAGAGCGTATATGTATTTCTTGGTCGAATTCGCCGTGAAGTATCTGTACATCTTTTCCTTCATCGTTCGATTCCAACGTTCCACCATGCTGGCTTTCTCTTCATTTTCGATCGAGTAGAGGTCGACCAATCGATGAACGTGCCTGTTATAGAATTCCTTTCCCTTATCCACCCACAATTTACTCGGTTTTCGAGAAGACGAGTCGAACACGCTCTTCAGAGCCTCGGTGAGGCAAGGTCCTGATTTATTCTTCAAAGCTCTGATCCAATCGTATTTGGAAAACACGTCAATGACCGTCAATAGATATTTGACACCCTCGTCCCACCTCGAAAACGATGTCATGTCGACCAAGTTGGCAGACCAAATATAATCCAAACCCTTCACGAACACCCTTCTCTTTCGACATTTACTCACAATGGGTTTGTGTAACTCCTCGGCCAATTCGCTCGTCAATAATCGTTTCTTCTTCTTTTCAGATGCGCTTTTTTTTTTAATGCCCCATCCGAATCGACTTTTCGCACCGATCAGATTACCGACCAGCGAACGTTCTATCTTCTCTCTCCTGGTCGGATTCGATATGCCTCTCAATTTCCCCAACATGTTTTTATCGCAGACGTCGTTGCGAGTCTTGGTGTCAGGATGTCCGGCGTAGCACAGATCGTGATCATACGTGGCCGCGTCCACCCTATTCACAGGTTTGCTCCAAGATTTAGGAGTCAGATCGGCATTGAGTCTCTTGTTCAATTTCATTCTGGGTCCCGTGAAACTGTGACCAGGCAGATGCATTTCGAAAGGTAGATTATTGATCATTTTATTCACGATGCCTTTACCTTTGCTCGCGTTCTTTTTTTTTTGATGAATCAAGTCTTGATAGAACCACACACGTCGCAAATTCCGCGAAGCATCTGTCTATCGTTTTTAGTTCGTACTTCTTGAGAATTACTCGTCTCTGTAACTCTCTTACACTTTACGCAATACATTTTTAAGAGTTATTTAAATTAATTTCGTTTTTATTTTATATATAAATTTAATATTTTTTTTTTTTAAATTCTGTTCTTATTATATATATATTTTTTTTTAATCACTGCTCTTGAGTTCTATCATCTTACTGAATTCCTCCCTAGCCTCTTTCCTCCCCTTTTCCACGAGAGAATCCTTCATCTCTTCTTTGATGATCTGACGAGTCTTGATTCTCACGACTTCTTTCATGGCCTCGTATTTCGTTTTCTCACCCAATATCTTGAAGTATTCTCCATCCAATATCCTACCGTCTTTCAACGCCATCGAGATCATTTCAGATATCGTGTCGATCTTGGAGTCGGCCAAGACGTGAATCTTGTTGTGTTTCCTCGCCTTCAGATATAATTTCCTTCTACGGTTAACATGATTGGAATGCCGATCGCGGTCTACAACAATCCAATGCCGGCCACGTGTAAACCCATGAAAATCGTGATGAGTGTCGTGTCGATCGCGTTGACGAATTTCATGAAACGCGAATACTTCTTCTTGAGAGAACGGCGAGAATCTCTCTCTCGAGTTAAATACGCTTGGATTCTATTGATTTGATCGATGTGATACCTCTCTCCTCTTTCTTTTTCTTCTAGCGACGGTGCCGTCGGCAAAACGCCATTCGGCTTCTCATCCTCGTCGTCATCTAACGTCGGATACAATTTACTTCTGGTTCTCATTTTTGTATTTTTTTTTCTTTCTAATATTAGATAAAAAAATTATGTGTGTATTTATTTTTATTTTCTATTCTCCCTTATTTTATATCAACGAGAAAACTTAGACGTATGCTTCATTGAACAATAATTTCATGATGCATCCCTTGTCTTCTAAAGTCAGACTTCTACGTGCCAATTTCAGTTCTTCCAAAACTGTAGGCTTGTCTTGATTCTTACAGAAGACTACTCTCTTCCAAAGCGTGATCACATCGTCGAATCTAACGCGTTCGAACGCCGGTTCGAAATACTTGATGACCATATCTTCCCTTTCCATCGTCAGACACGAATGATTCTCGTAATCGAAGTCTAGATGATCCCGACATCCGACGCATCGTTCTAACAAGATGGGACATAGTTCTTCGTTCACGCAGATTGCGTATGCTCTCATCAGCATGTTTAAAAGAAACCTCGCACATGATTTACGTATTTTTTTTATTATCTATTCGATTGATATATTTAATTTTTTTAAATAACTATTTTATTCATATTTTTTTTTCTCTCCTATATATATCAATCACTTTTTTTATTTCCTCGGGAAACGTGGCAGTGGGTTTGCCGGTTCAGTACCACCTCTTTTTCATGTACCGTACATAAGTTGATTTCTGATGTAGAATCCACAAATGGATTTCCGTGTACGCCTCCATAGGGATTCAGTGTTAAAATCGTGTACAGACACGGATGGTCCAGAATCGGCAAACCACTTTTCGACGCTGGTACAGAAACGGCAACACGTTTTTTGCTCGCGATTTTAACACTGAATCCTATGGTGGAAACCCATTTGCCAATTCTGTACCAGACGATACACCTTTTTTTCCTTAAACTTTCATACATTTTTTCACTCTTGAGCGTTGTGTATATAGAATCCAGTGATGTAGAATCGGCAAAGCCGATTCTGTACCACCATAAAAAACGACAAATCATGTACCTGTACACGATTTTAACACTAAATCCTATGGAGGTGTACACCGATGTACGTGTACATGTACGAAATCGTGTACAAGTGGTCGTGAATCGGCCTTTATTACCTACTGTTGATTCCCGTCCCTTATCTCATACAGTTTTTCCGTAATCGAGAAAAATTAGTGATAGAGTAAAATCGAGAGACTGACCCACCCTCATGGGCGCCATCTTGGATTACGTCATATCCGGCCAGGATGATTTCTTGTTAACATCTGAAAATCTACTCTCGAGATATCCAGGTACATGAAAAAAACCGGTCTCGTTCGGTCCTGGGGTGGGGGGCCCATAGGGGGTGTACCTACCTGCCCGACTACCTCTGCCATTTGCAGTTTGCAAGTTCCTCCCTGAACAGTCAATATCTACATAATAAATTTGTTCAGCTCATTTCCTTAAGATAGGATAGGAAGAATACGTTTTGCCAAATATAGGTGATGTTACAGGTGTTAGCATTTTACCCAACACACATGATATCAAATTTTATTATTTTAATTGTTGTTTTTAAATTTAAAAATTAAAAAAAAAATCAACAAAACCATCTCAAGTGACTCTCCAGTGGAACGAGCTCGACGGGCTCGTTCCAATCAGGGGTCACATAATATGGTTTTGTTTACATTTTTTGAAACATACTGAATTTGTTCAACTCCTCCCTCTGTTGATTACTCGAGTAGCTGCGGAAGATTCGTTAAGTATAGGCTTAAATACATTCTTACATTGGCCTGTTTATATCTGGTGGCCAATCATTTGTTCGCCTAATGCTCGTCCCGAGAGAAGTGAGGAGATCTCTTTTCTCTCACGTCCATGTTGATGTCCCTGAGCAAATCACTTTAATATTCAGTTGTTTTGTCCCTAAATTTCTTTTCCAAGTGTCCTAAAGCCACAGTCTGGGCCCTTTCCAACAGAGTGACACACATGAGCATATTATCAACTCGATCCAAGAAACCCAGAAATGAGTATGGCAGGCTAAAAAACAATTTGGAAGTATTGCAGTGTGACACACAATCCAGAGATAAAGTCTCGCACTCTACCGACTGAACGAGCAATAACAATTCTGAAGTTTTACAGTCATTGAGAAAGTCTTTGGAAGATGAAGCGGCTCGCATTGTTATGCGGCTTCGTCCCCAACTACTTGTGAGAAAAGTTTGAAAAAATTGATAGTATTTGTGGTGTTATTGATACTAGATAATCAGTCCTTTCAAAAACGTTTTACAGCTCTTTTCAGGCAGACATAGGGACTGCGGTCTCATGAGCAGTGGAAGAATTACTTAGCCGAGCCATCATGACGAGTGAGGTGAATTGAAGCCAGAGGAGAGTGAGTATTTATTTATTGATGTTTAAGGTCACATACTTATGCACAATGGCTAATCATAACCGTGACAGTTTTACGGGTGGAGGAAGCCGGAGTACCCGGGGAGAACCACCGAGCAACGACGAGCAGCTGCCAGCTAGGAGGAGGAGAGTGACTACATGTTGCGTTCAATGTTTTGGCCTGGTGTGCGACGAGATCTAAAAGGTGTTAATAGGTATAAGTTTGACTAGTCACAAACATTCGATGAATTGAGGGTAGCAGTTTGCAAATTTGAGAGCGCCCACAATAAGATACCGAGCGATAAGACTGTTTCTGTTAAATTTATTCAGTCTTCAAATTTAGAATTACGCGATTTGAAGCAAATGATATTTGAATTGAAATCTGATTTAGCAGAGCAGAAAAACAGAGACAGGTACCTCATCCATCTACATGCCATATTATTATTATTATTCAGTCAAATCGTCGAGTTGGTAGGAGAGGTTTTTGATCAAATCAAAATAATTATGGAAGTAGTTACTCTTCAGAGAAATATCTCAGTCTTCATTACCCATGTTTTTGAATCTCTGTTTATAGAAATAAAAAATAAACATAACTCCAAAATTATCGGCATCATATATTGACCCAATACTCCACCTAAAGCCGACATCAACCACTTCCTTTCAAAATTAAATGAAGTAACGGATATTTTGAATGCCGAAAATAAAAAAGTTTATATTATGGGAGGTTTGAACCTGAATGTCATAGAAACAACTATACATTCCACGACAGAAGAATTTATTGATCTCATGTTTAGCCAGGGATTTTTACCTTCTATTACTAAGCCGATTAGAGCCACAAGCCATTCTGCTACTCTGATAGACCATATCTTCTCTAACAATATTTCAAGAACTTCACTACCGGGAATAATTTTATAGGATGTACCAGATCATTTCGCTGTTTTTTACATTGAAGTAACTCCCAAAAACAAGTTATACACCACGTTTTACTCTGGAACAAATTATAAACGCAGAAAGAATTGCCGAATTCAAAACCTGTCTCAAAGAAAGTGATTTTAACCCTGTAATGGGGTCGAATTGTCCTAATCAGGCATACGAAACCTTTCTTAGCATCTATATGAAAGCCTACGATAAAGCATTTCCGTACAAACGTTTTTCGTCAGGGTAACAAATTTATTTAAAAACATCCCTGGATGACAAGAGGACTTATCATTTCCTCTGTCAATAAAGAAACATTTTATAAAAAAAAAAACTTAAGGCTCCCAGAGCACGAACGCACTAAATTACAATTTTTTTGTGGAATCTTCAACATGGTCAAAAATCAGTGCAAAACAATCTATTATAGAGACATCTTAACCGAAAATAGAAACAACATGCGAAGGACATAGCAGATCGTAACCCTTAACCTAACATGAAATGCAGACGACTCTTGCAAACAAATTCTTGAATAACTATTTTTTTCATCTTCTGTCTCAAAAACATAGGTTATGATCCCTCATTGGAACGACCTCGACGAGCTCGTTCCAAAGAGGTGTCATAACCTATGATTTTGAGACAAACAAATTGAAAAATAATGAAAATTAATTGGCGATTTTGTGAATAGCGTGAATAACAATTTTTTATCGGCATTGGAAAAACTATATCCGACCAGATCCAGAAACCAAATAAGTCCAACTTAGACTAAATGAATAGCAATATCTCCAACAACTTTTATCTATTACCCACAAGTCCCACAGAAGTCAGCCGAGTAGTAAACAAAATGAAGCCCAAATTGTCTAAAGACTGCGCTAGCATAACACGCAATCTTCTTAAACAAACAATAAACGAAGTATTGGATCCCATCACAATGTTATTAATAATTCTTTTATTAATGGAAATGTACCCGATAGGATGAAGATCGCAAAGGTGATACCCACGTTCAAAGCAGGCGATGAGTACAATTACAGACCTGTTAGTATACTTCCCGCGTTTTCAAAAGTAAAGAAAAACTCATGGAGACGAGACTTACAAATTTTCTGAATAGGTTCAACATTTTATACACCCCACCACTATGGGTTTAGAGAACACCACAGCACCATTTATCCAGTCCTCCAACTCCTTAAAAACACTGCAATAGAAACAATAAACAGGGGGGAAAAACAGCACTTTAGCACTGTTCCTGTACTTGTCAAAGGCCTTCGAAATGATAAATAACGAGAAACTATTAGGTAAACTCGAAAAGTTTGGCACCCGAGGCCTCGTCGATAATTGGTTTAGAAGTTACCTGTCTGACAAGCTTGAGTATGTTATGTACGAAGAACATAAATCGGATTTAACCAAACAGAGCTGTGGTGTTCCACAGGGCTCATTTTGGGCCCCGTACTCTTTCTTTTATATATCAATGATATAAGTAACACAACATCACTAAACTTATTATCGTTTGCGAACGATACCACTTAACACTGCTCAGGCTCAGACGGGAACGCTATAACACAGTATTTCAACGATGAAGTTCAAACAATATTCGAATGGTGCTCGGCGAACCAACTACTGTTGAATGCTAAAACACATCCTATCTTATAATCCAAATAAAAGTAGGAATAATAATTTCTGTGAAGAGGTAAAATTAAATAACCAAACCATAAGCAAAATCGGGGGAACTGAGACAGAAAAATCTAAAATTTCAGGGAATAAGCATTGATGAACACTTAACCTACAAAGCTTATATATCTCGACTATGCTCGAAAACAGCGCACGCAAATTGTAGTCTCAATAAAGTAAAAATATACTACCACTCTGAGTCCTAAAAAAATTGCACTACACCCTTGTCCATGGCCATTTGGTATACGGGACATTAGCATGGGGCAATGCAAGAGCGATTAATAAACTCGCTATTATGCAAAAGCGTTCATAACGACTAATAAATAACTAAAAGAACAATTCCCATACAGATCCCTTATTTAAGGAAAATGAAATGCTCAATGTTGATGATTTGTGTAAATTACATGCACTACTGTTCGCGCATGACTAGCAAATTGGCAGATTGCCGGCTTCTTTTAACGATATATTTAAGGTTACTGACAATCCATTTGGAAGGACAACCCGGCAGTCTGGACACCTGTGCATAAAGAAATACGTACACGAATGTTGCGCCCACTTTTGTAATAATTTGTAAGAGGTCCCCACATTTGTGAGAATTTTTTAGCCCTTTTAAAAAATTCTTACAAAAGTGGTGACCTCTTACAAAATGGCTAAAAAATTCTTACAAAAGTGGGGACCTCTTACAAAAGAGCAAATGATTACAAAAGTGGGCGCAACACACGATCTCTTATTAAATTTCCTCAATACGTCATCCCGAAACTATGGAACGCTTTAGACGACACCGTCCGAAATATTAGTAATAGGGTTACGTTTAATCATAAAGATTACGTCCTTCTCAAGTCGGGGCGAGACTAACCACACGGTGGGTCTGGATGTGGTTCTCGAACATTACCCAGAGTAATGTAGATAGTTCATCAAGCAGGTTGCTCTCTACCAACACTGAAACACCGCCCTTTCGCTGGCTATTTATACTGGATCATATGTTTGGCTCAAGAAACGGAAAAAACGACATCCCTATCAAAGATCAGATGAATCGCTCCAAGTTTATCCATTTGATCAGTCTGTTCGAGATTTCTCTTCCCTTCATGGGGTGGCAGGTAGACATACAATCTAGCTATGCCACTTCCCCGGGTATGCTATTTATAATACATGTATAATATGTTTAATTTTGTTAACGAATTTATATATATGTATACCGTGAATAAAGAATCTGAATTTGGATCTGAATCTGATGCTTTAAACTAAGAAGTGTCTTCAGTAACAACAGGTCAGCAGATGCCGCCGTCAATGATTGCAATAGATCTTATCTTAATATATGCAAACCGCAAAAACCATCTGGGTTGTATGGTGACAAGCTGATGTGAATGTTTGTATTTTCAGGTATTCAGACAAAGGGCTTGTTACACTCTAAAGTCATTTGGGTTCAAAACCAGCCCAAATCAAATGGGTTGGGTGAATGTGAACCCCATTGGGTTCATATTCACATAGTATGGTTGAATTGGGTTAATTTATTAACCCAGCTGATTTTGTTAACTCAGTTGTGTTCATATTCACTCAGACCAGTTGATTTGGGTTGATTTTTAACCCATCTGATTTTGGAGTGTAGATACGGGCTCAACACTTTCTACCGTTTGTCGTGGATACTTTTTAAGTCAAACTTCCAAAGAACCACCTATGCCAAATCCTCCTACATCGACAAAACAGAACTGTTTTTTTGACGAAGAGAGCAATAATTTAGTACTTAATCCAATTTAATAATTTAGTATTTAAACAATAGAATAATTAGTACTTTATTGAGAGCAATAGCATAATTTAGTACTTAATGCACTGAATTATATTCTTGATAAACTTCCATACCTAGGTTGTACTGAAGTTGACTTATCTGTTCTAAGTTTAGCAGGAAGCACACCAAAGTGTTGCATTCTTTTTGTAGTACCAGATAGCAGTGATAATATCGTCCCCTGAGTTCCAATGTGTTCTCTGTGCCTACTGGCGCAGAGAACACATTGGAACTCAGGGGACGATATATCAACACCTGTTTTGTTGGGAACAATTGCATTGAACATATTAATGGATGAATGTAAACAGAATCATGGTGATAAATTGTTACAGGTGTCAGACAGAATAAATGCTGATTTAGAAACTCCTTGGTACGTGGCATTTCGATGTCTTTGTCTCAGAGAAAAATACCTTAGAAAAAATAATTTCATGATAGGAGCTGTAAATTGTTCTGAGAATAAGAATGTGATTTTTAATACTAATACTGAATAAGTTATTTAAGGTTTGTTGGTCATAAATAGAGGATATGGAATGAGTGTTTTTCTCATATAATATTTATGAAACGAGTCTAAGAATTTTCCATTTGGGCGAGCCTCTGGCGAGTCCAAACGGAAAATTCGGACGAGTTTCATAAATATTATATGAGAAAAACACTCATTTCATATTCTATTTATCATATGACTCACACACGCACAAATTAGCCACTTAATATGACTTTTTAACCCATCACCTAACTTGAGTTGCAGACGGCACTTGGAAAAAACATCCTCGTATAACTAAAAATTTTCATTTTTTTGCTTCCAAAACATAGGTTATGACCCCTCATTGGAACGAGCTCGTCGAGCTCGTTCCAATGAGGGGTCATAACTTATGTTTTGGAAGCAAAAAGTTAAAATATAAGAAAAAATGAATGGCGTTTTCTCTCCGGGTACTCCGGCTTCCTCCACCCGTAAAACTGTCACAGTCATGATTAGCCATTGTGCATAAGTATGTAAAAGATTAATACAATATAACCCACTCTAAGTAGGACAGATAACGTAAATTCCCCCTACTGAAATTATGCAAATGTCACCCAGTTGTATTTTGTTTAGCCAAATCAAATTGTCCAGTTTTGAAATTGACCAACGAAAGCTCCCAACTCTAATTATGCAAATGATGAAAATGTGGCCGAGTTTTATTTTGTTCAGCCAATCAAATTGTCTAGTTTTGAAATTGACCAATGAAATTGACGGAAGGCTTTATTTATCACTGATTAATATGAAAACAAAATATCAAATGTTTTAAAGTGAACAAAATGTACGAGTCATATGATAAATCGCCATATCATTCAACATGTGCTGTATCACAGCCTCTTTCAGATTGTGAAACTTTATCTGGTGTTGAAATAGTACCTTAATACTTCAGTATGATTATAATAACAATGGTATTATGAAGGTACATTTATCCAATATATCCTACAGAACAATTAAAATTGCACCTCATGCAAACATATGTGAGACACAACCAGTATAAGTTGAGAATGAACTTGATTCATTTGATGTTCCAGATAGAAAATCATTAGAGAAGGTTGACATAGAATCTTTAACTTTGTTATCTGATCAAGTAAAAGAAGTTTCATAACTTGCACATAAAATTTCATATATTGTTTCACAGCACGAACAAGGTATTGGTATTTATCGTACAGGCAAGCATACATTTGCTTTGCATTATATGTCACCATTTAAACAACGTTTTAAACGTCTGGTTTGTTAGATTAAGTTAGAAATCATCTCAGTCAGTTACCCGCTGTGGGAATCCTTGCTCACATATCCCACATACTTCTAACATGGTTCTTGTTAGACAAGAATCTGGTGACCACAGAAAATGTACAGTTTACATGTTTTCTAACCCTTCGAACCCTGGTGGTATCTTCCATGTTAGTTCAATGACAGCAATTGAAAGAGTCCATATTCATTATTTGGGGGTAGACCAATTAATATTTTCTACATGCAGCCTTGGGGCTGCACATTGAAAATATTGATTGGTCTACCTTACACATTCATTTAGCAATCATCCCACGTAATGAAGTGATGACGTATCATGATCTTAGGGAAAAAATGTCTTCTCTGCTTGAAAGGGTTAACAAAAAAGACTGCAAGATTCGTAGGCTCTTCCACGAGTTGACGAAATCTTAGATTAGATTACCTTTCAGGGTTAAACTATTGTAGTGTTTTGGGTTTGAAGACTGGTTATAATCAGCTTGAAATCTGTGAGGAGCATAACGAGCGCACATCTTTCACGCAGGGCATTAGATTTTTGTGTTTTGTGGCGGATGATGAAATAGTGTTCAGATGGCCTAAATTTGAAAAACTGTTTAGTGTACATAAATGATGTTATTATATTTCGATATTCTTTTGAATAACATGTAGAGAAGCTTCACATGGGGTTTGATAGGTTAATGGAGTGAAGGTCGAAGTTATCTCCATCTAAGTGCAAACAAAAGACGAAGGTCTATGTAGGCCGTGTTGTGTCAGCTAATGGTACAATAGTTGACTCCAGTAAAATTGAGAAAATTATAGATTGGCCAAAACCTACTAATCCCGATGAACAAAGGCGGTTTCTTGTATTTGCGGCTAAACCGCAAATGTGTTAAAGAATTGTTCCAGGATGCCACGGCTTCTAACAGATTTGCTTGCTCCAACTATCATTTCAAAATATAAAAGTAAGAAAAAAAAGATCAGATTATTTACATAAATGGGTATGGAGTGAACAACAAGATTTGGCCTTTAGGAAACTTAAAGAGTGTTACTCTCCATTACCTGTACTGGGTTATCCATAGTATCCTCAACCGTTCAAACTACACACTGATGCTCGCTCATATGTATTAGGTGTAGTTCTGTATCAGAATCAAAATGGTCAAAAAAGAGTTATGGCATGTGCTGGCGATGGTGTTAGCAATTCTGAATGGAACTACCCTGCACTTAAACTAGAGTTTTTGGCTCTAAAATGGACTGATGCTGATAAGCTTTCATAATTATTTGTGTGGTCATACATTCTTTGTATTTTTTGACCACTCCAAAGTTAGATGCTCATATCTTAAAAATGGTTGTCAGTTTTAGTGCATTCGTCTTTTAAATTCTTCCTGGTCCTGGTAAATCGAACGCAGATGCTGATTGTTTATCTGGGTTACCAGAAAATTCAACAAATATTGAAATTGTATAAAGATCATATGTAATTCTTTGCAGATACAGCAACCAGTTTTGAAGCAAAGCGTTGTTCAAGATATGTATTAGATTCTTTTGAATAATTTGTTCGCCAAGACAATGATAAGATGACGCCCAAAGATTGGAGAAGATTACAGGAAATGGATTCTATAATATGTCCATGAATGAGAGCAGAGCGTAATGGTGCACGTCCTAAGCGATCTACGCTGCCTATGATAACGCAACACTCCAGTTTTTGTGCAGAAATTATATGTTCATGTTTCAGCGTTTAGAAAGAAACTGTTTCTAATTCTCAGGTATTTGGATATTTTGCATATCATGCAAAGTAGTAAACACAGGAGATGAATTAGTTGTTTTCTTTTTCTTCAACACTTTCGCTGCCGAAAGCGACTATTTAAGGAATAGTGCATGGCTTGGAGTTGACTATGCCCATATAGTGCCCAGTGGGGTGGTGTAGTTCCCACCGCGAAGCGGAGGGAACTACACCACCTCACTGGGCACTATATGGGCGTAGTTAACGACAAGACATGCACGAATCCTTATATTATATCAAACACCTATCAAGAAAAACATCTGTCCGATTTGTTAATCTATTACCAGGGTAGCAGCCCTACCAACCTGCGTAATATAGAAAAAATACCATGCAGTTTTTAAAAAAACATTTTCTTCTTCCAAAACACGGCTAACTTGGATTATTGATATGAGCAGAAGACAGATTTGGAATCGGTCGGCAAGGGTAAACAAAACATTTCCCCCAAACGGAACTGTGTATTCTAGAATCGCTCAACTCGCGAATGAAAACTCAAATTTTCGAAATTTGACAACGCAGTTTGATAATTTCCACACATTTGTCACACATATACATTACCGAATGGGTCAGCACGGGATACAAACTCCGAAGATTCAACTGAATTCCATTATTTATGCCCAAAACATACAATTAAATAGCGAAATAATATGAGCAGCGAAACAAACGATTTTTCATATCCGGACGCGTTCTCATGAAAGTTGGACCCAGGTATGGGTCATTCTCTTCGAAACGAGATATGGATCATCTTCTCAAGGAATAAAATGAACGCCTCGAAAAATGTGACTTCAACAATGGAAAAGCGATACATTTTTCTATAAAGATTTCTTTCCGCGTCGTTTTGTGGATGTTGTGCCTCTGTGAATCGATTTTTAAATTTAGCCTGATCAGTGTTATTCGCCCAGTATGAAAATAAAACTGATATTGTAGTGTGCTAAAAATAGAAAACGTGTTGTGCCTGGGTGTAGTGCCTGGTCAGTTCTGTGGATGCAAACTACACGAACTGGGGTATCATCTTTCGGCCAATCAGAATGCAAGGAAGTCACGTGAGATATAATGTTGTCACCTATTTTATGATGGTTATCTGTTATATGCACAGATCAAACCTACCATGCGATTAATTGATGGAAAGGACGAGAGAGCCCTTTCCAACAAATTAATCAGATTAGAGAGTTTAAAGTATGTCATAATTTTTTTTTAAGCTTTCGCGCATAAAGCCTTAGATAGAGGTCCTCCATATATGGCTAAAGTGGGCGTGGCAGTGAAAAGATAAAGAAATACCTTTCTTCAGGGACAATATTTATAGTGTCAGAGGTGGGATAAAAATAGCTTTAACTGTCAAAATTATGATCTTTGGTTTACATATTATTTTACTGCTGCATATTTCAGTACCTTCCATTAAGAAAATAGGGGAACATTAGTAAAATCAGTTTCTTTTTAGGAGTAAATTGATACTTTTCTTTCTTTCTTGCCTAATATTCATATCATTTATTTAAGGACAGCTTTCATTTAGTTTTAAATATCGAAGACGCCATTTTGTCAGGAGGGGGAGAATGTGCTAGTTACTAAAATACATTTTTGTTATTAAATTTATTATTTTATTTACAAGTCAAATGCATTATTAATTATTTGTTATATTTACAGGTTATTTGTTCGCTTTACATAAATCAGTTCTGGCTTGGGATAACAGTTTTTAATGGTCGTTGGTTGCCTCTGGTTGTGGACAATTTTTTTCTTCTTAGAAATCTCGTTTTAGGTTTCATTGATGCGAAAGTGCCTGTTATGGAGGATGTTTGGAATCTGCCTGATATTGTTTTGATAATCAAAGCCTTCCGAAACGGTAAGACTATATTTTAACCCTTTACCTAACCTGAAAAGCAGACGACATTTGCAAAAAATAATTCTTGAATAACTAAAGTTTTTCATTTTTGACTCGAGAACATAGGTTATGACCCCTCGTTGGAACAAGCTCGACGAGCTCGTTCCAACGAGGGGTCATAACCTATGTTTTTGAGACAAAAAAATGAAAAAAAAATAATGAAAATTAATTGGCGATTTTTGAGAATAGCGCTGGCCGGTTTTGGCCGTTACGTTGGGTAAAGGGTTAAGTATTTATATTCAGGGACGTGGCTAGAGGTTTCCTATTGGGGGGTGTAGGGTAGTGAATTTCCAACTAGGGGGGGGGAGGAACTGGGATGGGGCATCCCCCCTCACGGTCCCACCCCTAGTTGGAAATTCACTACCGAGAAACATTTTGAAAATGAAGCCATGAAAGGGGGCATAAAATTTCATGATTTTGTAACTGTGAATGATGGAATTAACTCAGAATAACGATTTTATATGATGTGATTTTCTTGAAGTGCATTTCGAGAATTTTTTTTTATTACGATAAGTAACGTACTATAGAAATCTCGTACCGATTGACATCATGCATACCTCTGAAGGTCGATATTGCGTGCACTGTTGTTGTAAATAGTAACTGTTGGAGTTTTTGCCGATTTGAAACCGAGTTGGACTTTTGAGAAGTAAAGGAGGCATCAGCATCACCAAAGGAGCTCTAAAATCCAGATGGATGGAATTTCCAACTACTCGTGACTTGCCCTCCGAATTTCCACCTGAAGGAAATTTTGGCCTGGATTGGGGGAGGGGTGACACCCCCTCCCCCCACCCCGTCGCCACGTCCCTGTTTATATTTCGCGTGCCTGTAGTACGATCCGAGTGTTAAAGGCTTTAGTCGCTTTGTAGTCAAAACAACAATGAATCGCTTACTTGACTTTTGTTTTCGTTGAAAGGGTTAAGGCACCATAACGTGTTTATTCCAGGTACTTGTGTCATTTTAATTATATTTTTCAGGATTTGAGATATGTGATATATATTTGATATCTGAGACATCTTTGAGATATGTTTAATATTTGAGACATATGTAAAATATGTTTGAGATGAACGACTGATAAATTGTAAATAAACTTTTGGTATATAACATCAATGGAGTTTGTGTGCGTATTTGTCATATCGAGTCCACATATATCGCAAGAAGGGTGGCTCAGTGCTTACGAAATAGGACTTCAAACCGAAAGCTTCACGATTCAATCCATGCCAGGGGTAACTGCGTTGTGTCTTTGGGAAAGGCACTTACTTAATCGTGGTTGCTCAAATGGGCCACGGTGGCGCTGCGTTCTAAGGCGGACTGCACGTTGATGGTGCACCTGTCTTCAGCCAATGCTAACCCTGCTTGTATGGAGTTAGTGCGTATGGGAGTCTAGTAGTTGCTCGTCGTTGCTCAGTGGTTCTCGCCCGGGCAATAATATTCCCTCAGTAGTAGATCATCTACCCGATCGTGCCCTATTGGAGGGGGGGGGGGGGGGGGGGACCCCGGCGGTGACCCCGGAAGTGTTGTCATGTCACGTGATCCAGCGGCGCGTTGTTGTGTCACGTCATCTCATCGTGTTGGTGCGCATGCGCTGCGCGTGTTGTTAGGGTGATACGTGTTTCCGTCGGCCATTTTGTATACTGGAGGCCGCGTCTTGGTTTATATGGTAACACGTGGTTGCTATGTGACCTAAAACCTTCTTACAGGACAGGGGTATGTTCCTTTGTACAAGAGGAATTTCCCGATTCTTAAAATTACCACAAACAACCTAACAAGTTGTACTATTTCGAATTCTTTCAGAATCCTTTTGATTTTAATAGTAGCACGCAGTGCTATAGTACCGAGGGGGGGGGGGGGGGGGGGCGGTAAGTTTGATTGAACTAGAGTAATTTTCTGGCTTGGAATTTCCCCATACCCTCGGATACGTCGTAGAATTGCCACAAACAACCCGATAATTGTTTATTTGGCTCAGATTACCCCACGAAGTCTACAGATTTTCAATAATTAGCGCGCCCCTTTGTATTGTTATTACCCAGAATCCCCTGGTTGCTCGATATCTTATTGCTCGATAGCTTATTTGCTCGATCAGATTAGAGTCATTCGAGCAGTATGTGGAGTCACTCGATCGAGAAGTCGCGCGATAGTTCATTTGCTCGATCAGATTAGAGTCATTCGAGCAATGACTTTTCAGTGATTGCTCGATGACTTTTTAGAGGAATTCGGAATAGGTATGTCTTGGGGTGACCTAATAGGCTGGGCCAAAACAGGTAATAGTATCCTCAGATAAGGTATCCTAGAAAGGTATCCTCAAATAATACAACACCAGGCCATAGGTATCCTCAAATACTGAAATGAAGCTAAGAGTCGTATGTGCAAGTCACCCAAACGAGCAAGTGCTCTATAGCTCATTTACTCGATGGGATTCGAGTCGTTCGAGCACTAATGTCGAGTCACTCGATCGAGAAATTGCTCTAAACGTCATTTTGCTCGATGGGCTTCGAGTCGTTCGAGCAGAGACTTTGCAGTAACTGTTCGATAGCTTATAAGGGGAATTTGCCCTGGGGTGATCTAGAAGGCTGGGCCAAACAAGTAATAGTATTCTTAGATAGCTATCCTATAAGAGTATCCTAGAGAGTTATCCTCAAAAAATGCAACACCGGGCAATAGGTATCCCCAAACACTGAAATGAGGCTATATAGCTCATTTGCTCGATAGGATCCCAGTCGTTCGAGCAATATGTCGGGTCACTCGATCGAGCAATTGCTCTAAAGATCATTTGTTCGATTGGCTTCAGGTCGTTCGAACAGTGACTTCAGTAACTGCTCGATAGTTTATTGGCTTTGGGAATGATATAGGCTTTTGTTATAAACAAAGGAGTTAAGTCTGCATACAGATTATGGGAAATCAAGCAATCTGATTATCTGGGAAACAAGAACAAGATTACTTCGGATGGGTTCAGAACTAGCATGAACAAACCAGAAAATCTAAATATAGTAATAGTAAGCAAAGCTGTCCCAAATGGATAGGTTCTTGTAGTCTTCTGGAGTATACTTCGATTCAGTCGAACGCGCCTAATAACAATACTGAAAACCAGGGGATTCTGGGTAATAACAATACAAAGGGGCGCTCTAATTATTGAAAACCTGTAGACTTCGTGGGGTAATCTGAGCCAAATAAAGAATTATCGGATTGTTTGTGGTAATTCTACGACATATCTGAGGGTATGGGCAAAATCCAAGCCAGAAAATTACTCTAGTTCAAGAAAATTTAATCCCGGGCACCCCCTCGGTACTATAGCACTAGGTGCTACTAGTAAAATCTACGGTATGGTGGTCCTAAAAAGGATTCTGGAAGAATTCGAAATAGTACAACTTGTCGGGTTGGTTGTGGCAATTCTGCGAATCAAAAAATTCCTCTTGTGCAAAGGAACATACCCTCCGAACATACCCCTGTCCTATAAGATGGGTTTAGGTCACATAGCAACCACGTGTTACCATAGAAACCAAGATGGCGGCCTCCAGTATCCAAAATTGTCGACGGAAACACGTATCATTCTAATACGCGCTGCGCATCCGCACTACCACCACGTATTACTATGGGGATGACGTCACAAGATGGCCGCTCACACATGTTACCATGACAACACAACATAGCGCCACTGGATAAAGTGACATGACGTCACTTCCGGGGTCCCCGCCGGGGTCCCCCAATAGGGCACGATCGGGTGCATGATCTACTACTTTCCTCAACCCGTAAAACTGTCTGACACGAGGTGAACCTGACTGCTGAAAATGTCGTTAAATCCCCCAAAATAAATAAATAAGCATCGCAAGAAATGCTCGACTTCTGAAGTACCGACGACCACTGCGTTACAACAGCATCACAGTAATGATTAAGATATTTTGGTTTTGGAAGAAGTGTTGGTTTCTTAGATTATTCGTTGCTTAGCTGAGTTTTTACGGCACTTTCAAACAGCAAGAGTAAGCAGTTTCACAGATGTAGAACATAGGTGGACCACCGAGGAACCACCGCGCAACGGCAAGTATTTTACAATTTACTAACCAATCATAGTTTGAGCATGGTTTATGTTTGCTGAATGCACATGTACATGAACGTGCCAACACTTCCGACATACTGCGTCATCATGCTTCCATTTCGATAAAAATATTCTGACTATTATTTAACCCATTACCTAACACGAAAAGCAGACGACACTTGCAAATAGAATTATTGAATAACTATTTTATTCATTTTTGGGGGTCAAAAACATAATTATGACCCCTCGTTGTGACGAGTTCATTCCAACGAGGGTCATAACTTCATAAGCTATGTTTTGGAGGCAGAAAAAGGAAAAAATAATGAAAATTAAATGGTGATTTTTGTAAATATCGCTGGCCGGTTTTGGCTGTTACGTTGGGTAAAGGATTAATGGAGAGGTACCAAATTCTGACCTCCGTCTGTGGGGAAAATCTTTATTTACAGTTTTCAAAAGATGACATTTGAGGTCACGTTCTGGTAATGAGAAAGCACCGAACTGCAATTTATATGCGTTCAGTCCATAACATATCTTATATGAATCTGATATGAACCTATTTTTGTTGAACTAAACCAGATAGAACATCATCTGCTGTAGCCATTTACATGGAACTTCTAGAGTGATCTTTCCACCTTGCAACCAAAGAACTGTAAGATGAAAGTATAACTGATTTATCTCCCCATTAGAGCCTCGGGAAATGGAGAAATGCTTGTTAACTGTGGTAGCGATACAAAAG
This sequence comes from Pictodentalium vernedei, assembly GCA_031216915.1. NCBI lineage: Eukaryota > Metazoa > Mollusca > Scaphopoda > Dentaliida > Dentaliidae > Pictodentalium > Pictodentalium vernedei. Next base: position 240,055,647 of record CM062292.1, read on the forward strand.
GATGCTTAACTGACGCCTCTAAAGAAACCATTGCAATTGTAAAAGATTGGCTCAACGTGAGTTTGTACTTTCTGATGCCTCGTAATAAAACCGTAATAATAACCCCATACATAAAACAATGAGGAATCTATCCCGCGTTTGGTTAGAAATTGGACCTCTTCTACAGACCATTCACTATTAGCTAATTGCCATTTAGGAGTGGTTGACAAAAATGAAAACTGGACCACTTCTACAGACCATTCACTATTAGCTAATTACCATTTAGGGATGGTTGAAAAAAATGATTACAATCATTATGAAAACACTAAGCTTAAAAAGGGTATACAGTAATAATTTAACCCGCCAACACAACATAAACACTACAAATCTGTGATACAGATCGGACAGACATTTGGGAATTTCGCCTTATTTCAATACAGGCTGATACACTTAAGGTCTAAGGTGGACAGTAATGACATTTATTTAAACTTGTAAGAAAGACACCTGACAAGGGCAAAAATGATTTATTTGACCATCAGAAACGAATGTAATCCAGTGATCCGTAAGCTACCTTTCCTATCAGTGTAATGATAAAATGACACAACAGCCAAGAATGATAAATCCAATGGCGGATACAGACGGAGTGGTGGGTTTCAGAGAAATCGACATTCGAATTTCATTGATAAAGTTTTGCTCCATGAACATTACTTATGACCTCTCGTTGGACGAGCTCACAGAGCTCGTTCCAATGAGGGTCATAAGCTATGTTTTTGAGGTACAAAATTAAAATCTTTCTTCGTGAATTGTGTTTGCAGTTGCGGTATGATATACGTAATACAAGGGTTAATTGAGGTCTCACTGCTCCATTTGGAAACCACACTCGGAGGGTGAAATATCATCCACACTCTCTGCCATCCCAGACGGCATCTCTAGTCGGGACAGCCAGCGCTTTGAGAATGTTCCGGAAACTCACAAGCGACCATCCAGGAGGTAGTAAAGCATACACATTCGGAACCATCTTAGATGGCGTTTCCCGGTGCTACTGTCCGCTTTGTACAAAAGAGAGTGACCCAGAGGCTCACAAACGACAAGGCTCTATTGATGAGTACGAGAACCTTATGCATAGAGGAGAGACGTGAGAATACAGTAGTTTTATATTATAACAAGCCGACATTTCCCCCAAATAAGTACAAACGTGGATGAATTTACAACTTTGTGCTGTGGGTAGCAATACTTCACGGATGTGCAAGATAAGGATGGTAGATTCCGAAGCTGCACTCGTTCACAACAGCGATCGAATACTTGAATTGCTCTTGGTAATACCTGTTAAGTCAGTAAAGCAAGCTGATTTGATATGAATAACGATATCAAGCATACTCGGAAATCACATGTTTTAAGCCCATCTGAAACGGAAACCCCTTTGACAATGACGTTGTTTTTATTCGATCTTCCACCAATGGTTAAAGTGGTGTAATTTGGTTTGTTTTTTTTTCAAATGAAGAGATTACTTTTTATGGGTAACATTGTAAGATAAATTGGTTAGTACCACATTATGGGTTCTGAAATGTTGTGTCGAAGTCTCAGCATTGCCTCTGTGCTTGACTCGCGTCGATTTATATGACCACCAGAGACAGGGCGTCTACTTCAGTAAAACATCTCCCACCACCGCTCCTGGATAGTGATAACCTTTTTTATCTCGCAATACATAAAACAACTAAAATATATTCCTGCTACTGTTTTGTATAGAAAAGCAACTCACTCGATGCTGGGATCATACTTTCACTTTCAAATACACGAGGTCCCTTCGTTCATAAGGTAATGGGATTGGGTGTGAACAAGATAGAAATACCCATTTTCTTCTTCACATTTGGTCTGTCCCTATTTGAAAATTTATGTATCCGCCACTGGACATTTTGCATTAGAGAATGGCATAACACCAACAAAAAGTATTAACATCACATCAACAAACTTGTCCAAAACAACCATAACATGATATTAACATCACCATTGCCAGATATGATTGCAATATATACAGCAAATGACCTATAGTAAAAAATAACATAACACTAGAAAGTGACATATTAACAATTTGATACACCATTACGAACGCACTTGTCTCAGATAATGTTCAACACCATTTCCAGCGAGTCCATTCTGTTAAGACAAGCATCAGAATCAAAACTTAGAAAAGAAAACAACGCCATTCTTACTAAATATGTTCCAGCTAGTAAGGAAATGACATAAACACTGTAAAAACCCCTTGCATGCTGCTGGTGGATATTCTCGCCGAGGACTGGAAATCACGTGTAACTGTAATAAGTAAAATGTGAGCACATTCAACCAAACCTTCCCCTGTAAACTGTATCTACGTTTGGGCCAGTGATTTCTCGGATCATGTTTTCATGAATTGTTCATCAAATCTAGTCATGGCTGCTTCATAGCAGCCACGACTAGATTTGATGACAATTACTTTAAAAATATTCGGTGGGTTAAGGTTTAAATATACGGTAAAAAGCTGCTGTTGGAAAGACGGTAAAAAGACTGACAACATATGCCGATACGTCTACCGTAAAATGTTACGGAGAAACATTCATACGCAAAAATACCGTATTTAACACTTTTTACATTTGTCGACCTATTTTGGTTTATTCTTAGATCAAAACCGAGGAACTGATATTTGGTTTCTCTTCATTGGACCTAGTTCAATGAAAAGTATGGCTACAGGTTAAATATACTTGTCAGTCAATCTTGCTCCAACAAGCAACTTTCGACCTTGACGATGCTATTTTGTAAAAGCCGATCAAAGAGTTCAAGCGTTCCTTGAGTCAACAAAGTTTCCTCTATTTTACACGAGCACTTCTCTCTCGGTACCATTCTATTATTACCACCACGTGAAGAAGTATCTGCAGATGGCTTCTGGTATTTTTACAGTGTAAACAAGCAAACATCATCACACAGTGAAGCAAATCGATCCCAACTCCACTTCCAAAAACATAAGCAAACCTGTAATAAACTAAACATTATTGAAATGGGATATTACGGTTCGAGTTATCACGTGATCATTAAACTGTATAGTAAAACAAACGAATGGCAATAACGATGTCCATTTTTAACAAATAGCCATGGTTTTCAAACCTGTTCAACACAATGTCAATATAAGGCAGTCTACTCAGAGTTATTGAAATCCCATAACTACAATTCAAGTTATCACATAAACAAAAAATTAACAGAATACACAAATTGGAATGGGTCCCTCAATTTACAATAAACCATCGCGATTATGTTTTTTCAAACCTGCTTGATGCAATGCCAATATAAGGCAGTCTACTCAGAGTTATTGAAATCCCATAACTACAATTCAAGTTATCACATGAACAAAAATTAACAGAATACACAAATTGGAATGGCTCCCTCAATTTACAATAAACCATCGCGTTTATGTTATCTAATCCAATACAATATTAATATAAACCAGCAACCTTTATTGAAATTTGATCGTTACTTTTCAAGTTATCACTTAAACATTAATTCTTAGAACCCGAGGAATCAGAATGAATTTATTGAACATGACATACCGCGAAAAACTTACAGTAAAGCATGTGCTTTTAGTCAAGTGTCGTCTGCCTGTTCAGGCAGACGACACTTGACTAGAAGTACCTAAGTGTTTAATTCTCCCCAGCCCAAAGATAGCCGAACCGTCACAGACCTACAGCCAGATTACATGCCGTATTACATCACAGGCAAGAAAACTCGATTCCTGATTTCTACGAGTTAAACATTAAGTAAAACAGGGCCAACGAAAGGCAATAACTCCCTCAATTTTCAAGAAGTCATCGTAATGTTGTAACATTGTCCAAGACACTGTTATTAAAAAGCATGATATAAAAACGTATTGAATTCGGATGTCTAGTTTTCATGTTATTGCAAAAACAATGAAATTTTGAGCAGAATTCAACAAACAAAGGGCCATACCTCTTTCAATGCTTGAGAAATCTCCTTGGCTTTTGAACTTGTCCACGACAAAGTTAATGTCAAGTTGTCTGTCCAATTATGTTGAAACCCGAAGCCTACTGTTCATGTTATTGTATCACCAATGGTGATTAGGGCAAACATTCACACACAAAGGGCCATAACTCTCAATTTTCATCGAATGAAGTTGGCTATCGAATTTGTCAAAGACATTGGTAATTTAAATCAGCACCTCAAAATTAATAAAATCCAATTGGTGTCCTAAACTGGGTGGGCATAAGGCCTCGGAAAACGAAGCTTAGAAAGTGTCTGAATTCAAAGCAAAATGATAAGCTCTTCTGTGATAGTATAAGAACAGGATAACAGAGGCTGCAGAGACTGGAGTGAACATCATTCCATGTTACTCTTTGTTGTAAAATTTACTTGTAATATACATGAAGTTGCTAAGGTGTCGGTCTTAACTGGTAGAGTGCTGGAAGCCCATATTTGGGCTTTATTCTGAAGTACCGGTACCACAGCTTGAAGACTCACATTCAGTGGATGTGCTTTGTATTATCTTTGAAGTGATTTTATTTAGTCTGTGGGGGTTTGCCTTGTTACAATTTATGGGAGAGTGCCCATGGGCACTCTCCCATAAATTGTATTAAGGCAAAGACCTGTGTTGAAGTTGTGATGGCCAAAAATAATTTAGCACTCGACCAGTTAATGTTCTCGGTTCAATTCGAATGTAAAATTCCCAAGTCTTTGGATGTTTTCCCCTCCAAAACAAATTTCCAAATAGAGCATCCGTGACGCCAATTTTCCCAAATGGCATGGGCTCCGTGCCATTTCCCAAAGAGGGCAGAAAAAAAACTTGCCAATAACGACTGATCACGTGATAACCTGGACAAACGTTCGGGCAGAGGCGGAAGGACGTCCTGACGACCCGACGGACGGAGCTCTCCGCTGTATTCATTCCCTGTGGGACATAATAATGACACAGTTGCAATTTGCACAATACTCAACAAAATATCGATATAACATCTGAAGCAAATTTGGATCAGACAACCATATTTCTTGCTAAATATGGGTCCCCAAATGAATATTCAGATCACTGTCAACTTTCGCTCCAACTGAAGCATCGAACAGCTAATGAAGTCAATAAACAATGTACTTACTCTTATTCAAAATGCCCACCAAAGCAGAAATAGACATTTAAGAGCGCGGAAAAGGCCTTAACATCTATAAACAATCATAATATGACCACCCAACTACAGCGCTTTCGAATGAAACCTTTTAGAACAGACAAATCTGGAACAGAAGACGCGGTCAATGATCTGATGTCCATTATTGACTCAATAAATAAAGCAGCCACAACGCACATTCCGAGTAGTAAAACTAGAAAAAGACCGAAACGCAAGTGGTTTGATATAGAATGTAAACAACTGAAACAACACATGGATAATTTAGCCCGTTCTCTGAAAACAACCTCCCAAGACAAATCACTCACTGTTAACTATTTTAAAACTAGAAAGCTGAACATGAAAGTTACAAAATACAAACGTAAAATGTTTTACAAAAATATCTGCAATCAACTCGACCACGTACAGTCCACAGATTCTAAGACATATTGAAATATTATTAATCTTTTGAGAGAAAAAGAGACCTCCGAGAATGATCTTGATCCGGATGTTACAGCAGATTTTTTTAAGAATTATGTAAATCCGTACGAGAAAATAATAACTTTCACTGCAAGAGTAAACCAGTGAGCATCGAGGTCTCTCTTAACACCGATAAAATTACAGCGGACGAGATATACAGCTCTTTCCGCCAGCTGAAAAACAATAAATCGACAGGCCCCGACGGCGTGTCGAATGAACTTTTGAAATTGATAATACCATATATAGACGAAGTGGTGAAATTGTTTAACCAGGTTCTAGAGTCTCGACATTATCCTGTACAAAAAAAAGGTGATAGACACGACCCGAAAAACTATCGTGCTATAGCCCAAAGCAATACCATTTGTAAACAGTTTAATAAGGTAATTAATTCCAGAATTAACAGCTTCATGGAAGATAATAAAATAATAAGTGAAAACCAGTCTGGCTTCCGGAAGTGTTGCAGTACAATCGATAGTATATTTGTTCTGAAAACTACAATAACTAAATACAGAAAGCTTAAAAAGCCTCTGTATGCTGTTTTCGTAGATTTCAGAAAAGCATTTGATACTGTAACTAGAACACTACCTTTTCAAAAACTACAACACATTGGTATAAATGGACCGATTCTAGAAACCTTGATTCCAATGTATAAGTCGAGTTTCTGCATTTCGAAAACAAACAATGGACCAGGTCCATCCCAACTATGAACCATCGGGGTCAGGCATCGCCGACCCTCTTTAACATATTTATTGATGATGTTAAAGACAAATTTGATGATACATGGCAACCAGTCCATCTAAATAATTATTCCTTGAAACATTTACTTTTCCCAGATGATCTTGCATTACTATCAGAATCACCAGAAGGCCTGCAAAAGTGTCTAAATAAATTGGTAAATTTCGCTAGAGAAAACAATCTTCATATAAATATAGGTAAAACAAAAAGTATGGTATTCCGAGCTCGCAAATCATCTGTCTCCCCCAATTTTTACCTAGACTCGCAAAAGCTCGAACACACAAGCAATTTCAACTACTTACAGTCCGTGGAGAGTGTTTTATAACTAAATCACCCGCAGAGTGGAGATTCCACCCAAGCAATAATTGCAAATTTGTTGCAAAGCATAACAAGCACAAGCAAAGTTTCAGCCAATGGACCTCCGGGTTAAACCCGGAGGTCCTTTGGCTGAAACATTGCTTGTGTTTTTAGTCTATATATACAAAATTTGAAAGTTATAGTTTGGGTGATAACTCCACTCCGCGGGTGATTTAGTTACAATCCACTCTCCACGCACTGTAGGATTAACAATTTCACAAACTGGTAAATTGCAAGACGGCCAAAAAGACTTAAACATGAAAGGCTTGAGGGCATTATACTCACTAAACAATTATTTTAATCAGAATTATCGCCCGACAGGACAAATATATTTAAGTCTTTTCGATAAGTTGATCAAACCCATATACTCTATGGGAGTGAAATATGGTCATTGAAACTTAATCACAAAAATGTAAGTCGCTCCGCGTGCGAGAAAGTACATATTAAATTTTGCAGGCTGTTACTCGGGGTAAATAAGAATGCGTCAAATAATGCAGTATGAGCTGAATTAGGACGACATCCCTTGATTATCGACGCAATATTACAACAAATCAAATATTACTGTAAATTAACTTCCCAGGATTCTACCACATTGCTTGGTGAAGCATTTTATGAAACAAAGAAGCATGACCTCGATAATTTAAAGAAACTTCTGCATGAATACTTTGGTATATCAGACATCAAACAATTGTGTCGTGAAAAAGGTGTTAAAATGATTTTAACAGGGAGTAAAACAAGACATGAAGAAGAATTTTATAATTCCATTCATGACGATAATAAAAAACAGGGTAAAAATATATTAAGAACGTATCGTAAGTTCAAGAGTGAATATGTTTTAGAGAGTATTTAGTGCACATGAAGCCTAGGAAACTCTTCACTCGTCTTCGAATCAGCAACCACAGTTTACTGATCGAAACGGGGAGGCATTCGCAGCCTGCCGTTCCGGCCAGTGAACGAATATGCACCAGATGCGATTCGGGGGCGGTAGAGGACGAATTCCATTTTATAATAGAGGGTCCATTATATGATCAGTTGCGTGATGAACTGTTCAAAATGTTCATTGATCATACACCAAACATAAAGGTGGATAATATTACACACTTCCAACACATTACGAGGAATAGCGTCCCAGAAATGTGCAATCCGATCTGTAAGATAATCCGGCGCTTCTTCATATTAGGGGAATGTGAAGTTCCGCAGTGATTTATGATTTATGGTAGTCGTTGCGATGCCTTCTTAATGTATCTCTGTATGATCATATACCTTATCATGGGTGTATCCATCGTTTCTTCATTGTCCGAATTATTTTTTCATTTCATTTCATATTGTTTCATTATATTACCACAATAATGCTGTTGTAAAATTGGCAATCTGCCTCAAGTAGGTGTTTGTTGCTTCAATAAATTCTATTCTATTCTATGCAAATCATATCTACAGTAATTTTGTGTCTTTTTCTAAATACACCTTAACCTTTAAAGGCAACTTTGAGGCGTTTGCAATCTTAGAGGATGCGCCATGACAATATGTCTTCTGGGGGGGGGGGGGGGGGGGGGGGTATGCAGCCAATAAAAAATTACCTGGGCAGTAGTCAAGTCTTGGCTGCTTGTTAAGGCGGCAAAGACTTGGATAGAAATCACTGTTAACCCTTTACCCAACGTAACGGCCAAAACCGGCCAGCGCTATTCTCAAAAATCGTCAATTAATTTTCAAAATATTTTCATTTTTTGTCTCAAAAACATAGGTTATGACCCCTCGTTGGAACGAGCTCGTCGAGCTCGTTCCAACGAGGGGTCATAACCTATGTTTTTGAGACAAAAAATGAAAAAAATTAGTTATTCAAGAATTTTTTTTGCAAGTGTCGTCTGCTTTTCATGTTAGGTAAAGGGTTAAGCAGCTGAACATGTACAGGTTGTAGTCTAGTGAGAATACAGAACAATTGCCTAGGCCCCTAAGGGTCACCAAAACTGAAAATAAAATCAGTCACTTCTTTCATTAAAATGAACCCTTCAGCTGCTATCATGCCTCAACAAGGCCTTTTAAATAGTGAATGAATGAGAATTTGAAAATTCAGACGATTTCGGTATTCAATGAATGGTTCGATTCGGTTTTTCGGAATCCCCGTGCTATAGGTATCGGCACGGTTTTTCGGTATATTGCCCATCTCAGGTAGACATTATCGTGTTTCACCCCTTCCTCCCAACAAGGACTGTGAACAGCACAGTTTGTCACAACAATTAGGTGTATTTCTTTCAATTTGTGGCTTCCAAAACCTATTGTTATCCCATATTGAAACAATATCGACAATCTGATTCCGACGAGGGGGTCAGAAACTACATTTTAAACGAACAATTGAAGTGTAAAGTTTATTTATTTCATAATGCTGGGCGAGACCGTTCTAAATCTTATATCAACGCTTCTCTCTATCAGATAAATTGTTTAACCCTTTGTTCCTGGACAGAATTACGATAACCCATCCCGTCATTAGCGCATGGGCGAATTTAGATTTATGGGAAGGCTCAGTAGTAACTATTGTTGCGGATCGGCGGAAAGCAAAATACCGGTCCAGGTTCACAACCGAACATGACCAGTGCAGAGCAGTTCAGAGGGTCGCCGCACTGTGTCAAATGATCGCTGCACTGTGTCAAATTATCGCTAGTTCGGGACACAAAGATCATTTCTGACTTTATTTTTCAACTTAACCTGTGAAATAACTAGGAGATTAGTTCTGAGAACGCGCTTACCTAACAGTCTAAGATCTAAATCGTTCCCGGAAAGAGACAAGGGCTGAAACGGTTGGCTCATTTTCACAACCCAATAACCGCGAGCTATAACTGGGTAATATCCGGTTATCCGCAGCCATTATTTTACGAATCTGGGATCAAAACTGTTGGAATTGGAAAGCAGTATTCTCAGAACTATTCCATAGTGTGTATACAAACGAACGTTGTCGAGTACTCGACAACGTTCGTTTGTATACATACTACTGAATAGTTTCTGCGGTTACTCAGTACTCACGGAAATTGCCGATCATTAATGAAGTCTTGAACGCCAAAGTCGATTATTTCTCAATATATACAGCGCCGTTTCGAGGTGTAATCTATCCCAAAGGAGAAGCGGCAAAATTACTACGTTTTAACCGTGGAATGACGATCACTATCGATATTTCGGTTAACCGGTTGACGTTTTTTTTTCAAATCGGTTAGGTAGGTAACCGGGTTCAAACCGGTTATCCGGTTAATCATTTCAGTGCTATAGGAGACGCCTACCCATTACGAGTGAAGGCGTAAGTGATACAATATATCGTCCCTTGAGTTCAATGCGCCATCTGCATCGCTAAATGTTGGTAGGAGAAAATATAAAATTCGCTTGTTACAAAGCCATAATGCCTTGTAGAATTCATCATCTTGCTGAACGTTTATCAATTATGTGTGGTATCCACTAAAAACCTGTCCCTTCTTCATCGAATACATGCGAGAAAGGCGCCCCGTATTAGATAAAAACGACAACACTGTACTGGACCGCTTTGGAACAGCCTAGTGTCTAAAAATGGGTCCGCCTACCCGGGTACCGGACCGTACCAGATCGCTAGTTTTTGAACCGAACAGCACTAATAGCAACTGAATCCTCACACCCCAAAGGATGTGTTAATATTTGATTATTACCTCCCTTGTTTCCCCACCTATTGTTCATCGGAACTTTATCTGGAACTCCCAATTTTTTCTCATTTCTGACTGAATATTGTTTGCAATGCGTTAAACATTTGTGAGCGAGGCCTTCAGGGATGAAGGCCAGAAAATACACTTTATAACACAATGAAATTATGTGAACAGAATAAACTCTTTACTGTCCAATGAATAACATATCTTATGAAAAATAAACAAAAGTCATCTTAACGAATAAAAGTTATCTTGATGAAATGAAAGACGATGGTTTTAGTGAAAATGTTTATGGGAGAACACTTCGTGGCTGTTGCAACAAATACAGATATTCCTGGAAGCTGGGTACGCCAATCGACGCCAAATTTACTTTTTCCAGAGTGACTAGTTTCTGAAGTCTTTCCGCTTCTTGTCTCAGTTCATTGTTCCTCTTCACTAACATTTTTTCCTCCTAAAACAAACAAAGCATGGGAATAATGTCGTGCGAAAGTTAAGTTTCTTATATTCAGTTGATTAAATATATTCCCAAGAGCAGAGATGGTGGTACGTGTGTGGGGTTGGGTGGGGTGAGGTGGGGTAGGGATACGCCCCCCCCCCCCCGCACACACTTTTCTCCAAATATGCTACATGATAACACAATAAGTGTAAATTAAGAGTATGAAAACGAGTTAATATAAGGCAATCCGTTAGTAATCTTCTAAAGTACCCGCCCGGTGATACACGCGGCCCGCCCAACCGCCTGCCCGCCCGCCGGCCTGCCTGCCTGACCCTCTGTCTGCCTAATCTGTCGCAATTGAAAAAGACAATGTAAACAGCTACCTACAATTCCTAACCCCTTGAATCCTAGAGGTCACTTTTCCGGTCCAGGAACATGATACGTAATAATTCCATTAAGTAGGATGACTGCTAACTGCACGCTGAAATTATTATTGATTGGTCGACCCCCAAATAATGAATATGGACTCTTCCAATTGCTGCCATTGAACTGACTTGGAAGATACCACCAGGGATGAAAGGGTTAATCCCCGACATTGATGAATTTGATGTCAAAATACCGACATTTCAAGTAGTAGTGTTTTCCATAATGAAACTTAGCATTTGACCAATTCAATCTCGTTTGACAGAGCACAATTTCCAGCCTGAAAACTTGATATTTCGATATCAGTTTGAGGGGAGTTAAAAATACAGATTACAGTGGAATACATCCACATCTCTGTTGAAAACTTTTACTCTTGCAAAAAATGTCGGACCAAACCCTAATTTGAACTTGACCTGTATTTTATGTTTATACACCTACATACCAAATTTTATTTAATCAGTCAACAGCAACTAAAGTTATCATCAGGAAACAAAAAAAAAGAAGAAAAAATTCTAAGTCGAAAACGGGACATAACTCTGGCAAAACTTGTCGGACTACACCCTTGTTCGAACGTGGCCTGTATTTTATGTTGATACACCTACATGCCAATTTTCAATTGATTTGGCCAAATATAACTGATGTTATCATCGGGAACCCCCATCAACGTGACAGACGTGACAACTGTTACTTATTCCCAGTTCCTTATTCGACATACGTTATCAACCAAAAAAATCGGTTGATAATGAATGTCGAATAAGGAACTAGGAATAAGTAACGTTTGTCGTGTCCGCAAATAGATGAATCATTAGTTTGAATTTTCAAAGAATAAAAATGTTGCACTCGAGCAGTAACCAGGCTGAACAACGCACCACTCCTGAGTTGTGTTCAATCGGTGATCGGAACCGGCCACCACAATCGGCCGATTGTGGGGAATCGGATGACAACGGCAACGGCTCCTGGAACATTGGTTCAACAGATTGTTGCCAAGCATTTTGTGATGATTCATAAACTGCATTTTAGTATCTTTTGCAATTGTTCAATTGTTCAATTGTTAATGTAAAATGATGTCAATGATACCATTCAATAAAGTTGAAAAAACACCACAATGTGTATTCTTAATCTCTCTCGACGCCCTTTTACGGGATATGCAAGTTGAACGACATGTAAAGCTTACAATTGAACGTACGAGCGGCAATCGCCAGTTCATACCGGTAAAGTAAAGGTTGCACTCCATTGACTCAGGTCGCAGTAAAATTATCAGTTGCGCGAACTTGAGCGGAAAATGTTTATCGCCCAAGTGTGCGCAACTGGTAATTTTACTGGATCTGAGTCAACGGAGTGTAACACTGTGAAATATGTTTAATGTAGTTCTTTCGGGCCTCGACTTGTCCAGTAGTGAACGGTATTACAATCGGAATCGGAATCGGCCCATTGTGAGATCAAATAACCTGTAATCGGTTAGCGGACATGTTTTGGTAATCGGTTGAACTCCACTCCTGGGTTCAATGGGGACATTCGATTCTACATCCAGCCTAGCGTACCTGTTCGAAGGCCTTCTGGACATTTAATCTTTTAGTTCTGCTCTTTTTAGCTGCCTTTTTGTTGCTTTCTTTCCTTTTCTGCTTTCTAATCTCTTCTTCGATCGTCAACTGAAAATTTGACAAGAATCAAGTACACTGGTATAATACATTAATTTCCATACATATATTTGCTTTATCCTTTTCGGGGTGTTTGGGGTGAAAATATAACTAGGGCTTATAGGGGTTGAGCAAAATGTTGCTATTCGAGGTATGTCAGACTGAAGGCATCACATCCAGGCGCGAAGGCAGGAGAGGCACGACGTACCTTCCCACAAAATTGGAGTTCCACCTGAGGTTAGAAGTTAAGCCTGGGCTACAAAAATGTATCACGAGCGCCCAGACATTTCACAAAAACTATTTCCATGGTCCTGGCGTTACAGACCCTATAATTATGTTACACCAAGCTTATCGCTGTTTAATATCTGTCGGAATTGCACATACATAGGTAATATATATATCTCTAGAAAATAAAGTATGCCTATCAACTTTATCGATCTATACTGTCCAAAATAAATTAAGCCCCCCCCCCCCCCTCCCTATAATACCAGTGGGTATACAGTAAATGGGTAAATTCTCCTGAGAAAACCTGCTATTTGCAGTAGGGGGAATATGCCTTATTAGTGAAGCAAGGATTTCTAGAGCTTTCTTTTTTATTGAATGAATATTAGGCACCGCCGACGTCATCACAACGTTAAAATACGTCACGTTGTTCAATACCTGATGGAACAGCCTCAAGCATATGTAACACACCTTAACCCTTTACTTAACATGAAAATCAGACGACACTTGCAAACAAAATTCTTGACTAACTAATTTTTTTCATTTTTTTCTCAAAAACATAGGTTATGACCCCTCGTTGGAACGAGCTCGTTCCAATGAGGGGTCATAACCTGTTTTTGAGAAAAAAAATGAAAAAATAATTAAAATTAATGGGCGATTTTTGAGAATAGCGCTGGCCGATTTTGGTCGTTACGTTGGGTAAAGGGTTAATCGGCGTGGCATGCTGTCCATGACCTTCCGAATTTCTCTCACTGTGATGTTGTCTCATTTCTCTATAAGCACACGGCTGTGAAGTGGTCAATAGCAAGCAATTATTCACAAGTTTTAAGGATGTAAAAACCCACAGGTATTATAGGGTGGGTGGGGGGGGGGGGGTGCTTAACTTGTTTTGGACAGTATATTTTGTTTGTAATTTTTCACATACAGTTGTACAAAAGGTTCTTATATGTTAGATCCTAAATTTCACATAATATTTAACCATTTGATACACATTTTTCAAAATGTACTCCAAAACCATGGAAGCCTCGGCTGAGCCGTAGGTCCTCAATAGCCACTTCTCCCCAAGAAATTTCCAGCAAAATTGCTGGCTACGCATCTGACATCTGCCGCACACAAAGAACAGTTTACCTCCACTTACGAACCTCTCAATTTGGCGGTTTCTCATAATACTTTTAAATCACAACACGGTGTATGGTACTTGGATATGCTTCTGACATTCTTCGATGTCCAAGTCTTTTTGCGTAGTATCTTTTAACCCTTTACCCAACGAATCGCCAGAATCCGCCCGCGTAATATGGAAATTCAGCAGTTGAAAAAATATTATTTTTCAAAAAATTTCAACAAAACCATATCAAGTGACCCCTCGTCGAGCTCGTTCCAACGAGGGGTCACATGATATGATTTTGTTGAATGTTTTTGAAAAATTTGAAAAAATGATACTTAAAATAATAAATTTTGATATCGTCTGCGTTGGGTAAAGGGTTAAAAAGAGATTGTAAAATTAGCAGTGACCCACCGGTGTCTAGCGTCCTTTATATTATATTTTTTTTGTTCAATGAGCTATTTATTTTTACCTCAAACTCAATAATAGAATAATTCAATAATATATATATCTGGGATCGGAAGGCAAGAGCAAAAAAATAAACAAAAATATGCTATAACTAAATATGTAAACCAATCCCGTCGGTCCAGACATTTTTGTAAATATACCGCTCGCATATACATATATGTTTGCTGATCACTGGTCAAATGAGAAACTCCTTGCTGCATCAGAAAATACGCGTATAATTTTATTTTGATGAATGGAAAATAGCATAAGAGTTGATTGTCTCATTAAATTGTTTGCCTGGGCACTGTTGACGAAAAGGTTTTAAAAGGGCGTAATCTTGCCTGGGTTTAATATACAATATAAGAACACCCCATCCCCTGTCATAATGGTTGCTTATATTTTAACCCACACCTAACCTCATCTTAATACAGTTGATGAGTGATGTAGAATTCTATTGCAGAAAACACTGACGAACTACTGTCCGATCCCTTCAAAAATCTTTAACCCTCTGCAAACTGATGTCAAGATATCTAAATTTCAGGCAGAAAAATTTTCCCATAATGCAACTAAAACTTTAACCAATTCAATCTCGTTTGACAGAGCTCATTGAGCTCTGTCAAACGAGATTGAATTGGTTAAAGTTCTCGATGCATTATGGGAAAAAACAGCTTCCTGAATTTTTGGTATTTTGACATCAGAATGAAGGGGGTTAAGAGGTCGTCCAACAAAACGTTTGCCATATTTTTCAAACTTTCAACAATACCCTAAATACGAATTACAGTGGTGAATAGCGACATATTATATACCAAAATAATGACAAAAGTACCCAAAACTAGCCCTTGTTAAAAATTTTTTTTTTTTTTTGCTTTTGAAGACAAAGAAATTGCCAGTCGCGTAAGTAACCGACAAGAATAACAAAGAATAGATCGATAATTCTAATGTGTGTGTTGTAAAAAATAGAAGACAACACACTCCATATTCGGAGAAAGCATATTAACCATTTCATCACCGACGTATTGAAAATCCTGAGAGGAAAATGAACGAAAACGAAATATAGATTGTATTGGGATTGTCTTGGGAAGAGATGCTTATTTTAATTACGCGATTCTTGAGCCAACTTGGGAAACGATTTAACCCTTTGAACATGAGCGGCCGCCTTTCCGGCCCAGAGTCGCTATACGGCCTGAATTCATAAAGTAGATAGTTACTCAGTGAATTTGTGTGGTAGACCAATCAAGATTTTTAACGTGCAGCCACACGGCTGCACATTGAAAATATTCATTGGTCATCCCCCAAGTAACGAATATAGAATCTTCCAATTGATGACACTGAACTGGCGTGGAAGATATCATCAGGGTTCAAAGGGTTAATTTCCAAAGATGTAAAATCTGCAAATATTTCATCTGTAGGGCGATGTAATATATAACACACGATACATTCACAGGGAAATATTCAACTGACAATGTAATAATTACGAGATAAAGTCCTCAGTCGCAACGTTGAATCCGGAAACTGTGGATAGTTACGCAAGTTTCAGCAAAGGATTAATGCGCCACCGATTCGAACTACTATTATTTGGTTGTTGTCGATGATCAAAGCATAAAACTGGAAAATTATGTTTGAAAACAAAAATATATTCACATCAACATACATTACAGTTCTCAGAATTGTATATTTACGAAAAAATAGTGTGATTGCACACTAAAAACTAAAGTGTTAAAACTGACACTTTCAAGGTGTTAAACCCATTCTAACTCTTAGGGTTTGATTTTAACACTCAAAGTGCAATGCTTTAAGCACTTAGACATTACAATCGTTAGACATCTGAAACTTGAATGGATGGCACTTCCCATGTGTTTAGCATTGGCGGTTCTTCCAGAACCGTCCATACTTTGATTTGCGCTTGGTGGGTACATAAGTAAAAGGACACAACGCAGATGAGGCGGATCAGGCTCGAGAGTTCGAGCCTGATCCGCGTCATCTGCGTTGTTTCCTTTTAAGTGTCGCGACATTACACTTGTCAAGTGGTATTATTGTAACACCTGTCAAGTTCTGGGATATCTGCACTTGAACAACGGTGCTAGTTCAGCACTTAGTAAGTGTTAAATACAGCACTTCAAGTGTAGTTTTTAAAACTTTAGTTTTTAGCGTGTATAGCCGAACTATATTTGTGACGCAAAGAAGGCTTGGTGAAGTCAGCTAATTGAAGAAGAAGACCAAAGTTTCAGAAAGTGTTTTTTTTTTTGTTCACCTGTGTTCACCAAATATAGTGAAATTTAGTACCAATTTAAATATCTTCCTTGCACAACCGCATTGTGTGTAAAATGGATCCACGTCGATTTTAATTGCCGTTGGTACCAAACGATTGCCAAAATCTTTGTTTATTGTAAAATCTGTTGATGGAAATACCATGAAGTCACCTGGCGGACAAAATCATACGAATTACCGAAATGAGATCACAACGTCTCAGAAGTTTTTTTAGAAACATGAATTCAATAATCCACATAACTGCGATATTGTTAAGGCCTGTAAATCAATTTAAATTGGTATCGGTGAGCAGATCAGTTATTAATGTTCTTTAATCTCATGAGTAAGCAACAGTCAAGCCTCCCCAAACAGCAACTATAGAAGGGCGATAGTTTCAAAACCAACGAAACATACCAACCCATGTACAAAATGAATTAGTATCCATGCTTTCTAACTTAACGAAGACGATTGGTGCATTCTTCTCTGCATGCAGGGCAGGTCCTTTTTGTTGTTCTGTCCATACTTGAGCATTCAATGGCACTCTCATCAGCTGTCATTGCTCATGCAACACCAAATAAGGTGTCAATGACACTGCAGGTTAACTTGACTGTGTGTAGTGTTTGATGAAAAGGATAATGTTCAGTGTTTATGAAAGGATTATGAAATAAGACAAAAATTGTGATATTGAGAATATGTTTAGTTCTGTACCCCACATGCTATGTTTTCAACAAGAATAACTTGAGGTGTAGACTGTACTAAAGAATTGAGGCCTGGGTTGATGTGGCCCTCACAGTTAACGTCTGTCAACCAAAGTTACCAAGTTACAGAAAAAAATCATTCTAAAACGAGTCATCCTACCAAGTTACAATAAAATCCCTTCATAAATGTGACTCGTAGACTTTGCTAAAGGAATCTAGGTCACGTGCCGGTCCGGCGGTCACGGTTGACCGATCGCGACTACAATAGGACAGTCTCATATAGATATCATACCGAGTTACCCAACCAAGTTACAATGAAATCCCTTCTCAAAAACAATCTGTAGACAGTGCTAAAGGAATCTAGGTCGCGTGCCAAGCAGCAGTAACGGCAGACCGATCGTGACCAAAATAGGATAGTCTCATGTAGACATCATACCGAGTTACCCTACCAAGATACAATGAAATCGCTTTCATAAATATGAACTGTAGACTATGCTAAAATCTAGGTCACGTACCTGTGCGGCCGTCACAGTTGACCGATCACGGCCAAAATAGGACCAAGTCATCCTATCAATTTACAATAAATCCCTTCATAAATGCAACCTGTAGACTGCGCTAAAAGAATCTAGGTAACGTGCCCCTGCGGCCGTCATGGTTGACTGAACTCGACCAAAATAGGACGTTCTCATCTAGACAATATACGGAGTAATCCTGTCAAGTTACAATAAAATCCCTTCATAAATG
This sequence comes from Pictodentalium vernedei, assembly GCA_031216915.1. Lineage (NCBI taxonomy): Eukaryota > Metazoa > Mollusca > Scaphopoda > Dentaliida > Dentaliidae > Pictodentalium > Pictodentalium vernedei. The sequence continues at coordinate 240,073,939 of CM062292.1, forward strand.
CCTGCAGATTGTGCTAAAGGTTTACAGGTATCGGGCCCGCGCAGCCCGGTCGTCACGGATGACTGGTCGCTGCCAAGATGGGACGTTCTGATCTAGACATGACCGGGAGCCTGAATATGAAATTTTGTGATGATCGGACAAGAACTACAGGGTGTGGCCTGTGCTAAAGAAAATGTGAACAGACTCACAGACCCACAGACTAAGAGACTCACAGACTTCCGCATGCGTGATGGCAATAGCTTATCTTGACTTTGTCAAGTTAAGCTAAAAATGGTCTCAGATAATACCAAATGAGTAAATTAGGTTGTTTTCCCTTTTTGGTGTATCAATCTCATCGTTTTTACCAGCTTGACACAAATCTCATGCAAAATGGCACAAAATTGTGGGGGGTATGATCACTGCAGACTGACAAAAGCCATATTGGACATTCTTAATTTTATATTGATGCACTCTCTGACAACTCCATAATTGTTCTAATGAACTGTTTGGATTTGACCCTTGATGAACTTCATAAAAAGTAAACAAACACAAAAAATGGCAGCCCTTGTGAAATTTAGATACCAATAAATTACATTTAGTCTTACTGTCCGTTCCATGCAAGAATGAGAAAAAGATTTCTCCGATACTGAACTAGAAATATTGTAGAAAAAAAACTATTCAGTAAAGTTAACCCTTTACCTACCTGAAAAGCAGACGACACTTGCAAAAATAATTCTTGAATAACTAATTTTTTTCATTTTTTGTCTCAAAAACATAGGTCATGACCCCTCGTTGGAACGAGCTCGACGAGCTCGTTCCAACGAGGGGTCATAACCTATGTTTTTGAGACAAAAAAATAATGAAAAGTAATTGGCGATTTTTGAGAATAGCGCTGGCTGGTTTTGGTCGTTACGTTAGGTAAAGGGTTAAGGTATTTTATTGTACTAAATATTGTCTCTTACTTATGCCACAGCAGATTTTCAGGCAGTGCTTTCTACCACGTGGTAACGGTTCCAGGCCAAATATTAGTTTCCACGTGATCTATGCTTCATTCCAAAAAGTTGATATATAATTTATTGGGGTTATTTCTTTCTGGCCTTTTTGGACTTTGGAGAAAGTTGCCTGAAATTCGACCTAAATTAGGTTGGACTACCCCTTAACTCTCTGATTGAAAAACCTCATTGTTTCAACGAAGAAGCTACACTGAATTCAAAGGCATCGTATGCAAGTTATGTTTACCTTCAGCCAGAGATTATTCTTTCGCTTTGTGGAAATTCCCCGCATGGTAAACAGCAAAGCCTTCAAGCTGGTAACAACACTTTTCAAGAGATCCGTGGCTTATGGTATTGGTATATTAAATATATAAGCTGCATGGGATCGTCCATGTCGGGTAACAGGTGCCTCAGACCGAATGCTCTTCAGATGAAGTATCATTAACCGGTCTGTACAAATTTGTAGTTAAGACGATTGAGAAAAGGCAACCTCGATTTTTTTCAGGCAACTTTTTTAGGGGAACGCTTTTTCTGATTACGAAACATGGGTAAGGAAAATGCTACTTTTGCACTGGTACCCTCATTTTTTGAGAATCCTGATTGTGGCTTCTAGCACTCACCCAGTTAATAAAAATCCTTATTTTTTATCTCTATTTTAGTTGTTCTATATTGATTTTGTGTTGTGTCATCGCTGTAACAAAAAACAAACTATCAGCGAAATCAACATGGAAGCTCTAGTATTTAATTTTAGGCTCTCACAATTGGATTTTAGGCATCGGCGACCATTCCATCAGGAATAAAAATAAAAATAAAAACCGCCCTCCCTCATTCGTTTAAAAAAAAAATGCCTGAGAATCAATTATTTAATTTTGTTTGGCCTAAGCTGTTCTTGTATCATTCTACCAAAGCGTCACAAATGTCACTGCCTATTAGCCAAATATTGGAATTCTTTTGCCAACATAAATCATATCCACATTAATTGTAGGACTTGTTTCCAACACACCCTAACTTTCAAAGGCTTATTTCGGGTTCTAACAATCTTCAAACATGTGTCATTAACATGTCATCATTGGGAGGTCCCAAGATAAATCACCTTGGCACTAATTTCTAGTCATGTGTTAACAGGCAGCCAAGACTTGACTAGAAATCATTGCTAAGCAAGTGGGCATGTACACAGGTTGTTGTCTAGTGGGAATTCAGGACAATTTTCCAGGCCCTTAACTGTTAAAAAACTGAAAGGAAAATAGGCCACTTCTTTCAGGAAAATGAACCCTTCAACTGTTATCAAGCCCCAACATGGCCTTATATGTAGCGAATGTATTAAAATATGAAAATTCAGAGAGTTTCGGTATTCAATATTGGGTTCGGTTCGATTCTTCGGTATCCACATAAAATCGGTATCGCTTCAGTTTTTGGATATATTGCTCATCTCCAGTTTTATGAGTTTCCTTCGTTAAGCTGACGATAGGCAGCGGTTTAATACGCTGTTGAAAGGGGGCATTGGGCGCTTACAGTGTGTTACATACCCGTATTATATCGCCTAATTAACTCTTTTGGCGAGACAGGCGACTAAAGTCGACAGACGGCTGATCGCGGAAAGGTACGCAGTAGTCATTTTAGCCAACTTAGTGTGTCCATTTCCAAGTGCTTTTAACCCTTTACCCAACGCAGACGATATCAAAATTTATTATTTTAAATATCATTTTTTCAAATTTTTCAAAAAATATCAACAAACCCATATCATGTGACCCCTCGTTGAAACGACTCAAACGAGCTCGACGAGCTCGTTCCAACGAAGGTTCACATGATATGGTTTTTTTGAAATTTTTTGAAAAATAATATTTTTTCGACTGCTGAAGTTGCATATTACTCGGCCGATTCGTTGGGTAAAGGGTTGAACAAACATGCGTATTCCTATGTTTCATGCACCATTGATGTCCTATCCATGAACAACGATATCGTCCCTTGAAAGTATAAAGGTGCCATTTAAATATATACAGGAAATCATTTGAAAAACTGTCAATGAGATCATTAGAACATCTTTTAAAATAATAACGCTTTAGTCTAACAACCTATACTTTTTGTAAAATTCCTGATGAATATTTGGCGCTGAGAATTCTGTTTCTCAGATTATTCCGCGCCAAAAGAGTTAAAGGGCACTGAATTTGTTCCTCATTATAAAGTAGGTCATGATTCTGAAAGAGGAGTTAATAAATGAATTCAAAGGATAATTTGAGTAACTTTTTTTGCTTAATTTGTCTAAGATCTAATGATGCAGGTGAATGAAACATTGCCCTCTTTCCTTTGAGACGAGCCGACGTCCAACCAAACGATCGGTCATTTGTTCTGTATATGTCTAGTCACAGGATAAGAGACGATGACTCGAAGAATCAGTGAGCCTGAACATTGCATACGATCTCCTCGCAATCCTCAAACATTATTACTCAAATGTGACCTCTAGGACGCGACAAATATTTAGATTGGGATTCGGTAATAATATACATTCGCTTTTCATGGAGTTTAGAGGGTTAAACTTCGTTCAGTGCTTTTGTCAGAAGGTATGGTATATAGAACGGTTGATTTTCAAGTGAATGTCATTCAGGCAAACGCCGGGTAGCCTCGCAAGTTCGAGAACTAGATTCCAATAGTTTCAATGACCTTCTAAGGTTGAATTTAGAGAACTTCAGGAAAATTTTGAGATCGAAACTAAAGTACTTTCAGAATCCCCGGAAATATAAAACAAGAACCCCTTTGGTATTTGAAATCCATTTAAGTACTTTGAATGCCTTGGAAAGTTAATTTTGATTTTATGAACTTTCAAGGACTCGCGGCGACACTGCGAAGTACGAGGGATTGCTAATAACTCTTAACTGACATCAGAAGCTGGGGAACAACATTTTCGTTGTGAAATATATTGCGATTCCCCCGACCCCGCACCCCCGCTCCCACGGAGCTACGGCCACACAAAGAAATTATATTCGTTATTAGTTATTCACGTGATAAGCGATCTAATACGGTATATTCCATGTGATTAATCCTCATGTTGGACGAGCGCGAGGCTCCAAACCAATTTGTAATTCACTGATACCATATATACCATATCATGTCACTAACTGTGTAGCGAATATACCTTACCGGTCATTTTCCCATATACACTCTAAAATCAGTTGTGATAAAAATTAACAGGGTTGAGTAAATATGAACCAGCAATTTGGTTCATATTCACTCATCCCAGTTCATTCCTTTTAATTTTTAACACAACTGATTTTAAAGTGTACTGAACAAGAAATTGCAATGATTAATAAATGATAGAATTTTTTCTTGTTTAGCGTGAAACTATTATAGTATGCTGCTGTTTAGTTTGATGAATAAACAAAGAGGAGATGACGTTGTTAGTTGCGTATAGATCTCAACAGACTATGTATTGTGTACAAACAACTTCCTCCTAACTTCTTGAATCCAGTTAAATTCTCAGAGGTTTGTATGAGGGAAGCAAAAGTAGAATTTATAGGTTAACGGACGCTTGCACTTTTCCCCCGTATTGATTCTCTTCGGGTTTGAACCTTTTCATGTATTTCTATCTGCAGTGAGCGCCAACTCAGAAGCTGACCACATCGAACCGCCCACGAGCTTGTAAGACTTACCAGCAGCTAGGTTCTCAAATATAGACGTAGTTGGACACGCGATTCTGAACACTTAGTGCCGTATTCCCTCCGCTACCCATAATGCTAAAATTTCAACATCTATTTAGAATGGTCCCTTGAAAGTACCAAGGTGCCAATATGGGCATTGCAGTTGACTCCTTTATGCTTTCAGGGGACGATATATTGCTGAACGACTAAAATTGTAATTGGTGACTGAACGGAAGGATGAACCGCTTCGAAATAAATGTATGTACAAAAATATCCCTTGAGAGAAAGTTAATAATGAAGAGTTGGAGGATGGTAGGATGGGCGCCTAAACGGGCGTTATGATGGACGAACGAATGGATGGATGGATGGATACAAAAGTATTCACAGAGAAAAAAGATTATAATAAAGAGTTAGTGCACAGCCCGATGGATGGATGGATGAATGGATGTATGAATGTATGGATGGATGGATGGATGGATGGATGGATGGATGGATGGATGGATGGATGGATGGATGGATGGATGGATGAGCAAATGCCTTTCTCTGGTGGTATAAGCAAATGAAAACAGAATGATATTTCACTCAATGCGTCGACGGTATGCACATTTTTTAAGCGGTGAGAGAAGTGGTTGTTGAAAGGGATAAACAACCAGCTTGACACACTGCCACAAAAACATTCATTTTTAAACAAAATGATATCGAAATAGCTTGTTTTGATTAAATGGAGAGAAAATGGATGTTTGAAGTGAAATAATGATCTCTGTGCAGAAGTCATCAGATGCTTACAAGTCACAGGCTGGATCGGATGATCTATGCATGTTCTCGTAACAGTGTGGAAAGCGGTTGTTTCATCGTGTCACAACCGGCTTTTCATACTGCCTCGAAAATCTGCAAGCTCAAGTCGTAGAGTTAGATTGCAAGAAATATGATACAAATGTGTCGAGCAACATTAACCCTTTACTCAACGTAACGGTCAAAAAAGGCCAGCGCACAAAAATACTATCCAATTTTCATTAATTTTTCATTTTTTATCACAAAAACATAGCTTATGACCCCTCATTGGAACGAGCTCTTTGAGCTCGTTCCAATGAAGGTTTATAAGATATGCTTTTGTGATAAAAAATGAAACAAGAAGCTCCACGGGGACTGAAGCGCTCATCTTGAACAGAACACAATACAAACAGAGTCCAAGAATGAGTCTACATAAAGCAATCCATCTCCATAGGATACATTGTCAATCCTTGAGACCCTCAGGAGTGACAAAAATAATCCGGGCATCATGCCTTTTCTTCAGTTGATCATAATGTAAAATGTAGAGCTCCCCTATGAAGCCCCTTGATACAACCTATTGTGGAGTAATCTTAGTTACACACCTCTAGATGGTACTGAATACAATTTTTTTAGTTCTTCAGCAACATGGGCAATTCCGGCTCCAATAGGGAGCCCAAATATTAACCCAGGCGCTCGAATTGAACAAACTTGAATCTGATCCCCCATAGAGATGTTGTATACCAAATATGAAAGCATTCCGACTGTTGGATCTGAAGAAGAAGATTTTTAAAGAAATTTCCTCATATCGCACTAAGTAAAAATTTGGGCTACCATAGCGAGCCCAAATATATACCTAGGGATCTGATTTGAACAAACTTCAATCTGCCCCCCCCCCCCCCCCCCCCCCCTGGTGATGTTGCACACCAAATATGAAAGCATTCTGACTGGTGGATCTGAAGAACATTTTTAAAAATTATCCCTCATATTGAACAAAGTTAACATTTGGGCTTCCGTAGGAAGCCCAAATATTAGCCTAGCGACTTGGTTTGAACAATCTTGAATATCCTGATCCTAATAACAATGATGTACACCAAACATTAAAAGATTTTGACTGGTGGTTCTAAAGAAGAAGGTTTTTAAATAATATCCCCCATATCACCTTAAGTTAAAAATTTGGGCTCCTGTATTGAACCCAAATATGAACCAATGGGCTTTATTTTAACAAACTTGTGTCTGACCTCCCCTATGAATGCTGTATACTAAATATCGAAAGATTCTGATGATGGTTCTGAAGAAAATATTTTTTAAAATTTTTGCAAATATGCTGACTCAGCATTTTGTCGATGCCCATTACAGAAGACCCTAACATAACCGATGGCAATCTTTTTAACAATCAATTCTACTCGACATAATGATCAGTCATACCAAATAACAGCTATCTGTTCCGTGTGGTTTGGGAAATATGGGCGTTTGAAAATATTTCTATTTTTAGCTTCCAGGGTTCCCATGGGGATGCAGAAATTTTTTGTGCATGATTCAAGTACTTATGACACAATAATACCTCATACCAAATTTGGTTCAAACCGGACCATCGGTTCAGAAAATACAAATTTTGGGCGGGGCCAAAAATCTTACCCCTCCCATTACAAAGCCAAATATTGCTTCACGAACTTCGTTTGAACAAATTGATTCTACACTTCAAAAGGAAGCTCCATAACAAATATCAAGTCGTTATACATACTGGTTCATGAGAAGAAGATTTTAAAAATATTTTGGAGCATTTTCCCCCGCTCCCTCCTTATGGGGCTGGGTATGTTGAGTTGAACAAAAATGCAATGCCCATTCGGGACCATCAGTCACACAAACTTTCACTTGAATTGGCCTAGTGATTTTGGAGGTGAAGACCAAAACATGGTGTTGACGGATGGACAGACCACAGACGGAGAGCGATGAGACCAGCTCAGCTTGAATTTGTTAAGATGAGCTAAAAAATTAGTTATTCAAGTATTTTATTTGCAAGTGTCGTCTTCTTTTCGTGTTAGGTAAAGGGTTGATAAACAAGCACGCTGAATTAACCCTCACTTCCATTTGGTTTGACAGATGTGACAAAAATAGTCTAAGAAACAGATTGATAACTGTTGGTAACTTTTGTATTGTCATTACACAAGTGGACGGAGAATTTCAATCGAGTCACGACTGGGTTGCGATCCGCTTGAAATTCTCTGTCCTTTCCTTCCCAAATCACAATGGAATATCACTTGCGAAAAAGGCGAGAAAATTTATCTCAGATGGTAGTTTCGTTCCTTTTCCGTGAGTCAGTCTTGATACTGAAATATTTTTTATGAAATCTCGCCTCACTGGACATGTGAAAATCAGAAAGTGTCAAATCGCGATCTGTTAGAGGGAGTGGCCATGCAGAAGTAATATGAGATTTTTTTAACCCTTTACCCAACGCAGACGATATCAAAATTTATTCTTTTAATTACTATTGTTTTTAATTAAAAAAAAAAATCAACAAAACCTTATCATGTGACCCCCTCATTGGAACGAGATCGATGAGTTCGTTCCACTGAGGGGTCACATGATAGGGTTTTGTTGAAATATTCTCTTTTCTTTCTTTCAACTGCTGAATTTGCAAATTACGCGGACGGATGCGGCGATTCGTTAGGTAAAGGGTTAATGTCGTGCAAAAAGGAGTCTGGGGCATTAGCGGTGGAACTAAAATGAACGTGTGTGGATGAGGGGAGGGGCACTAAATAGTAATTTCAAGGCTGAACCATATACTATCCCCTCGCAGTTAATGTCACCCCACATGGATTCATATAAGGTGCGTAGACGCCATTTTGGATTCCCAATAAATACTCTCCCACGCTCCCAATAAATACACGTCACCTAGAGTACGGCGCCCAAATATTTCGCCATTTAATGCAATTTTGAGCTATTAATAAATCGATCGACAATGTAAAACCCAAACGAAAATTGAGTTTCCTCCCTTTCAATCACACGACAGGCGTTTTGAGACAAAAAGCTCAAGTGTAAAAATCAGGCAGTTGCACCATGAAACGTTTCAGAAACTCGCTGGAACAAGATGTGGCGAGGAAAAGAGGAAATAACACTCTGAAAACACAACAAATTCGAAGGATCGGGCTGCAAATACGTTCTTGTAAAAGTGGATCGGATGGTTGGTAAAAGAAATGCGTTATCGTGTGCTTCTAGTTGGCTATGCGGTGTCATATAAGGCTCAGCAAAACAATATTGAGCAAGACGAATCGCCTCGCCCCAATACTGTTTTTGATTCGACTCATATGACACCGTATTCGCCAAATGAGCACATCATAGCTTATATTATCGGAACGAGCGCGTTACAATGAGGTAAGTAAGTAAGGTTTGTTTAGGAAAATTATTTGTTTAGTTATTCTATAATGCTACAGGTTGAGCTGAAACGATTAACCGATTAATCGATTAATCAATGATCAACATCGATCCAAAAAGTAACTGATCGATTAACCATTACTTTTGAACTACTGTATTATATGGGTTAACAAAGGAACAAACTTGCTCCAAAACAGGCAGACATTGTCACACTGACTCACATCAATTACATGAGACAGCTGGAAATGGTCATTCTTAACCTTTTACCCATTGCGGGTAGCAGACGATACTTGCAAAATAAAATCATGAATTACTAAAAAATTTCAATTTTTGTCTCAAAAACATAGCTTATTACCCCTCATTTGAACGAGCTCAACCAGCTCGTTCCAATGAGGGGTCATAAGCTATGTTTTTGAGACAAAAATTGAAAACATAATAAATTTGAATGGAGATTTTTGTATATAGGCCTAGACGATTTTGTTTGTTACGTTGGGTAAAGGGTTCATGCTGTAAATCATCAACTGTATAGCAGTTATTCAGATATCTATTTGGACAAGTGATTAATCGGTTAACCAAGGTTAATCCACGTGACTAATCGATCAAAAAAACCCTTAACCGTTTCAGCTCTAGCTACAGGGAAGTGTCGCCTGAAATTAGTGTCAAGTAAAAGGTTGAGTTATGAAATAATAATATGTCTATATTTTATTCGAGGTGCGCTGTATGTAGGCAGGGTAATGTAATCACAACTTTTGCGAGACGGTTTGTGCTAGGAGGCTGAAAGTGTCGGGAGTTGCAGAGGATATCACGAAGAATATCGCGTGCATGTTTTCATTAAAATATGATAAGTCGGTATGCTTTTGCGTTCTAATATTCAGAAGATAGAGAAGAGATGATTGGCCATGGTGAATGTGTGTTCGACTGGATAAACTAAAAAGAATAGAAAGGGATCTCTCCGTATCCAAAACGAGTCGCATGTGTATCAAGACGCATGGAGCGGAAAATACGGTTATTATAAATAAATTTTGATTAACCCTTACCCAACGCAGACGATATCAAAATGTATTATTTTAAATATCATTTTTTAAATTTTTTCAAAAAGTTTCAACAAAACCATATCATGTGACCCCTCTTTGGAACGAGCTCGACGAGCTCGTTCCAAAGTGGGGTCACATGATATGGTTTTGTTGAAATTTTTCGAAAATTAATATTTTTTCAGCTGCTGAATTTGCATATTACGCGGGCGGAAGCGGGCGATTTGTTGGGTAAAGGGTTAAAAAAAACCTCCGGAGGATTTCTTCATCAAACATGCGCGTGTGTGACGGTGAGGCGTGTGTGTGTGTGTGTCTACTGTGTTGGTGAGGGGTTGAGGGATAGATAATCTGAAAATGTAAGCGGGATGCATGCCCCCGTCTACTCTTTCCGCCAATAGTGGTCTGGAGTGCTTCCGGTGATAATGCCTATATTTAAACCTTTATCTAACACGAAAGGAAGACGACACTTGCACACAAAATTTCGTAATGACTATTTTTTTTTTTATTTTTGCGTCTAAAACATCGCCTCTAAGCGTCACAGGAAGGAGCTAAAGGAGCTCGTTGCAATGAGGGGTTATAAGCCATGTCTTTGAGACAAAAAAAAGGAAAAAAATAATGAAAATTGAATGGTGATTTTTGTGAACAGCGCTGGTCGGTTTTGGCCGTTATGTTGGTAAAAGGTTAAAGAAGAAAATGAAGATAAATATACGATGAAGAAGCAAGATTACAATTATTATGATCGGGGAAATAAAGTAAAGTTTTTCTGACATACCGGTTCCTGTTTTCTTTCAACTTTTAAGTTCACAGTGAGTTCTGCCTTGCCCTCGGAATGCCTTCGGGCCTGGATTTTAGTTCTCAGCTCCACTTTGACGAGAGGCGTTAGTGTACCCGTTTTGAAAGACTGTTCTGTAGCTTCACGTAGCTTTACGTCTACATCCCCTTCTAGCGAGCGAAACATATCTGGTCGACACCCTGCTGAATCCATCCATGATTCGTTGATCTTTTGAAAAACCGGAAGACGAATGTTACTATTCTCAAGTTTCACATTGCTCACACAAGGAACTGTGCCATCGGACCCCTTATGAGAACTGTTTTGTAGACGGGGCTGTTGAGTATTCTCCAAGTTAGGAATGTTTTGTTGCCCTATATTTAAAATGTTTTTGCAAGATTGATGTGCAATATTCAAGTCAGTGGTATTCTGTTGAGAGGTACCTGGTTGTGCTGTTGACTCGATGGTCAACTTTGTTGAGTAATGATGTGGTGTTCCCTCCAAATTCAAACTATTGCGTTCTGTGGCACAAGATGTATTTGGCGGTTCGGTGTATACAAGTGACAGATTGGGGAGACTCTCTGCATTCAGCGGTGTGTGCAGATTGGTGTACAGGACGTTTGACGATTCTGTATCCTCGTTTGGCACGTTAGAAAGACATGCACCCTCTAAATTTGAAGAGCTGAACTGTCCGATACTCAATGGGCCCTGTGCTTGGAAATACTCTCTTGATAAACCGAAAACCTTCGGCCTCTCTAAAGCAGAATCACGTACTTCATGAGTGCACAGCGTGCCAGGTGATTCACTAATTACTCCAGTTGAATAAAGCAGTTGTTCACCCTCTAAGCCTGAGGTATTCTGTTGTTTGTAGTATGCATTCAACATAGGCTCATCATAAAACTGATTTGGCGTTTGTGACTCGGGCGGCCTATAATCGGTGTCATCAAAGTAGGTCGGCGTATCTGTTTCTTGTCTGCCGGTGTTACCATCACTACAAGTTTCTGAAGTGTTGAGAGTAGACGGTTGAAACACGCCATTAATGTAAACAGAAGCGTAACATGTCTGTGATGACCAAAGGTTGGAGATGGAAGAATTGTCCCCCGCGTCTGTCATTTTAGCTTCTCCTATTCTAAATGTCGACGTATGCTAAAAGAAAAAGAAAGTGTAAAAAAATAAATCTCAACTGTAGTATGTTTTTAACTACCATCCAACAATGGTTTTCTGAAAAACAACTGCATTTATTTGTATATAGAAAATAATTCAACAGTTTCGCGTAGTTGAGACAAACGTGTGGCCACTGTTGTATTTCAACTCAGTGGCATTGGGGGTGGGGGCTTCTCCCTAAAATTTCGCTAGCCACCCCTCCCCAAACATTGGCCTAATGTAATTTCACATAACATAAAGCCCTAAAATGGCCTCCAATATAGATCTACACAGCTATTCATGCTAAAAATACCTCAGATTTGCACTTGAAGCACTGAATTTTCCGAAATTTTCTCAGGAGAGGAGGGGTGTTAGCACTAACTAGAACCTTCGGGTCTATACACCCTCCGCCCGTTCCCTTTCAGAGAAGTGAGAGGAGGGGTAACGCACGGAGGGTCCTAGTTAGGACCAGGGGAGACCTCTGACACTCCCCACAACGGTCTTCCAAATATCATGTTTACCCCTCCCCCTCACTCCCCCCCCCCCCCCCTCGCTAGGGCGCTCCATATTATAGAATCCTGGTTGCTCGTCTGTATAGACTTGATCTCTACCAATGACCAAACCGCTATATATTGGCAGCCAAGTACAGATTGCCACCCGGGGCCAAGCTTACGTGTCGCTCTATCCGCATGCATCATTCAGTATTTTGTATTTATGTATTAACTATTTTGGTGGCTGGTGCCCTGGTTTCATGACTTTATTGACAAGTTTTGACATTTTTGCCATTCCCAAGAGATAAGATGCCCCCCCCCCCCCCCTGCCCTCTATTGATCGCTACTGAATCCATTCCATAGTCTCAAAAGGTATAGTGACTGCCACTGGTTGTGGTGCCGTTTACTTCTCAAACCATTTATTATTATTATTATTATTATTATTATTATTATTATTATTATTATTATTATTATTATTATTACTTTACTATGCGTATTATAATTTATAATATTTAATTTATAATTTAAAATGTATAACTTTCTATTTTTTTTTCTCTTTTTATCCTATTTGGTTCTCTTCTTGTTGTTTTGTTCTCATTAATACTGTATATTGTATTTATATGTTCATATTACTATAATTACATTGTTAATGTAGTTATACGTTTTGGGTCCAAATACTCAATTCCCATTGGTCAGCTGGATGAAAACGTCATGACCAAATGTAATTCATTTTCCAATGAATACATTTGGTCGAACTTTGACCCGCATTTACGGTAGAGCGCAGTTGACAGAATGTAATTCGGGCGGTGTTTGGGCGGGTTTTTAACTTTTAGCGCCTCTCGCAGTGATAAACTCCGCTGTTGTTTCTTTGGTGACATTTCCCAACTGTGGCATAAAGCCCGTTACTAAAATACTCGTTTCCATTTCTAAAGTTGTGAAAATTAAAAATCAGAGTTGTGCGCTTTGTCTTTTGTATGAGGGTGGCTTTTCGCCTCGTTCGTTCGTACGTTTTATTTCGTCCTTCTGCTTTGTTGTTTGATGAAAAGTAGTTTAAACAGTTATGAAATGTAATTATAAGAATTGAATGCAATTTTTATAATCTTTATTGGAGTATGAACGTGTGGGAATGGGTACAAATTGTATGAATCCCTTCGGGTTTCATACATAATTTGTACCCATTCCCACACGTTCATACTCCAATAAAGATTATAAAAATTGCATTCAATTCTAAAATAATCTATCGCGATGCAAATGTTACGTTTATATGTACTGGGAGAGGAGAGTTTCTAAGTGATAGGCACTTGTTCTCCAATTCGCTTTCCAAATTACATGGGAATAAAATATGTTTAAACTAAACTAATGACTGCTATCATTCAAAACAAGGATTTTAATAGAAATATAGAGTTCTGTCTCTCCGTGGAAACCCCGGTATGTGAAGCAGTGCTTGTTTACAGTGGTAAACAAGCTTTGTTTTCCTGGTAAAATAGGACCGCCGTAACCAATGCCTGGGTGGAAGTCCTCTAAAATTGGAAATTTGGGAATAAATGATTGACTGAACCTGATATTTTTTCCAGGTGGCGGCCAAGATTATCCATTGTACAGATATGTGTGACCTTAACTCTTTTGACGCGACAGGTGACTAAAGTCGACAGACGACAGACCGCGGAAAGGTACTGCAGTAGTCATTTAGCCAACTGTGTGTGTCATTTCCATGTGCTTTTAACACTTACCCAACGCAGACGATACCACTATCAAAATATATTATTTTAAATATCATTTTTTCAAATTTTTCAAAAACTTTCCACAAAACCATATCATGTGACCCCCTCATTTATAGTTACTGGGAGAGGAGCCCGTTCCAACGAGGGGTCACATGATATGGTTTTGTTGAAAAGTTTTGAAAAATAATATTTTTTCAACTGCTGAAGTTGCATATTACGTGGGGGGATGCGGCCGTTGGGTAAATGGTTGAACAAACATACGTATTCCTATGTTTCATGCACCATTTATGTCCTATCCATGAACAACGATATCGTCCCTTGAAAGTATAAAGGTGCCATTTAAATATATACAGAAAATCATTTGACAAACAGTCAATGAGAAAGATCATTAGAACATTTTTTAAAATAACGCTTTAAATCTAACAACCTATACCTTTTGTAAAATTCCTGATGAATATTAGGCGGTAAGAATTCTGTTTCTCAGATTATTCCGCGCCAAAAGAGTTAAGCCCTAATAAATTATAAAAAAAAAAATAAATAAGTTCTATCGAATTGTTTCACCAACACGTTATATTGATAATATTGTTTGCGAACCGACGTCCGTATTTTCTATTAGTTCAAACAATATTTATTCTTAGAATCTATGCTACATGCATACATTTCATTGTTAACAATAAAAAAAATATAATACAAAATACGAACATACACAGTGTAACAATTTACAAGTTACTGTAAAGATGAGGAATTCAACAGGAAGCGTCAAGCTCAAGTGTGTCGAAGCCCGTATTTCCTATTACGCAAATATATCTGCGTCCCTTTTGAATGAGTTAATCTTTTCCCAAACGCACGCGATATTAAAAAATTCGTTATTTTAGTTAATTATTACGAATTTTTCAGAAAAATTCAATGAAGCCATATATTGTGACCCCTCAATGGATTGAGCTCTGTGAGGTCGTTCCAATGAGGGGTCACATGCTATATTTTTCCCAACTTCTGAATTTGTAAATTATTCTGGTGAATGCCGCGTTTTGTTAGGTGAAGATTTTACTCTTTAACTTTATGCATAAATTTTTTGTGTGAATCAAAAGTTTGCAGTCCGTGAAAAGACAACGCAATAAACACCTAACTGTAGGCAGGGGGTCGGTGATAGTTTTATCCCATGACACTACAAGCTGTAGGCCCTAGGATTAAATTATTAAATTAAAGGCATGAAAAAACACGTTTTCAGAGCTGTCCATTTCACTCTCTACAGTAGTGTATGTGGTGATGACATTCAAGGCCTCAGGGTTGATAGTGTTAACCCTGTTACCTAACACGAAAAGCAGACGACACTAGCAAACAAAATTCTCGAATAGCTAATTGTTTTCATTTTTGGTCTCAAAAACATAGGTTATGACCCCTCTTTGGAACGAGCTCGTCGTGCTCGTTCCAAAGAGGCATCATAACGTATGTTTTTGAAACAAAAAATGGAAAAAAAGTAATGAAAATTAATTGGCGATTTTTGTGAATAGCGCTGATCGATTCTGGCCGTTACGTTGGGTAAAGGGTTAATATCAGTGAAGTCAATGCTATAACACCTCACAAACATTTTTCTAATTTTCAGCTACGACCGAACCGATCTCTATTTCAAAATGTACTAGTTAGATTGTTTCTTCGTGAAAATTCGTCATTATTTGGTTTATCTCTTCCTGATCGAACGTTCAAAAATTGAAAATTTTCTCTCTCTGACCAGTAAAATGGTCGCAGGAACAGTAACGGTCGCCATATTTAAATTATTGAAATACGTGAAGGGGTGGGGGTGGGGGTGGGGGTGGGGGGCATGCCTGGAACGCGGCGATGCTTAGATACTCTAATTTCTGTCAGATTGAATTACAGGAACTGAAGAGCCCACTGGAGCTATAGCAGACAGGATAATATGAAGGTCCAAGGTCTAATAGTATACCAACATAAAGCTACTACCAGATCACCCCCACCCCCCACCCCCCACCCCCTACCCCACCCCCAACGAGAAGTCCGATACCCCTGACTCGAACAACGTTATGTCAGATTGTATAGTGGACAACAACAGTGGTCAACGTCTCTAAGACGTCGCGTGCGCATCATGACGTCACGACGTCAATAGCAACGTCAACCGTTTCGCGGGGAAAAACTTTCAAGAGAAGTCTCACTTTTCCCATTAATTTTCCATCACACACCCATACTATATATCCAGAGCCCTGTGTTTACATATATCACTATCCATATAACAGCTTACTATATATACAGTACGTACACACCGCTTGCCGGATCTTGCAAGATAGAGACCAAGTTTTGCATAGCAAAAAGCTGCTCCCCAAAGCTTCGGTTCCTATGTGAATTTAACACTAGCTGCTCTCCCAAAACCCAGGGCAATGGGACACGATTCATACATGCTATACTACTGATGTTAAAATCACAAATGCAGGTGATTTTCAATTTTCATTTTTTCGGCCCTGATCGGGGGGGGGGGGGGGGTGTGGGGAGGGGGTAAGAAAAAAAGTCAGATGAGTTAGTGAGAAAGAAATGGTGACCACGAAAGTTGAAAAGGTTTACCATATCTCTCCAAATTTGGGGTAAATGGCTTAAATTCATATTAACCCTTTGAACACTGGTGGTATCTTCCATGCCCCTTAAATGGCATAAATCAGAAGAGTCCATATCCATTATTTGGGGGTAGAGCAATTAATATTTTCAGGCTGCACGTTGAAAATATTAATTGTTCTACCACGCACGTTCACTTAGTAGCCATCCTACTTAATGAAATTATGACGTATCGTATTCCTGCACCGGAAAAGCGGTCTCTCGGGCAGACATATGGGGGTTTAGGTGGCTATTTGTTGGTAAAAATGGGGGTTAGGTGACTACCGCAATTTATGTGACTAGCCACATAGTTAAATGCCATTATTCTAGGGTGGGGGTTTAGAGTTGTGGTGGGGTGGGGTTAGGGTCAGTAAAGGGTAGGGTTAGGGTTTGCTACCACCCCAACAATTTTTCACCCAAAAAGTTGTTTTAATACAATGGACGTGCATTTTAGTTAAAATAGACTAGGAATATATTGAATTTTCATTAGTCTAGGGTGGGGTTTAGAATTGGGGGTGGGGGAGTAGGGTTAGGGTCAGTAAAGGGTAGGGTCAGGGTTTGCTACCACCTCAAAAATATTCCCCAAAATCACTTGTTTTAATATAATGGACATGCATTTTATTGTAGTCCCATAAAGATAGCCACATAACTACCAATTTGTTAGGATGTCCGTGTTGAAAGAGTTAAATCAACTGATTCCCTTTTAAAAAACTGTTTATACCATTGCATAAACAGTTTGTTAACAGGGAATCACTTTCCCTGTTGATAAACTCTATCAATAAGATACGAGTTTCCACTGTCAATAAACCCTCTATCAATAAGATATAATGTTCAGATTATGTTCTAACTATTTGATGGTTCAGACTTTTTTGGCAGTATATCACAGTTTGAAGAGAATTTTGTTGAAGGCTGCCCACTAAGCCTAAGGCTTGAATGGTCAATAACAACCCTGCTTGTACATGTATATGACTGAAATTCATAATTACATAATGAGAGTCTGTGAAATTAGTCATTTACACAGGGAAATGGCATTATGCCACTGTATGATGTCTGCTATTCATGGTGAGAAGAGTCCTTTTATTGTCAGATCTGGTCAGATTATGTGTATGTAAGATCACATAAATGATAATTCGTTTAACCCTTTACCTAACCTGAAAAGCAGACGACACTTGCAAAAATAATTCTTGAATAACTAATTTTTTTCGTTTTTTGTCTCAAAAACATAGGTTATGACCCCTCGTTGGAACGAGCTCGACGAGCTCGTTCCAACGAGGGGTCATAACCTATGTTTTTGAGACAAAAAATGAAAAAAATAATGAAAATTAATTGGCGATTTTTGAGAATAGCGCTGGCCGGTTTTGGCCGTTACGTTAGGTAAAGGGTTAAATTGCTTTAACTTTTTTCAAAATCCTGAACCACTGATGGTGTGATGGGGAACGGTGAACGTCTGTCCACATTCCCATACCGCTAGTCCCAATCCTGTACTACTAATCACCCCCGTTAACCCAGGGGAGGTGGAGTGGTGGCAAAAAGCCTACAACGTTTTCCTGATCATTTTGCATCACTTATCTGAAAGATAAGAGCTCATACGGAAAACATTTCAAGGTATAGGAAAACATGTTTTCAGAGCCGTTGACCAACCCACCCACTTCCACCTTGTGTCTGTAAAAAATTTGACGACCCACCCACCTCCTGCCCTGATATTGTTCAAAATTATAGACGCCATATATGACCAGTAACTTGAAGTTGAAAAGAAATTCAATTTTGATTTATTGTACCTATAGCTCAACACACAAACCCAGATTTTCAGCCATTTTTTTCTCTTCAACATTACCTTATAATCATGATAATATGAGTCATAATAAAGAAACAAGACACACGCATTTACAAGACTTCACCGGCTCAGTTACTTCTGCAGGTTATCACCTCACACTGGGGATATATAGTTTAAACTGCCTCTCACCTCGTTTGGATACTCTGTTTCCAAAAACTGCATGTTATCTTTGCACAACCGCTTGAGTGCCGCCTCAGATGATGTGTGAGTTCTGTGCGATACAGACGGCCAAGATTATTGTAAAGCGCTGGCAGTCGGCCAGCCGGGTATATACTTCTATGCTGACCCAACAAAAACACCCACGTCTATATCCAGTTTTAAAATAATTCCCATTTACTGCAGTCCTCCCCCGCAAATATTTCCTAGCCGTTCTCGGAAAGAATCTTTCCACTGATTGAGATAATACTGTCACCCAAACTATATTTGAGCAGAACATTCTGCGCAGGTTAGTTGTATGCCAGTGCACGATTAATAGATGTTCGTGGTATCAACATTTGGTTGTGTCTGATATTGAGATATGATTGACCCTGGCATCCCAAATTATCTATGATCAATGGGGAGGGGCGAGGGTACACCCAGCGGCTTATGTCCCCAATATTTTGTACACACAACATTTTTGCCAAGCGCCGAGAACTTGGGACACGGTATCATCCGCTATAACCCTTTACCTAACCTGAAAAGCAGACGACACTTGCAAAAATAATTCTTGAATAACTAATTCGAACGAGCTCGTTCCAACGAGGGGTCATAACCTATGTTTTGGAGACAAAAAATGAAAAAAATAATGAAAATTTATTGGCGACTTTTGAGAATAGCGCTGGCCGGTTTTGGCCGTTACGTTAGGTAAAGGGTTAATGAGGTATGGGAGCGCGGTGGCTCAGTGGTAGGTCGTTGGACTTCCATGCTAGAGGTCCCGAGTTCGATTCCCGTCCGGGACGACCCGCGTTGTGTCCATGGGCAAGGTACTTTATCCCGGTTGCCAACATGGGGGCACAATGACGTCGTGTACTAAGGCGTACTACACGTCGATGGTGCACGTGTCTTCAACCGCTGTAACCCTGCTTGAGCGGAGATTGAACAGAGTTAGAATGTTGAGGAGCTGACAGTTGCTCGTCGTTGCTCGGTGGTTCTCTCCGGGTACTTCGGCTTCCACCACCCGTAAAACTGTCAAGGTCAAGTCTAGCCATTGTGCATAAGTATATGACACCAAACCTCAATAAATAATAATATAATAATGAGGTATGATTGATATTATCCGCGATAATACCTAGACATTCACTTCCGGTGGAGTGGATGTTCAAGTGTTTTAGCGGATTATACCATACCTCATGCAAACAAATATCGGTCCTGCTGGCGAATCCTGCGAGTTGTTATAAAATGCAACATTTGGAAGAGTTTATAAAAACTGCGTACATATTTTGGCTGGAAAACATTGTGGCCATGTGCAAAGAAGCCATCGGATTGTCACACAAACCACCTATATTCCAAAAGTCTTCCCGAGTAGGCTGGCCACCGCCTCTGGGAGGGAAACACCACCTCTTTCTAGCCCCCAGTTTCGAATCAAGACCCATGCTTAAAATGTGGCACGCCCCCTCAACCATCATCGCCAGAATCCTGGATCCGCCACTGCTATCATCCGAATTATTATTCATTTATTGATATTTAACCCTCTTCCCAACGCAGACGATATTAAAATTTATTATCTTAAATATCATTTTTTTTAAATCTTTCAAACAATTTCAACAAAACCATATCATGTGACCCCAACGAGGGGTCACGTGACATGGTTTTGTTGAGATTTTTTGAAATATAATATTCTTCAACTGCTTAATTTGCATATTACGCAGGCGGATGCGGCCGATTCGTTGGGTAAAGGGTTAAGGTCACATATTTCTACACATTGGTTATATCCATGTTGCCAATTTTAGAGGACTTCCACTCCAGGTACTGGTGGCCATGTCCAATTTATCAGTAAAACAGAGATCGTTTATCACAGTAAACAAGCACTGCTTCACTTCCGGGGTTCCCACGGGGAGCTATCTTCCAAAACGTTGTTTTATGTTCGCTACAAAGAGATATCAGTTGAAAATTGAATTTTTTCAAGTACGATTGTAAAGCGTAACGTGACAAATTAACCATTTATCTAACGTAACGGTCAAGACCGACAGCTTTATTAACAAAAATCGCCATTGAAGTCTCATTAATTTGTCATTTTATGTCTAGAAAACATGGATTATGGCCCCTCGTTGGAGCGAGCTCGTCCAATATGGGGCCATAAGCTATGTTTTTAGGCAAACAATGGAAATATTTACTTGTTTAACCCTCTGCACACTGATGTCAAATTGGTCAAGTTTTCAGCAGCAAATATTTTCCCATAATGCAGCTTGATATTTAACCAAATATACCTTGTTTGACAGAGTCCTTTGAGCTCTGTCAAACAAGATATAATTGGTTAAATTCATAGTTATGCGAGAGAAAAACAGAGTGATTGGAGAAAATTCTGTTGTACTACCAGAGTGCTAGGGGTTAATATGTTTTTTCTTTGTAAATGAACGCTTCACCTTTTCTATGACGTCTTTTACATGCTGTTCACAAAAATCGCCATTCAAATTGTATTATCTTTCTTATATTTTGCCTTAACCCTTTACCTAACATGAAAAGCAGACGACACTTGCAAAAACATTTCTTGAGTAACTAATTTTTTTCATTTTTTGTCTCAAAAACATAGGTTATGACCCCTCGTTGGAACGAGCTCGATGAGCTCGTTCCAATGAGGGGACATAACCTATGTTTTTGAGACAAATAATGAAAAAATACCGAAAATTAATTGGCGATATTTGAGAATAGCGCTGGCCGGTTTTGACCGTTACGTTGGGTAAAGGGTTAAAACGAAGATTAAGACTCCCTCGCCCCTGCTCAGTCGAATGAACTCGTTGAGTTCATTCTAAGGAGGGATCATCAGTGATGTTCTTGTGGAAAAAATGAGCATTTTTAGTTATTCAAGAACTTTTTGCGCATGTTGACTTTTAGTGTCAGGTAAATGGTTAGGCCTATAGAATTTTGACAGCATCGGATCCGACCACAGACAACTTGGCTCAAAACTTCTTTTCACAGTGAATAAAATTTTTTAAAAAATTACCCACGTTTCAATTCTTCAATGGAAATGATATTAAAATACTCCAAATTAATTCTATGGAGTGGAGGTGAGACAATCACAATAATTTTACAGTCGAGACATTTTAATATCAGATATCGTTTCGCTCTTGTTGGGCATGTACCTTCTCGTGGGACAGGTTTAAACAATATTCATTCTTAGAATCTTTGTTACATGCATACATTCCATTGTTAACAAAAAAAAAATTATAATACAGGATACTGGCTGAGTAATTCAGGGACGGCGGAACGATTGTGGGGGGGGGGGGGTGGGGGTGGGGGGCTGGATCGGGCGATGGATGGTCGTCGGTATGACGGGACGACCATGGTTTGGTCCGTGGTACCAGCATTTTAAATTCCAGGGTCCTAAAACTCCCATTGCCATGCATCTGAGGGGATATTTTGAGATTTTTCAGATGTATTTGAAAGATTTCACACTTTGAGAACCGTTAAAAAACGACGGTAAAGCATACAGGTGAGGTATATTTATCAGCTTTGGTCGTAACGACAAAAGCTGATAAATAGACCTCACCTGCATGCTTTACCAGACGTTAACAGCAATTATACTGCCTGTGGATTATCTTGTCTGGGGGGGGGGGGGGGGGGGGGGGTGGATTTGGTACATGTATGTCTGTAAGATTACAATCTACTTCAGTTAACCGATTTTTTAGCAGATCGAATACATTTTAGCGGTTGCTGCCACTTACTGCAAAAAAATGATATGAAATCCATCGAAACTGAACCAGTACGAGAAAAACATAGCTGGCGAAAATATGGGGAGGCTCTGTAACCGCACCTGTTTCACCAGTCATTGGTTGTGTTAAAATATATGCATACAAAAAAACATGGCCCGGAAAAAACAGTGGAGGGGGCTGAAGCCTCCCCCCCCCCTCAGCCCCTCCCCACACCCGCTTCCGACGCCCCTGTAATTTACAAGTTACTGTAAAGATGTGGGTCCCACAGGAAGCGTCAAGCTTACGTTTGTCGTCTCCGGCCTCCCACGTACCTCATGGGACTAGATTGCTTCTGAGACTTATGTCACATACGCAGTCTGTCTCATGCAAATGGAGGTCTGTATCTCTTTTGGGATGTTGGGGTCTCAACATGACCAATTTTCCGTCCGGCACATGCTAATTAAATAAGAAGTTAGGGATCCCATGCATCACGACTACAACATGTATTTATCCACAAATTTCCCGAGTTTTTCACTATAATCCCCATTAACAAATCTTCTAACTACATCATCAAGTCATGAATTCGAAGAAGGCAGGCCCTGATGATAAAGATGGAATATTTCTTCAGTTCAGACCTAAGTCATGACCGTCGGACCAAATTGGGTGTTTATCCCCTCAATTGATTATCTTCGCGATCCCCTGTATGGTTAAATGAAGGTGTCAGTGACACTGCAGCTCAACTTGTTTAAGGCATGTACATGTATAGTATGTGACACAGCAATGACAAACATCTAGGTAATGACCTGATAACAACGGTACATGTAAAGTATTGTAACGGTCTGCACATAAATGCTGACCGTAGCCTGTATCAAATATATAGGTAAAGTATTGTAACAGTGGGGTGACAGTTATGCTAAACTAGAAAAGAAATCTTTGAGTCCCAGAGTGGATCTGACTGAACCCAAAAAATATTTGTTCTCATAGCACAGTGATAACAAAGACACCCAAAAACATTCGTTCCTTTTCACAAGGTGATAACAAAGGTACCCCAAGAAGTTTCGTGAAGATCGGTTCATAAATACAGACTCTAACCCAAGCCGTATTGACATGTGCACTTACTATGTATAAGTAGCACTGAACAAATCAAAGTTCATCTAATTTGCATAATTTCTGCACGAGAAAGAAACCCGTATTATATGTGATGTATACCATGTTACTAAACGTTCCTACAAAAATTTATTCAAATCAGAACTTTCATACAGAAGTTCTGTACAAAAAACTGATTGCACTAATTTTGGTACAAAATGACTGCTGGCGGTCATCTTGAATTTTGGACCGCACTCAAAAACACTCGTTCTCGTTCCACGGTGATAACAAAGGTACCCAAGACGTTTCGTAAAGATCGGTTCATAAATACGGCCTCTAGCCTGAGCCGTATAGAAGTTGTCTACAAAAAACTGATTGGACCTAATTTCGGTACAAAATGGCCACTGGCAGCCATCTTGAATTTTGGACCGCACCCAGAAACACTCGTTCTCGTCCCAAGGTGATAACAAAGGTACCAAAGAAGTTTTGTGAAGATCGGTTCATAAATACAGCCTCTAGCCCGAGCAGTATTGACACGTGCACTTACTGTGTATAAGTAGCACTGAATAAATCAAAGTTCATCTAATTTGCATAATTTCAGCACGAGAAAAAAACCCAGATTATATGTGATGTACTCCATGTTACTAAACATTCATACAAAAATTTATTCAAATCAGAACTTTCATACAGAAGTTCTGTACAAAAAACGGATTTTGGTACAAAATGGCTGCTGGCGGCCATCTTGAATTTCGGACTGCACCCAAAACCAAAAACACTCGTTCTCGTCCCACGGTGATAACAAAGGTACCCAAGAAGATTTCTAAAGATCGGTTCATAAATACAGCCTTTAGTCTGAACCGTATAGAAGTTGTGTACAAAAAACTGATTGGACCTAATTTCGGTAAAAAATGGCCACTGGCAGCCATCTCGAATTTTGGACCGCACCCAAAAACACTCGTTCTCGTCCCAAGGTGATAGCAAAGGTACTCAAGAAGTTTCGTGAAGATCGGTTCATAAATACAGACTCTAGCCCGAGCAGTATTGACATGTGCACTTACTGTGTATAAGTAGCACTGAATAAATCAAAGTTCATCTAATTTGCATAATTTCTGCACGAGAAAAAAACCCGTATTATATGTGATGTATTCCATGTTACTAAACATTCCTACAAAAATTTATTCTAATCAGAACTTTCCTGCAGAAGTTCTGTACAAAAAACTGATTTCACTAACTAAAGTACAAAATGGCTGCTGGTGGCCATCTTGAATTTCGGACCGCACCCAAAACCATTCGTTCTCGTCCCACGGTGATAACAAAGGTACTCAAGAAGTTTCGTAAAGCTCGGTTCATAAATACGGCCTCTTGCCGGAGCCGTATTGACATTTGCACTTTCAGTGCTGAAAGTAACACTAAATAAATCAAAGTTAGTCTAATTTGCATAATTTATGCACGAGAAAAAAACCCGTATTATATGTGATGTATCCCATGGTACTAAACATTCATACAAAACATTATTCAAATCAGAGCTTCCATATGGTAGTTCTGCGCAAAATCTGATTGCATCTAATTTTGTACAAAATGGCTGCCAGCGGCCGTATTGAATTTCGGACCGGACCCCAAAACACTCGTTCTCGTCCCACGGTGATAACAAAGGTACCCAAGAAGTTCGTAAAGATCGGTTCATAAATACGGCCTCTAGCCCGAGCGGTGTTGACGGCGCGACGGACGGACAGACGGACGACGGGCCATGACAATACCTCAAATTTGGCTTCGCCAAAGTTGAGCTAAAAATGGTGAGAATCTGTGGCGAGCTTAATTGTCTATGTCTGTCGCTACATT
The DNA here is from genome assembly GCA_031216915.1 of Pictodentalium vernedei. NCBI lineage: Eukaryota > Metazoa > Mollusca > Scaphopoda > Dentaliida > Dentaliidae > Pictodentalium > Pictodentalium vernedei. The sequence goes on from CM062292.1 coordinate 240,099,024, forward strand.
TCCAATGGAAATTAGCTCCAGCATAGTGGAAATTCTCTCTTATATAATAAATACTAAATGCTGAAAATACTTCCAGAAAATCTCTCTATCAGAGCTTTCATGCATTGAACCGCCGCTACGTACAAGTATAGTGGTTGCAGGAAAATGAAGAGAGACATATTCTTGTCGTTCCACTATAATATATTTATTTATTTTTTAAAGTTTAACGACACTTTAACAGCCAAAGTCATATAGTGTTGTTGACAGTTTTACGGGTGGAGGATGCCGGAGTACCCTGAAAGAATTACCGAGCAACGACGGGCGGCTGCCAACTCCCCAACATCGTAACTCCGCACTGCACAGGCAGGGTTAGATTGGTTGAAGACATGCGCATCATCGACGTGCAATACGCCTTAGTACACGGCGTCATCGTGCCCTCGTGTGGACAATCGGGGTGAAGTGCCTTGTCCAGTGACACAACGCGGGAGTCCGAATCGATCGCTCAGACAGTCACCCATCCAAGGACTAGCGGCCTCGACGTTGCTTAACTTCGGTACTCTGAAGAGAACTGGTTACCGTGCACTACAATGTATTTTACTGGCATTGCAATGCACTTAGCCTGCCAGGTGTTCTTTTTGTAAAGAAATTTGAATTTAGAAATCAATTTTTTTTAAAAAATAGAGAAAACCGAAAAAAAACTGAAACAGGGTAATCTGAAATCGTCCTTTCAATACTAAGAAAAACTTAAGAGTTGAAAAAAAATATTAAATGACCAGCCTCTTTTCCGTTATACCAGGACCTCCAGTAATTAATGATGATCTCATTTGACGATTTCAAGTTTGGAGTTTCAAGTTTTTTTTTTAAATTGTGGCAGCCAATAAATAGCGGATTTGAATTTTATAACTAAAACGACTTGAGAAGTACATGTACACACCCACGCACTGATACACACTCGTTTGCAACATCTAATACAAATGTACACACACGTCCACACACAAATGAATAGGCCTAATACAGAAATTTGGGGTGTATACTGCATATAAAAATATTAATTTCGCCTCAACAGACATCGGCGTAGATATGAGTGGAATGCGGTAGGGGCTGAGAGATGCCCTATCCCCACACGCACACACCAACGCCCGGGAGTCTTGACGAAATTTTGAGTTCTCTCCAAGTTTAACTCTTAACCCGCCGAGTAATTTAAAGATATTTTTCATCACATCTAGTCATGGCTTCTGTGCAGCAGCCATGACTGGATGTGATGAAAAATGCATTCAAATGTAAGTCAAGAAATCACTGGTGAAAAAATCAATTCTATTTACCAAGGGAAATTTGGATTAAATGTGACCAAACTATATTTAAAAAATGGCAAGACAAATCCTGTACTGGGCAGGAATACCCATCAGCAGGATGCAAGCAGTTAACACCCTCTTTCAATATAGGGATTGAGACCTTTAAATTTCCGACAGAAATGATAATACAAAGTACCAATGCGTGGCATGCGCAATATGTTACGTTGCAAACCTTAGTCACCGGAAAAAACCCATAAGCTCCTACCAGTTGTTATAAGTATATATAACAATATTCAGGCCACGTTTCTACCCTTGGCAATAAAAGATATTTCTTGTTTGCACAAAACTAATTCGAACCACCCATCGCGATAAGATATTTTATATTTTATTCAATGTTGAGAAATCCGATGATTTGTTTGTTGTTCGCGGCATTTAAGTATTGTTAACGCCTGAATTTTTCTCGGAAAAAAAGGAGCTGGATTCTCAAAATACTTTCAAAATTCACAATCATATCGGGAACGAAGTTACAGTACCACCGACCAGCAACAAGCAACTAACAGAATTTCCAGCTTACTTGTAAATCAAAATCGAAACCTTGATTTCGATTCGAGTTGGACGAGACAAGTGTACGATCAGTGTACCATGGGTTAAAAGACGCGACGAGCCCTTCCTCCCGCAAAACGAAAGTGCAGTGTAGGGGTAAGGATGGGAGTTTTCTCTTTAGACACAACTCGAGCGGCACCATCGATAAATCCTACGAACTTTTGACTGGGTCGTAAGTCGAACGCGCTAATCAATCCGGCACATGTCAAGGTGTGATAATGATAGATTCTGGTGCGATTGATTTTGAAAGGGGTATTATGGTGATAACGCGGATCAGCTCGGTCCAGAACGGAATCTCTCTCTCTCTCTCTCTCTCTCTCTCTCTCTCTCTCTCTCTCTCAGGGCCGAGACAACTATATAATCAATGCGAGAGAGAGAGAGAGAGAGAGAGAGAGAGAGAGAGAGAGAGAGAGAGAGAGAGAGAGAGTCTGCTGTCAAACAGGACAAAGAAAACCTATCAGAAGGGCCGTAGGATTATTATTATTATTATTATTATTGCGGACCCTTCCAACAAAAACAAAATGAATTCGCTGAAATGCTGCACTCAATATTCTTCCAGACTTTCTCACCCGGTGGCTCGGTGTTAAAGACACCATGTTGCACAACAATCTTCCCAGACACATTCACAGACCATTGGTCACATTCTATAAAAAATCAATTTATTTAACAAAACCTTCGTCAATACATCATTTCCGGATTTCCTTAACAGATGTGACAAAAAGTCTTTTATAGTTATAGTGATAAAATGGTTTTGAAAAATAGTCGCGGTGTGTCTTTCTATATGCGTTAGGTAAGAAGGGTTTAATACTCCAAATCAATGCCCGTTTCGTCCATGTAATTTTCCCGCTTGTCGCTGCTATCTCCATGTATACTATATACGCTTTTTCCTTAATCTTAGACCCACATGGTATATTCATGTCATTTCAGAACCGACAACTGGTAGAGTCTAAATTTGTTAGCTGGTGGAAGACAAATTAATATTTTCAACGTGCAGCCTTGGGGCTGCACGTTGAAAATCTTGATAGTTCAACCACACAAATTCAATGAGCATACCCGTTATTACAGAACGATGAAAAGAAATTGGATTCTGTTAAAATAATGGAAGCTCACACATTCCCGAAATGTAACGACTGAGTCTAAATATGGAAATGTTAATTAATGATTACAGTCTCGTGTGCCTGAATGGTCATAATATTGGTTTTTGTATGGCCTGAACACGGAAGTGTGCATACCACACATTGATGTAATACAATTACGGCCTAACCCTTTCTAGCGAATCGAATACAGACTTCAACGGTGAATAGCTGTGAAAAAAGAAAGGTGGAAATAAAAGAGAAAAACATTCTTTCATATATTTCTTGTTTTTTATAGTTTCTTCCCGTTTAAAAGTCGAGCTGGTCCCAATAATGATCGTTTATAAGACAAAATCATTTTTTTTTATTCAGGATTTAACGACACTTTCGACAGCCAGAGTTACCTCATGTCGGACAGTTTTACGGGTGTAGGAAGCCGGAGTATCCGGAGAGAACCACCGTGCAGCGGCGAGCAATTGCCAGGCTCCCCGACGTACTAATTACACACAAGCAGGGTTGGCACTGTTGAAGACAAGTGCACCATCGACGCACAGTACGCCTTAGTACACAGCGCCACCGTGCCTCCACGTGTGCAATCGGGATTAAGTATCTTGACCAAGGACACAACGCAGTTAACCCTGGTGGGGATCGAACAGTGGACCTTTCAGTTTGAAGTCCAATGCCATAACCACTGAGTCGCCGTGCTCCCAGACGATATCGTTGTATGACGTCTGATCGTTGTATGATAACCATCATACAAAATAATTGATAACCATCCCCATCTTCCCAGACATCGAGACTGGGCCTGGTAAATCTGTTTTTAATTCTTTTCCCAACGCACACGATATCAGAACTTGTTATTTTAATTATTCGTTTTCAAACATTAAAAAAAACTGCCAACATAAAGAATATCATCTGACCACCTCAAAGAGTGGTCACACGATATGAGTTTAAAATTTTTCGAAAAATATCTCTTTTTCAACTGTTCAATTTGTACATTACGTGGGCTGATGCTACCGATTCGTTAGGTGAAGGATTAAAATCTACCCCCCCCCCCCCCCTACATAATATTAAAACCTTTAACCAACGCAGACGATATCAAAATTTATTATTTTAAATATCATTTTTTAAATTTTTTCAAAAAATGTCAACAAAACCATATCATGTGACCCCTCATTGGAACGAGCTCGACGAGCTCGTTCCAAAGAGGGGTCACATGATATGGTTTTGTTGAAATTTTTCGAAACATAATATTTTTTCAGCTGCTGAATTTGCATATTACGCGGGCGGATATGGGCGATTCGTTGGGTGAAGGCTTAAGGCCAAAATGGTCTGCGCTGTTCATAAAAATCACCACTCAAAATATTTTTACTTTTCATTTCTTGTCTCAATGACATAGCTTATGACACCGCATTGGAACGAGCTCGTCGAACACATTTCAATGAGAGAGATTTAGGTTTTGTATTCGAGACAATGAAATGGAAAAGTTTAGTTATCGGTTTTCAATATTTTTGTATGTGTCGTCCTCTATTCGAGCTGAGTAAAGGGCTAACCCTAAACAGCTGCCAACTTTACATAGAGAACATGCAAGAAGAAAGTATTGTACAGCAAAGCAGATCCCTACCCCTCCCCACGATTCTGTGGTGATTATTATTTATGGGTGTTCAACCCTTTACCCAACGCAGACGATATCAAAATTAATTATTTTAAATATCATTTTTTTAAATTTGTCAAAAAATTTCAACAAAACCATATCATGTGACCCTCATTGGACTCGACGAGCTCGTTCCAAAGAGGGGTCACATGATATTGTTTTGTTGAAATTTTTCGAAAAATAGTATTTTTGAGCTGCTGAATTTGCATATTACACGGGTGGATGTAGCCGATTCGTTACATATTTCAGCACAATGGCTAATAGTGACCACACCATGCATAATAAAGTCAAGTGCAGCCAATCGTCTATACCCCAGGTTGCCCATTTTAGAAGACTTCAACCCAGGCATTAATTACCGCGTCTTATTTACCAGTAAAACAGAGCTGCCAGATCTAATTTTTACCACAGTAAACATGCACTGATTTACTTCCCGGGATACTGCAGAACAAAGGCAAAAATGAAAGTGTAACAGGAAAACAATGAGGATACGGTCTATATGATTGCTGAAGAGACTGAACTTTGAAGGAACTGAGTGGAAATGTCTGCCCTTCACTGGTAATATGTAACATTGTCTGTATTTCTCTTTTCCTGCCACGCCCACTCTTGCCATAAATGTGGGACCTAAAATGTTTGTACGTGAGAAAGTTTAATCAAATGTATAACACATTGTAACTCCATAAGCTGACTAATTGTTTAGAAAATCTTCGCTTAGCTCTTTCCAACAATTAATCAGATGTCCATGCCAGAACACACAGAATACCACTCTAAAATAATACTTGTGTATAGTCGCGATCGAGAGACTAGATGTTAATGAAAAGCAGTACATCAGAGCTAAGAATACCACAACTACCGTTCAAATCTTTACAAAAACAAAAATACAAAGTGGTGGACTGACAAATGGACGCACGAACATTCTGATAGTCGGACATATAGATGCGAGGATAGAAGAACGGACAGGTGAATTCTGGATGAGTGGCCGTCAGATTGGTTCAGGATAGACTACTATTAAAGAGGGACAGCATGCTGACATTCATTCAAAACTGGGAAATGTCAAGTGTCCAGGCAAACCTTTAAATGTCAAGTAAAACGCTGAATAGGCAAAGGGCAATAACTTTCACAGTTTTCAATCCATTTTTTTCTTAAAAAACATAGCTTATGGCCCCTCATTGGAACGAGATCGTCCCAAAGAGGTGTCATAAGCTATGTTTTGGGGGCGAAAAAAGGATTGGGGTCGGCCATGAAAATCTGGATCGGCCGGGAAACCTGAACTGCAAAGGCCGATATTCGGTCTCATTCCAAATGGGAAAGAGGGACATTTTTTCCCAATTTTTACCCACAAAATTCGCAATGGCGGCTCATACAATGAGATGCCATGGAGTTATGATTCTATTTCACTGTGTTTTCATCATTCCCAACGTGAAAAGAGCCAAGACAGGGCAGAAAATTTATATCACCTGTTTCTCCATCTCAAGTCGTCACACATTTACATTGCAAAACAAAATGGAATGAAACCTTGACCTTCATTCACCATCAAAGTTATAAAAATGTAGTAGTCTAGAAAATTCCCAATTCAGGCACATACACGTACGTCAAAGAATTTCCCAATGTGAGAGGCCAGGACCCTTTCCAAAACTATTTAGAAAAACCCCTGTGGATATCATTGGAAATGGCTTAACAAGCTAGTTCCAATGATATCCATACATGTATGTGCAGTGTTCCATGAAGTTATACCAATCAAAAAGTTTTTTTTTTTTTAAATATAAGATTCTGCTTATTAGCTCACCTGACTGAAAGTCAGGGTGAGCTTTTCTGATCACTCTTCGTCCGTCGGCATGAACATGGTGTTTGGGTTTTTTTCTCCCAATCTACTGGGCACATTTTAATTAAATTTCATGTAAGTAGTGGTCATATAGGGACATTTTGGTTTTTATGCAAATTAGGCTTTGGCTCATATTGAGCAGAGGGGTGGGTCCAAAATGGCCAACACTTTAAAAAATCTTCTTATAAACCACCAGTAGCAGAGACTTGACATTTTGTATACAGAGTCCTTTTGAGATTAAGACTCAAGTTTGTTCAAGAGAAGTTTGTCGGGTAACATTTGCTTTCATTATTGGAGGGGCAAGAGTTCTGGCCACGCCCAAAATTTCTATTTCCTGAACCGTTATGCTGATTTAACCAAATTTGATATGAGATAATTATGGGTCATAAGTAATTAATTCATGCCCAAACATTTTTTCCTGTCGTCCCTTGGGAACCTCTTGAACTAACAATAGAAAAAAACTTTAAAACTGCCATATCTACAAAAAAAAAATGTGCACAAATCTTAAAATAAATATTTTTCTTATGACCCAACAGTAGCAGAGACTTGATATGTGATATGTACATGTGGCTGCTTTTGATCAGGTGAGTGCCTGTTCTGTCAGGTAAAATGTTTTAAAGCTATTCCTAGCATGTGCATTTTCTCTGTAGTTGTATGGTACATGGCCTTTTTTCTGAGCTTACTTGTTTTACAAGGATTGGCGAACAAGTTTTACAACTTATACTAAAGCCTCTCCTTGGCCTCATGAAGCCGATATGTGGGGCGACCTCCGAAGCGGCAACTTTGGCCTAGTTCTTTCTACGAATACCTGGAGGGATTTTTAACCTGCACGGAGTGTTCTCTCTCCACACAGGGGTCAGCCATTTACGTCCTCACCTGATAGAACGGTACGCTGCAACAGCATCAACCCCACAATTGATGCTGCCAGTGAGTGTTCGGACACCTCATGAACTTTTCTTAACTGGGGATCGAACCCAAGACCTCCGATACGAGAGACCAGCGATCTAATCCTCTCGACCACCACTCTGGTACATGACCTGTATCAGTTCCGACTATTACAAGGGCCAGTGGCACCCGTCACTGGCCTTCACGAGGGCGACTAAATGGCCCCCGTCTATTTTTCATAAGGCCAGCACTTGGCTACCTTGCAAGATTGACCACAAAATTTAACCTCTCTTGGTTTCCATTAATAGCTCAAATATTTTATCTGTTGGATAAATAAAATATTTTCAAAAGTATATAATTTGAGTGGTTTAATGCTTGTTGGTGGGGTCAGTGTGTAAGTTAGTTACCAACCTCGTTGTCGGTGTTGTTCATGAATATGGGAATGGGCTGTAACACCTCGCACCATGCACTTTGTGTCCCACATCGTTCATGCCTAGGTTGTTCATATTTATGAACGCTTCCAACTCATTTGGTAACTAATTATGTATAATCGAGCAGTCTCTGCCATGTTGGGGAAATACTGCAAAAAAATCACATATTTTACTAGTTATCAAATTGCGAATGACTGTTTGTATTGACCGGCTGACAGTATATAATCACACAATACTGTCAAGTTGTTTATTGTCAAGTGTGTGGCAACATGAACCAAGCCAAGAAATAGAATCCAGGACAAAATTCCATTGGTCAAAGTGCCAGTCAGACAAAATACTAATTGGACAAAATGCCAGTCAGGCAAAACAAGCCATCTGACTCATTATTGAACATGAACACTGCAATTGTTTAACTTTAAAATTTAAAAAAAAATTCCATTGGCACTTTGGCCATTTTTCACTTTTTTTAATTTGAATTTCGTCCGATTAGCATTTTGCCAGATTGGCATTTTGTCCATTGCATTTCGTCTGTAAACCTAGCAATAGTTTGTCATCTGCAGGATGAGGCCCCCATAGGGTGAAATCAGTGATGCTACCCAGCACAGCAGGGTAGTATTATTAAATTTACCCCCATGTGACTCTCAATCTGAATTCAAGGTCTTGGGCCTGAACAGAAAGAGATACCGAGAGGATAAACTGGAGTACTAATATTCTAGCCCAGTGTATGTGAGTGATAGCATCAGCAAATTCACTCTCTAGAGACCTCATTCTGCAAATGGCAGAAAACATATTTTCAGGCTTGTACACGAACAATGTGCCATTCCATAGTTTGATATCTATGTCCAAAGGTTTTGGGGAGAAGAGAATGGGTCCGGTTGACGGACCCAAAGCCGTGTTAGCAGAAACCCTGCCTTCATTAATCGAGCTAAAAGCAGTAGAGCACATCATAATGCTTGCAAGGATGAATCACTGTTTTCAAATTTGTTTATACAAACCTGCATGTAATGTCATTCAATTTTTTTTTTACACATCAGGGAATAAAACATGTTCAGAAAGAAATTATTGATTTATTTGTTTATTCTCCTTCAGACGCATTTCATTAAATGTTGAGTTTTTCATCAACCAACTGCACCACCCAATAGATGATGTTTAAATTTTGAAACATTGTTGAATATTAAAAAAAAATATGATAACCTGATATTGTTTAGATTTGACATCACAGCTTTGTTGACTGATTTAGAACTCCATTTTATAGATATCAGCCACCAATTGACCTGGTACCTCAGAATAGGTTTTTGTACAGCTCTTTACATCTTGAAACCTGATCATGGAGACCAGCACAATTATAACCTTTACCCAACGCAGACGATATCAAAATTTATTATTTTAAATATCATTTTTTAAAATTTTTCAAAAAATTTCAACAAAACCATATCATGTGACCCCTCGTTGGAACGAGCTCGACGAGCTCGTTCCAACGAGGGGTCACATGATATGGTTTTGTTGAAATTTTTTGAAAAATAATATTTTTTCAACTGCTGAATTTGCATATTACGCGGGCGGATGCGGGCGATTCGTTGGGTAAAGGGATAAATAAACTGCATATTACATCATAAAATTCTGAGCACTATGATGTTCAAACTCTTGTAGGAAATAAATAAAAACAAAAACAAAAAAAAACCCTGATGCTGCACCATCATTATTCAGCCTTGACCATTGGGCTTAAAAGTGCAAGCATGGAAGTGTCAACCCCTTTGGTCCTGGTATCAAATCTATATTATGATAAGAGTGCCTGTTTGTGAGCGGATCCGAGAAATGGGTTGAAAAATGCACTGTTCCTACGGGATTTTTAAACTTTTTTATACTTTTTTTTATTTTTTTCTATTTTTTTTTTTATACTTTCCCACATAACAAATATAATATATCTGATCAAAATACAGTGGAGCCCATTTAGTTGTGTGTCTCTTATTGGATATCCCTGTTAACTGAATATAATTTTCAAACACCAAACCATTTACCATACCTTCGGTACAAATCTGACCTGTTAATTGCATATAGGCTCTAGAGCAAACCCCTGTTAAATAAATAAAAAACTTGTAATATATGGAGAAAGTTCCATTATAATCACCAAATTCACTTATGGACCTTTGGGCCACAGTACAATCAATATATACATTTAATCTATTATATCTTGTTTGACAGAGCTCTATGAGTTCTGACAAACAAGATATAATAGAATAAATGCTCAGTTTATGACAAGAATGAAAAACCATTTGCAGGTAAGTTGCTGATGCTCTGTATATGTTTTTGGCTTTTGTATTGGAGTTTAACTTCAATGTCACTTTGAAAACCAGTGCCACATTGTGATGTGTCTTTGAAAACCAGTACCACATTGTGACATGTCTGTGAGAGTATTATTACAGGCGGAGCAAGCCAGAGTAAGAAAACCACAAGTAGCTGTCAGCTTCCCAACATTGTGTCTGAACTAGAGCAGAGGCAGGCTAAGACTGATTGGAAACATGCGCACCATCGACGTGCAGTATGCCTAAATTAAACACCCAAATTGATCGCCCAGTGTCTCCAATCTGAGAACCGTTTTATACTGCATGTGCAAGTAAAGTACTGTCAAATGAACCAGTCAACGGCTTGTGCAAATCCTTTATATTTGCAACCAATACTCAGTACGCAATTTATTGTTGATCTAACGTGTTATATGAATATTTTTTGTTGGGCCCAAATGATCAGGGACGCCAGACCTGCAAATGGTTCTGCTGTACAAAAAACAGTCCGTTGTATGTACAGGCCACTCCAGTATGTACGGTATGTTGTTGTAGGCAACGTTTTTGAGTTTACAGTAAATTACTGTTATTTGACGTGATGCTGTATGTACACTTTCTGTTGCTAAAACGGTAGAACACTGTCAGGACGACATACTACTGTGGGTACAGGCCCTGTATGTACGGTGAATTACCGGACACCAAGTTGCCAGTAATTTACCGTTGTTCTAACAGGATTACTTTTTACAGTGTGTTTCATTTTTTCCACAGCCAACGACACTAACGTTATTTTTTACTATTTATTTAGCATGACGCATTTGATAAGGACGACATAAAACGAAAATACCATCGCAGAAGTATGGAACATGAAGAGTAACTTATGAAATACTGAGTCCGCAAGACATTCATTGTGAAGTATTTTGCCTACCTTGGGAGGAGTAGTCCTGTTCCGAAGAAATAACTGTACCGCCCCTGGTGTTCGCCTGGCTAAATTCCTCAGTAACTGTGTGTTCAAAAAAGACATTTTTAAAGTGTCTACACTTTCAGCCTAACTCCTTCGTCCGAATGTGCTTTAATGAGATATACCGCGGAAGTGATATAAAAATAGTGTAGGGTTACTCCTGACTGCTTGATATCGATCGGGTTTAAAATCTGACGCAAGCGTATCATAGTACTGAATGACTATTTAAAGAACTTATATCACTAAATAATATTATCTGTCGTTAAGGTCATTCGTTCGACAAGCCATAATAACTTTCCCAGAAAATGACTTCAGCAATATTTTTGTATTGCGTTTTTTGTTATCAATAATTTATATATATATATATATTTCTTTTTATTTTATCTTTTTTAGAATTTAGATTTGTCAAGAAAATAAATTATATACAAATAAGAAGTAAAGCAGTCGCGCATCACCGGAGTTATACAAACTGTTACCTTTTCTTTCGGCTACTTTAAGCAAAACAAATTCTTGAATAACTAATTTTTTTTCATTTTCGGTCTCAAAAACATAGGTTATGACCCATCGTTGGAACGAGCTCGTCAACCTATGTTTTTGAGAAAAAAATTTAAAAATAATGAAAATTAATTGGCGATTTTTTGAGAATAGCGCTGGCCGATTTTGGACGTTACGTTGAGTAAAGGGTTAATCTTCATCGAGTCAGAACTAAATACAGTCTAGTTCAGACACTAATACTAACCCTTTCAATGTGGTATGAAAATACACATAACAGTGGTGGATCCAGAGTTTGCGGAGGCGCCACATTCCAATCATGAGGCATGGTGTGAGGCCTTATCTTTTACATCAAGTTGCGAGCTGGGAGCGAGCACGAGAAGCGGCATCTCTGGGGAAATTGTTTAGAAAATGGAAGGTCAATATAGACCCCGAGGGCTTATCTGCAAATTACCAAAAATGTTTTTTCTGCCAAGATATCATCGTAAATGCTCATAGACTCGTTCAAATTTTCAGAAAAGGAAGCTCAATTTGTAACGGCTTATAGGAGACCCACCCGGAAGCTATGTATGCATACTTTGAGCACGGTATTATCGGTCGGCGATAACATACGGACCCCATTACATCCGACAGTGGATGTTTACCTCCAGTGGCGGATGCCCATGTGCCGGGGATAATACCGTGTTCCGCGGTTTCGATACTTATGAAAAAAAAACAATTACAAAAGAGGAGGTGTCAGCTGAGCCCCTTTCTCCTGGATCCACCCATGCATAATATTATTTAGATGCGGATCCTCAAATTTTAGTTAGATAGGGCGTGTGAGTACAATTAAACGAAACGTCCCGATTGGGAGGCGTGCCCCCTATCGAAACGTAGCACGGTACACTTTGGCATTATCTCAAAATACCCTGGTACTCCAGGGTTCTATATCCTGTTTACCGAGGTATTTTGTACTGTATTCTTTTATAACGGGCTGTCTGGCGCATTAACCCTTTACGCAGAGCACATGATATCAAAATTTATTATTTTTTCATCAAATTTTTAAAAATGTTTCAACAAAAACCATATCATGCGATCCCTCATTGGGCTCGTCCATCGAGGGGTCATATGATTTAGTTTTGTTCAATTAAAGAAAAAAGATTTCTCCAATTCTCAATTTGTAAATAAAATAATCTTGATTTGTCCTGCCTGCGATGACTGAAGTCCCGACAGATAAAACATTCCAACTACATCTCAAGACATACTTTCGTCGAATTAAGACATGCCTTGATGGTGAAGTTTGGGATATTAGTCAGATTTTGCAAACATTTTTTTTCAATTTCTGAATTTATAAATTCCAAGGGCGGGTGAGGCCGAACTCCATTTCACCACCCCCCCACCCCCCGATACACAACTGAGGCTGTTGGCACTCACTAGAAGTGTGCCAGGGCAATCAACCCCTTCGCGGACAGGAGCATTGCTGAGGGGTCCGAGTAACAGATTTCAAATTTCCCCCGTCCCCACCAAGAAATTTTCATTATGTTTTCATCGTTTGTCCCAAAAACGCCAGCGCTATTCTCAAAAATCGCCAATTAATTTTCATTATTTTCAAATTTTTTGTCTCAAAAACATAGGTTATGAGCCCTCGTTGGAACCAGCTCGTCGAGCTCGTTCCAATGAGGGTCATAACCTATGTTTTTTTAGACAAAACATGAAAAAAACCCCATGCAGTTATTCAAGAATTTTGATTGCAAGTGTCGTCTGCTTTTCATGTAAGGTAAAGGGTTAACAAATCATTTTAATCACATCTAACTGATAACCCCTTGCACTCACGCACTGAAACTGAAAGTTGTGGGAAATATACTAGGCCTATATTTTTAAATCCAGATCATATCAGTTTAAAATTTATGACGTAGTGTACTTTCCTTGTCAATTTGTGGGCCACACAATCGTGCAGGAATGCGTTCTTACCGGGAAGCATATCGCTGTTAGGTTTTTTTTTTTTATTTAAGATCAGTAGATTTCCACTACATGTGTTTGTCGATAAATTTTGATCTGCCAATCTCCAAATCGCGGTTACGCAAATATATTCAGATAAATAGGAATATCCTGATTGCTCTAAATACACAACTAACTTTGGAACCTTGTAACTGGGGGCGAAGGGAGTGCCTCCCCCCCCCCCCCCTACACACACATACGCCTTTCCGTACAGATAGAGGGAGAGAGCGGGAAAGAGAGTGAAGAAAAAACACCTTTCATCAAAAGATTGTTGGACTGACTGAAACAGTTATTACATTTTCCTGATTTTCAAAAAAACAGGATTAACCCTTTAACCCTGATTGTATCTTAAGAGTCAGTACCAGGACAACAATTGGAAGAGTCTGCACGTTGAAAATATTGATCAGTCTACCCCCACACATTCACTTGGCAGCCATCCAACTTAATGAAATTATGACGTATCTTGTTCAGGGGCCGGAAAAGCGGCCTCTCGAATTTAAAGCAACAAACATGGTATTTATCACACCTGGATGCGAAAAATGAGAAGTTCGTGCATTCTGAAAGAAAAAAGGAACTAAAATCGATTTTTCCAAGAAGACCAAGAATTTATCTTCGTGGCCAGTTTCAAAATGTGCCGTTATTTAGTCTGAAACAATATGGAAAGGAACATTACAGTAAATAAAGAATATATAATATTTCCATATAAACTGTTATAAATAATTAACAGAGGTACAGATGAGCAGGAGATTTCGTGATTTGAGTTGGAAGTGATGGAAACCAAAATTCTGTGGCACGAGATGAAAGGGGATATTTCAAAATGTGCCTGGAAGGACATCGCCTCGCCCAAGAAATAAACGCGGTCTAAATAAATGTTTAACCCTTTACCCAACGCAGACGATATCAAAATTTATTATTTTAAATATCATTTTTTTAAATTTTTCAAAAAATTTCAACAAAACCATATCATGTGATCCCTCGTTGGAACGAGCTCGTTCCAACGAGGGGTCACATGATATGGTTTTGTTGACATTTTTTGAAAAATAATATTTTTTCAAATGCTGAATTTGCGTATTACGCAGACGGATGCGGGCGATTTGTTGGGTAAAGGGTTAAGTAGCTAGCGGTTTTGATTTGTGTTTTCAGCTTCTATTTTAAAAACTAAATGGACAAATAAAAACTCGTCTTCAATCGCTCCCGAATCACAAACTTTACAAAGACTTCAACCGGGATAGGGAAGAGGAGGGGGGGGGGGGGGGCTGTTAGTGCCGCTCCCCGATTAAGAGACTGTAGTAACTGAATCTAGGCTACCTTTCGCGGCAAATGTTTTAAAAAATATTTCAAAATCTGAACGCGAATTTAAACGGAATTTTATGATTATCTCTGCTCGGCTATTGATGTTATGTTACGTAAAGGTCTTACCCAATGTATTCCAAAAGACTGGATCAACCTCTTTCATTTTGTTTATCAGTGATTTTGTGATTGCAATTTATTTGACTTCTTTTGCCCAATTCAGGCTCAGCCATTAACTCCTCCACGAGTGCTATGACTGGATTGTATGAAAAAGGTCCATCCCTGACTTATATCGAAATGACAATCGACTTTCGGTAAAGTCAGTGGCGTAGTCCGCCCAAAGCAAGTGTGTGTGTGTGTGGGGGGGGGGGGGGGGTGGGGGGGGGGGAACTCGCAGAGCCTGGCTTAGCTCCATTTTAATAGGGGGGGGAGGGGTGAGGGGGGTGTGGGCGGGAAAAGCTTTCCAAATCTTCACATCTCAGAATTTTGCGTCCCTAAAGTTTGAGCTAGATAACCAAGGTAACAATAATCAGGGTTTCCACTAAAGGGAAATAAATGTGTCCGATATGGGGCGACCAAGGGTCGTCGATGGGGAGTTTTGAACCCTTAAATTTAAAATATTCGGCCCGTGGTAGGAATATTTTAAATTCCAGGGTTAAAAAAAAAAACCATCTCCTTGCATCTGAGCGCATTTTGTGAGGTTTTTCATGTATTGACGATAATCTGCCTTTTCACCGTCACAGGTATTAGGACAAGCAATCTACAAATCTACAACCTAACCCCCATGAACCTTACCTCCCCCCCCCCCCCCTACGATTTTTATGCTATTTTTGGACATATTTCGAGGATCAACTTTGATGGAAAGTGTGGGGGGGGGGGGGGGAGAGGCGGGACGCGCTATTGAGTACAGTTATCTCCCTTGAAATTAACTGGCCAACGAGGAAGGTCCATTTAAGAAGAAAGTTATTGTTGAGGAATACCTATGATATCACTTGAAAATAAAGTCAAGTGTCCTTTTGTTACTTTTAATAAACGAAAACAACAGACAGCTCCAAGAGCTGTCTGTTGTTTTCGTTTATTAAAAGTTATAAAAGCAAACTTGGTTTTTGTGACAAGCTAATCAGAAGCAACCACTTCACAGATTTGTTTAGTGAATGTGTTTTTACAGTTATGTTATAGCCTGCAAATCTCACCTCCTAAACTTTTATATTGATGGAAAGCACGGTGTGTGTGTTATATGTCACGATGCACACGCTGCTGATACAATGGAAAGAAAAGGTTACAGAACATCAAAGGATGGTAAAAATGCCGTTTTCTCATTTTCACATTAGTTTCAACAGAGAATAATAGTCAAATGTCAAACTTATTGAGAGAAAAAAATGCAAAATCCAGCCTCTCTAGCTTTATACTACCATACGGGAAAATGCCTGAAGTTCCAGGAGTTGGGGGGGGGGCGGGGTTCTGGGAAAATATTGCAGACACAGGGTCAAAAGAAAAATTGTCCACCCTTCAGACCCCCATCCACCCCCTACCTGCATTTTTTATTATTTTTTTTCCGGGCCATTTGTGGGGACCCACCCCCTAAAATGTTAGAAAAAAGCATAAAATGCAGACATAGCCCTGTCAAACCGAGAATTATGACTCCTCCCCTGACCATCACAGCATTTCAGTAAAACCCTGAAGCTGCAAGGGAGATAATTCTAACTAGTTCGAATGGAACTAGTAACAAAATCAAATAACTCTGAATAAGCCACTGAATAAGTCTGAGATTATACATCCGCAATTCTACCTGATTCTACTAAATACAAAACACTCTTCATTCCTCATTTTGGAGCTAATAGGGATAGCAAAAATTCACCTTCCCTATTTCTGAGGTATGCATATGTGACATTTGGGAAGTCACACTCACACAGTCGACATGTCTGCATATCTTGCTGGGGTGATGAAGGTTATTGATTCATGCTGTATAGTAGTCATCTTTGTTCAGTTGGCCTCTTTAACTAATAAACACTGTTCAATTTATGTCAACTAAGCCTGGGAAGGGGGGGGGGGTGATATTTTATTGTTTATCACAGGTGACATCAGGTGGTATTATGACTTTTTGTTGAGAAACTTTCTGAAATTATTCTGGACTATTACTCCTTCAATTAACTCGTTACCCAACGTAACGACCAAAACCGGTCAGCGCGTTTCTCAAAAATCTCCAATTAATTTTCATTAGTTTTTTTCATTTTTTGTCTCAGAAACATAGGTTATGACTCCTCGTTGGAACGAGCTCGTCGAGCTCGTTCCAACGAGGTTTCATAACCTATGTTTTTGAGACAAAAAATGAAAAAAAATAATTATTGAAGAATTGTTTTTGCAAGTGTCGTCTGCTTTCATGTTTGGTAAAGGGTTAACATGCAATGATCAGATAAGATTAGGAAGCATAGATGCAAGCCCATGTCTATACATCCATGAAATATTATAGTGCACTAAATCAGATTGATTAAATCACAATTTTAAGTATGTTCAAGTTGATATTTAAAAATACTTGCCATGTAATTCAGTTTGCCTGATTCAAATTTACCAACAACTTCTCTATAACGATGTGGACAGCATTAGCTGCGGGTACCAACATGGAATTTATATGGAATTAGACTTACCTGAACCCGTAATATGATAGTTTATATGTTTTAAATGTCCTGGTTGGCCACATAATTGACAATAAAAGATTAAACAACCACAGAACATAAGGGGTTTTAAGTGGATGAAAAAAATTGCATGTTTGGTCATTTACGCATTTTGTCCAGCCCCAAAGCACCCACCCACCCTGCCTTGTGTCTAGAAATTTTCGGATGACCACCACCCCCCCCCCCCCCCCCCCCTCCCCGGAAGGTCAGTGAAAAATGTTTTCGCACATCGATCATACAAATTCGCTAACATCTCGAAATTTCAATTTTTATATGAATGTCCCGTACCTTCAGCGTTAAATTTACGGACAGCTTTATGAAATTAAGGGGGCTAACATTCCTGTAAATTATTTCTAATGACAAAAAATTGTCAGCCATGCAAGAAAATTCTTTGCTTTTTAAGAGTTAATTTTAAATTATGCGAGAAAGAATTTGTTAAGCTTGTTCTGACCTGTGGCATGAAATGATAACAACGGAAGCCAATCAAAATAATTTTACCTTAACAATTCTCACAACCTACTGTTGGTAATTATAAGTAGATCTTTCTCGGAAACACTTCACAAATCCCTCCATATATGTAACTGAATTTTCAAAAGAATGACATCGTCAGTGAAAACGCTAGAACATTCGCACTTTAGCTCACAGAATTCCTACAAAGCTGTGCTTTTGTTTAAAAATTCGAATGTCGTTCCATTGGGCTTCCTATAGTCGTATCTTAACCTCTCACTTTTTTAAAGGATGGGGTGGGTGTGGTCGGGATTGGTCCATGTTGGATACGTTACCTTGGTGTCGATGTGCTCTTCAAATATGGAAGAAATAAAGAATCATCATCATCATCATCATCATCATCATCATCATCATCATCATCATCTTCATCATCTCCATGACTACCGAACAGCCTTCTGGTGTAATTACGGTAAAGTAAATATCAGTTTCTAGCTTCATCTCCCAGGTGGAACCAAATAAAGGTCAGTACCTCCAAAAATGTTTGGGGATTTTTCACGGTAAAATTTTCAAGTCAACTTGAGGTGCCTGATTGTCGGTATTTATTCCGTATTTTTAATGGTAATTTTTAACAGTATTCTCTGTAAATTAAATTGGGAGTCTTTCAGGCATACATGTTATTTAACCAACATGAAAATACCATTCTAAAATATGACAATAGATCGGTTTAGAGATAAATAAAAACGTCTATTTTCACTTCTCACCAAAAAGGGAAACAAAATGTGATCCTATCACTAGGGATGGTAGCATGCAGGAGACACTGTTGCTGGAAATAACTGGTAACTCTAAAATAAAAAAAGGACCACGGCACATCATGGTACTGTACACAATACCGCTGAATATAATTAATACTGCGGCTTGGAGTTGGCTATGCAAAAAGAGTGGTCCCGGAGGAAGAGCAGTCCACGCACCTGAGGTGCGTGGACTATTCTTCCTCCAGGACCACTATACTGATATGGCCGCGACATCCCGTGCAACAATTATTATATTATATCGAATAAACACAGAAGCAATCTTGCGAGTCGTCAGGATGCTGATCTCAAGTACACAACTTACTATCAAGGATATGCTCAAGACGGGCGTTTTCATTCTTGAACACGGAAATAACGAAACAGAATTACAGAAGAAGTATCTCTTAAAGAGGTGTGTTGCCTTCCGCCAGTCAAAGGTCCCAGGACATCCCCCGGCTGTTTTTAGAAAGTGTACAGTACTAGAATGCACGGTTACCCATCGATGGGGTAAAACAATCGGGAATCGTCTAGTACCCCCTCAACCAATCAGATGAAGGGAAGGTCGCCTGAGATGTAATACACCATGATATTTATTTATTTATTTATTTATTTATTTATTTATTTATTTATTTATTTATTTATTTATTTAGTATTTATTGGTGTTTAAAGTCACATATTTCTGCATAATTGCTAATCATGACCACGACAGTTTTATGGGTGAGGGAAGCCGGAGTACCCGGAGAGAACCACCGAGCAACGGCGATCAACTGTCAGCTCCCGACATACTAACTCCACACAAGCAGGGTTAGCATTGGTTGAAGACAGGTGCACCATCGACGTGCAGTACGCCTTAGTGCACAGCGTCACCGTGCCCCCACATGGGTAATGGGGGTGAAGTGTCTTGCCCAAGGACACAACGCGGTTGCCGCAGGTGGGATTCGAACCGAGGACCTCTCGGCTTGCAGCCTGCACCTCTACCTACTGAGCCACCGCGCCCCCAATACACCATGATAACACCTTGGTATACCAGAATATTTTAGGGCAATATCAAGGTGTGTGTGTGTCACCCTGTACTTTTATATTGCGGAGTGTGTCAACAAGTTTTCATAAATCCGATCAGTTATCTAATATAACGATGGAAAGTATGTGATTCCGTGATTCAGTCATTCCGTCATTCTGTCCAGCTAGAAATTCAGGCTTTGGTTATCTCCCTTGATATGCAATGCAATACAATTTCCGTTGCACACAAGCGGGGGCCTGGGGCCAGTCTGCCCATTAGTTCTGTATAAATGATCTTCGGCAAAGTACATATTTTGTTTCTCCAGTGCGATTATATTCACGGCCAGACAATGTGACAGTGCATCCACAAGGAAATATATAGCGAAGATAGACGTTTCTTGCGAAATGCGAAAACAAATTCGACAATCGACAAACAAAAGAGACGGAACAATCGAGTCAAACCGACGAAGAATAGCAGTACTAATATAATCGCACAGCCCTGAAGAGACGAATCAACTTAACACTGAACCTTTGAACGAACACCATGGTTTCGTTCTTTCCTGCAGGACGTATACTCTACAGTGGTATTCGGGAACACAGGGAAGAAGACACATTTTTATCCTTATTGTATTGTAATCAGTCAATCAAATAAATTTACTCATCCGTTCATCAAACACAAGGACTGAGAATAAAGTAGAGATGGTTGTGGGGTGGGGGGTGAGGGGGTATGAATGACATTGTTCAAGTTTGAACCGATCACCTTACACTGTGAGGTGGCGATGATTGCAGAAAATAAAATGAATAATCAATAACTTTTGCACCAGAAACACACCGCATGGCCCCTCATAAGAAAAAGCTCGACCCAATGAGTGGTCATAAGCTATATTGGGGAAGGGGCAGGCCTGAAAATAAGCAGTCTGACATTTGCAGAATGAGGTCCCCAGAGGGTGAATTTGATGATGCTATCCAATACAGTGGGCCAATTTATCCTCTAGGTACCTCTTTCTGTTTAGTTTTGAGACCCTAATTCTGATTGAGGTTCACAGAGGGTAAATTTAGTGATGCTACCCTGCTATGCAGGGTAGCATTACTAAATTTACCCTCTGGGGACCTCGTTTTGCAGATGTCAGTCTGCTTATTTTCTGGCTTGGAAGGGAGAGGGGGCAAAATCTGAAAAAAAATATTAAAACTTGAATGGCGATTTCATGGAATAACAGATCTGGCTCGATTGCATCACATTTCTCCCTTTAAGCATTTCCCGTTTCGGATATTTATGTATCTGGGTTTTTTTTTAATATCGAGTTAATTCGTTGATTATCAAGAAATGATAAGTGGCAATTCAAAATATTTATCGATACTGATAACCAAGTCAATATTTACATTTGAATGACAACCAACCAAATATAAAACGTAATAAAATATGAAATATGCAATGTCATATATCACGATAAAATTCACGATAGTACAGTAAGCCGCCATGCACTGGTGGTATGGGCAGTGATGTCCACACATGTCCTTATATCGAGTAATAAAAAAACATCAGTAGTAAAATTTTAATTAATGAAGCACCGGGTTGTATTATTCCTATAATTAGTGATGATTATTCCTATAATTAGTGTTTGGAATCTAATACTATTGAAAATATTGTCCACCCGTAGAAAGTGGCCAGTCGACAGCGGCCGTGCTGTATTTTCCAACAAATGAGTTATGTTCACATACATGTTGAATTTCCTCATATATAAATCTGTACATGTATGCGACAATATTTGTGTCAGATTAGTTTACAATGTTTTATGTTGCCCGTGTCCTGTTATCTCAATTGCAAGCGTTGAAAACCTAATTTTCTCATTTATTTATATATTTGTAAGTATTTTATTCACTTATTAATTTTCTAATTTTCCTCTTTGGGGCAAGAAATGCTACCCAGTGCGTATACCATAACAGAAGGATTTCTTACGGCGGTCCCACAATTCAGAGTGGGTGTCAACACAAGTTTTTATAGTAAATGCCTCGAATCAACACTACACACACAAACAAACACTAAAACAATAGCATATTATCAGAAATTAAAGAAGAAGAAGAAGAAAAAAAAACAAAACTAAGGCATAAAACGTTAATCAATTTAAACTTTCAAACCATCACAATTTTCGTCATTGGGAGAGATTTAACAGAAAAGTTAGCTCCCCTTAATATACAACATGCTCATCAATTTCCTGGGAAGACTGTTGACGTTCAATTCTGGAGAAAATGATATCTCGTTTGAAAGCACCCCGACAACATTTTTGAACTGTACTGAATTCCAAGTAGGACAATGAATATACATCAAAGGGGGTGGGTGTCCGCAATTGGTTAAAACAACTGTCGAAAATAGAAAAAAAGGGAAAGGGGTGTGTAGGTGGGTGGGTGGTCTAACATGTCGAAAGTTAAAAATCACGATACGTTCCTGGCGATTTTGCCCCCCCCCCCCCCCCACCCTACAGGTGTTGTAATTTCATATACAAATGGAAATTTCGAAATGTTAGTGACTTTATATCATCGATGTGCGCATCACTTCCCAAACATTGGACATTTTCCTGTAGAGTAGTATTTGAATACAGAAGACGGCTTTTTACAATTTGTTCCCTAATCAGTTTGAACGTTGGACCATTGAAACCCAATTGGCCCTTTACCCAACGCAGACGATATCAAAATTTATTATTTTAAATATCAAATTTTCAATTTTTTCAAAAAATTTCAACAAAACCATATCATGTGACCCCTCGTTGGAACGAGCTCGGCGAGTTCGTTCCAACGAGGTGTCACATGATATGGTTTTGTTGAAATTTTTTGAAAAATAATATTTTTTCAACTGCTGAATTTTCATATTACGCGTGCGGCCGATTCGTTGGGTAAAGGGTTAAAAATCAGGAAATAACGTTTTCACCATATTTTGATGCGCTTTAGGGGTTTTTCTGTTAATTATATCAACACTGCACGCATCGTGACATGTAATACACTGTCTTTTCTATTAATATAAAAGGCTTGGGGTGAGATTTGCTGGCGTCTTTCCTTGGAAGAATAAAAACTTGCAAATTACTGTAAAAATACATTCGTAAAATAAAGTGCAAAAGTGGACGTTGAGTGGGGGCTCGTGGGCTGGGATTAGAAAAGCCTTAACGTAGAGCCCCAATCAGTGCCCATAAGAATATTTATTTATTTGTTGCAAGAAATAAACACCCACCCCGCCCCTATATGTAAATGAGATGCGAATACACTCCATGCTCGGGCATGCAGGCTCACGCAGCTATTAAATAGCGGCGAGTCCCTGCAAGCGGCGAGCATTGATGGTGTTCGCACGATACTGTAAACAATAGATACTCGACCACACTTTAAAGTCAAAGAACCTCTGAAAATCATAAATTTATTTTCCACAGTCGAACAATTACGCAGGAGTTATTTGTATTTGTGTGTGTTTAAATATCGTCTTACGCCATTGTACGGAAAAAGACAAATAAACGAAATGAAATGAAGTGTATGGAGATCCAGTACTACTGATAGATATTCTTAATTAGAGCTGAAACGGTTAAGGGGTTTCCTTGAACGATTAATCACGTGGATTAAACTTGGTTAACCGATTAATCACTTGTCTAAATAAATATCTGAATAATTGCCATACCGTTGATGATTTACAACATGAACCCTTTACCCATGGTAACAAACAAAACCGACTAGGCCTATATACAAAAATCTCCACTCAAATTTATTATGTTTTAAATTTTTGTCTCAAAAACATAGCTCGTTGAACTCGTTCCAATGAGGAGTCATAAGCTATGTTTTTGAGACAAAAATTTAAAATTGTTATTAATTCATGAATTTATTTTGCAAGTATCGTCTGCTACCCGCAATGGGTAAATGGTTAAGAATGACCATTTCCAACTACTGATACAGTATGATGATCATGCAAGTGAACAAGTATGTCAGCGAGTAACTTGCATGCTTTACTCTGTCTCATATAATTGATGTGTGTCAGTGTGACAATGTTTACCTGTTTTGGAGCAAGTTTGTTCCTTTGTTAACCCATATAATACAGTAGTAGTTCAAAAGTAAAGGTTAATCGATCAATTACTTTTTGGATCGATCAAGATGTTGATCATTGATTAATCGATTAATCGGTTAACTGTTTCAGCTCTCTTCTTAATGACGGATTATCGGTGACCTGGTTACTTCTAATTTGCTTACGATAAAAAGACAAGTGTCCTTTTTTTACTTTTAATAAACGAAACAAAAGAAAACATGGCTTTATCCCCTATTAATATCATAGGCGTTTTCTCAACAGTTACTTGCCAGAGTGGTGGCCGAGTGGATAAGTACGCTGAACTCTTATCCCAGAGGTCCCGGGATTGATCCTCGGTCAGGCCGGGTTGTGCGAACTCTCTGTCACAGTCAATTGTGGGGTTGATGCTATCAAAGTGTATCGTGTCACAGGCACTCGACGTATTATCGGAGTTTATCAATTTTAATAAAATATAAATTATATTATCAATACTAAAAAAAAGTAAAGGTATGACACTTCCCAGATCGAAATTTTCAACAATCTCTCAAATAGCGAATACCTCATCGATCTCGCTCAAATAAACGACAAAATGTCGTGTAATTCGTGGAGCCACTCAGATTTCGAGCCCAAGATTGACGAAATTTGACCTTTATTCGCATTTATTTCACTTTTTATCGACTGAAACGACGGAGACGTCTATCCACGACCATTCAATTCCGGTACACAAGCAAATTGAAGCAATGAATGCAACGCCGCGCGTTCATTGGTCGTCTACTTATAGCCACAACTGCGGGAAATTCAAAAGTCTGTTTTGTTTCACTCAATACAACACAAGACGACACAACAAAATGCCTTCAATCAAAATATTTTATTCGATCTTAAAACAATGTCAAAACCCATAATAATGATGTCATGGTAACATAACATATGCAGTTATTTAAAATTAACATTACTAGTCATGCTTTTGATATTTTAATTTGGGTGTTGTGGGAATGGGAGGGTAGGGGATGGCATGGTCGCGTGTCATCCACATGCAAACTACAAAAAATCCTCAATCGAATCCAATAGACAGAACCAGAAATTCACTTAGTTTCTATTGACATAGTTACTATCACCATAAATAAATGTAGTTTACATGGAAAGTGAAAATTTGGAGGGAGCGGGAGGGGGGGGGAGCGATGAGTGTTCTCCTTCACCCTTCCCACCCCAAACACAGGCACTGATATTTCTAAAACTCTTGGAGGGAGATTATCAGAAACCAGAACAAAGTGAGCAGATCATAATGCCGGATAATCACAACAGAATTTTAGTAACATTTTTCCTTTGTTGATTATTGTATTATTTGACATAATTCTCTTGCAATGAGATCTGGAATTATCAACACAGGATAATGGGATCAAAAGTTACTTGTAGTTATCCTACAACTTATTTCAGCTGATACTGTATGTGCATGTTAGAGTGATGGATCTAGTTGGCGGGGGTGGGGGGGCATCTTTTTCCAAAGGTATGTTATCTCGGGACATAATTATGGCCTGTGGTTATCTGTGCCAAATAGCAATTGATGGTGGACACTTTACCCTTGCCCAAGAATTAAGCAAACTGCATTCTTTGACATATTGGAAAATAAATTTCCCTGGGGAGGCCCTAAGATCCTCATGAAAGTGGGCCCAGAGAGAGGAAATTAGGGTACCAAGGCTTATTCTATGACGGGTCACCTTTCCAAAGTGCCTGGATATTCATGGTGATGCTGAAATCACAAGCAATGATATGGGGGGGGGGGGGGGGTATTCAGGTGACAATGGCCTTTTTAACTTCACAAGTAAATCTTCAGTCTCTTTACAAATCTGACTCTAAGTTCATGTATTGTTTTTATAAATGCCTCTGAAAATAAAGTAAAAACCAAGAGAAAAACGTAGATAGATAAATTTTGTCTAGACTGATATAATGAAACTTGATTAAATTTAATTTTTTATCCCCTGCACATGATAAAATTATTTAATTGGTCCAGTGCTGTGTTTTTCAATTTCAAATGATGTTTTGAGACAAGACATTTTTTTTCTCTGAAAAAGTTCACTCGAACAATTATGTTGTTTTTTCTGTAAATATTTATTATTTCAAATAGTTTCTTTTCATTTATTGGAGGTGTCCATTGGCACTGTCCAATAATGGAAAATAAAATATTTCATTCGAATACACTTTCTATTTTTTCCGAAAAATAGCGACACCTTACAGGGATTGCAAAGCCACTATAGTGTCTTTCAGCACTTTTCAGTAAGGCCATGATCTAGTGTCTTCCAGCACTCAGCCAGTTGACTGATTGAGTGCAAGAAGCCACTATCAGGGCTCTACTGAAAAGTACTGAAGGCCTCTTTTGTGGCTTTATAATGTTTACACTAATTTGTTTCTGTCTCAGCAGAAGAAAAAATTATTAATATGAAAATATTTTGTTACAATTTATTGGAGAGCACCGACAGTCACTTTCTAATAAATTGCAACAAAACAATTATTTATGAGCAATATCGTGCTAAACTAAGGCTTCTTTTGCTGGTAGTGTGATTGACATCTTTGAAAGGGATGGGCAGTTGCATGGGCCATTTTACAGTGTTTAAGGAATGAGGGTTGCATACCAAAAGTCTCCAAAGCAACAACAATGTGAACAAAAAACTCAAGGCAAAAAACCCTGACATACTTTTTTCAGAAATTTTAAAAGGGAAATTGGAAACAGCTGGTTGCAGCATGAGATAATTTCTACATTTCACATCATTTCTTGGAAAGCTCTTTCCGAGAGTTACCCCAAAAATGATGTGAAGGTTGGAATTAATTATTATCACTGAAGAGAGAAAAACCCAGGAGATATTTTCACCCTACAATTTACTTTTAACACAAATAAATAAATTGATCCTTTGTCAATTTGTCATGAGGATTTTTTGGTTTATAGAATTTTTGGTGCTGTGAGACATTTTTTCCGTCCCCCCCCCCCCCCCCCACCAACCCAGCCCCCTCCCCTTTTTCAAGTGGACTTTTGACAGAAATGTAAAGTTTATAGAGTGCTGCCAGTACCATTTTCAAGAGAGAGAGGGATAACTCTTTCCACACTTTTCCCGAATAAATGAAGAATTCCATTATTTGCTTTCAAATCAGTGCTTATGACCAATATTGGAAAGAACTTGATGAGCTCCTTCTAAAGAGGGACAATAAGAACTGTTTTATGAAACAAAAACTGAAAATATATTAAAGTTTGAATGATGAATAGCACATGTTGCATTTTTAAGTCAATTTTATTATTTCATGTTTTTCTGACTGTATTCTACAAGGAGGGGCCCAAGAAACAAACACATTTTGGTCAAAACTGTTCAAACTTTTGAAGAAATCTGAAATATAGGCCGACACCAGTAATTATAATGCTTATGTAATCTATTCACACCAATGACAATTAATCCAAAGACATTTCATTCCACACCAGACTCAAAGGACTCCACTCTACATGTACAGCAACTTACAAAACTAGTTGCAAATGCAAACGTGGAATTCCTTGTATGAAATATCTTTCTGATATGGTTCCTCTTCATTAATACCACCGTTCCCTGACAGTTAGTCTTAGAAAGCTCTTACTTATTACTTATCAAGATTTAGTGTCATAATCTGGTATTTAAGAGAAAGAGAGATCATTCACAATAGCTTATAATTAATTATTTTAAGTGGTAGCCAGAAAATGTTCATGAACATACAAGTCTTGGAAAAAATGTCCATGGAATGATATAATCACAAATTATAGCAGCTGGAAAAATGAACTGAACACTTTAAACAGTGTTTTCATTCAAATTAATATGAACAACTTGTAATATTTGTGTAAAGCTTTCCAAGAAAGGATTTTAGGTATGGATAGGTAAGGACTACAGATTAAAAAGATTCAATCCCCACACAGCAAAACTCTCCGCTGGTATATCCCCCCCCCCCCCCCCCCTCCCGTATACAAACTATTGGATGAGTATGAAACTTTTGATCTTTCTTTTGTTATACAGCATGTAAACTGAACATTTTGATACAGAAAAACTGGAAATAAGATGCTGGATAGATAACCACATTAAAAATTTTGATCTCATTTTTTTCTTATTACAAATATTATTTGAACCATGACATCATTTCTTTGGAAGCTCTCTTCAAGAGCTTCCCAGGAAAGGCTGTCAAGGATTGGAATTATAAACAAGGGAAAAATGTAATGGAAATTTTCTTGTGGTTAATAAGCTGAAAAGTTGCTTGGTCTTTTTTGAAGAGCAATAATTAGTTAGTGGGTGGAAATACTACACCTCCCCCCAATTTCCACCACACACACATATATTTATTTATTATTTATTTATTGGTGTTTAAGGTCACATATTTCTGCACAATGGCTAATCTTGACCTCAACAGTTTTACGGGTGGAGGAAGCCGGAGTACCCGGAGAGAACCACCGAGCAACTGTCAGTTCCCCAAAAAACGAACTCCACACAAGCAGGGGGTGTCTTCCCACTAGACCATTTCCCTTTAGGCCAATTCCCAAAAGACCAATTCCCCTCAGACCAAGTACATACTGTTATTGATTAAGGGTTGATTAAGGATAATTGAGAAAACATTTATTTACTGATAAGCACTTTATTTGATAAAAAAATATTTATACGCATAACAAAAAAATATTGGTTTTTCACATTTCAGTTTATAAAATACATGTATCAACAAGCCAGAAAATAAGCAGACTATCGTCTGAAAAATGAGGCTCCCAGAGGGTGAATTTGCACAGCAGGGTAGCATCACTAAATTTACCCTCTGTGAACCTCAATCTGAATTAAGGTCTCAAACATAAACAGAAAGAGGTACCCAGAGGATAAACTGATCCACTGTATGGAATAGCATCAGCAAATCCCCCCTCTGGGGACCCCATTCTACAACTGACAGGCTGCTTATTTTCAGGCTTGAATATCAATAACAATGAATACATTTATAAATATTTATAAGTATATCAAATTATTGATATAGAATTATTTTAAAAGTAGAACGCATGAGTTGGTCTAAGGGGAATTAGTCTAAAGGGAATTGGTCTAGTGGGAATGAACCAAGCAGGGCCACATGGGCAATGGGGGTGAAGTGTCTTGCCCAAGGACACAACGCGATTTCCGCAGGTGGGATTCGAAACGAAGACCTCTCGGCTTGCAGCCAGCACCTCTACCTACTGAGCCACCGCGCCCCCACCACACACACATACATACAAAACATTTACATCCCACATTGTTTAGGCGCATTTGACTGTTTATCAGTGACAGCGCATCTTACATTTATTGCCAAAAATTGCAAACTGAATCAAATTTTCAGGCTGCTCTCTGCCACAGGCACTCGACGTATTATCACAGTTTATCAATTTTAATAAAATTAAAATTGATTAAATCTGATAATACGTCGAGTGCCTGTGCTCTCTGCAGACCTCTTGATAGATACGGGGGAAGGGGCCATTAGCTGAAATTTAGGTGTTTTGTTCTTTCTACTCATAAAATGTCGAGACTTAGGTTCTTTGAGAAAATCCACTCCTTCGGGGTTTAGATTATATTCAATAAACCCTTTGCAGGATGTTTCAAATTGAATTGTTCATTTTCCTTCAGATTGTCGATGCACAGTGGTCAGCTTAAACACATGAAATCTAAGTTCTTCTGCAGATATGATGAAGTCTCCTGGGTCATTAAAATTCACATTGGGTACCGGTCGCAGCTGTTAGAAATATCCACATAAAATCATCTGAATACCTCAAAAAGCATTTCGGTGATTCCCTCTTGTCTCCTTACAAATTGTGTCTATTTGTCGAAATACTTTCAGGGAAAGCATAGATACTTCGTCGATAATAATCACATCTGTGGACAACATCCTCTCTTTTACATCATGATAATTGTCATCAAACTTGATTTTCTGTATTAAATATGCGTCAGAAAATCTGTCGTCCGCCAAAACAAAAAATCTGTGAACAGTCATTGAACCGCGAGGCAAATTTGTGCTTGCCAATGCCATACCTGTTGTACCCAGTGTATAAACGTTTTTGTTCATATGTGTCAGTCCAGTGTTGATCTTATTCAGGTAAAATGTTTTTCCCATTCCAGCCTGTCCGGTTATTATAATATTGTGGCCTTTTTCAGCAGCAATTTTGCAATTTCTGAAAGGGAGATCTTCGAATGAACTTCAGTATAACATGAGCACGTTTTCATTGTTGACTAGGAGTTATATTTAGAGTGAAAAATAATGTGTTGAATTTTAAATTGACCAATGAACGCGCGGCGTTGAATTCATTGCTCCAATTTGCTTGTGTACCGGAATTGAATGGTCGTGGATAGACGTCTCGATCGTTTCAGTCGATAAAAGGTGAAATAAATGCGAATAAAGGTCAAATTTCGTCAATCTTGGGCTCGAAATCTGAGTGGCTCCGCGAATTACACGACATTTTGTCGTTTATTTGAGCGAGCTCGATGAGGTATTCGCTATTTGAGAGATTGTTGAAAATTTCGATCTGGGAAGTGTCATACCTTTACTTTTTTAGTATTGATAATATAATATATATTTTATTAAAATTGATAAACTCCGATAATACGTCGAGTGCCTGTGGTCAGAGATATCAATCTCAAGTGAAAAAAGTGTTAATATATGTTAATTCCCTTTGAATAAAAAAAGAAGAAAAAATAATACCGAAGACACGAAATTCAAAAAATAAATTGCAAAATAAAGTTATATCCCTATAACTTCATGAAACTGTATAAAGTATAAAATCACCCGAAGCATATTTAAATACTATAAATATTAACCCCATCCCCGAACACTGATGTGCAAATATCCAAAGGTTAAGTTGCAAAATATTCCCATAATACAACAAGGAAATCAATCAATTTAATCTTGTTTGACAAGAGCTCATAGTAACAAATATAAGATTGATTAAATTAAGTTGCATTATTGGAAAAAAATGCTGTTTGAAATTTTTGTATATTGACACCAATGTGCATGGAGATAATGCACAGACCCCGTTTCAATGATCGTGGGATTGGAAGGTGTGGGTGGGGCGTCATTTTCCAATAAAAGATAATTGTGACCAATCTCCGGGTAATAAATCTTTGCATGGAAAATGTTACTACACCGTCTGTAACAAAGAACTGTGTGGATAATCCCCCTAGTTTTGTCCATTTGCTGATAATATTATGTTGCGTTAACCCATTACCCAACGTAACGTCAAAACCGGTCAGCGCTATTCACAAAAATCGCCAATTAATTTTCATTATTTTTAAATTTTTTGTCTCAAAAAACATAGGTTATGACCCACTCATTGGAACGAGCTCGACGAGCTCGTTCCAATGAGTGGTCATAACCTATGTTTTTGAGACAAAAAATTTAAAAAATTAGTTATTCAAGAATTTTGTTTGCAAGTATCGTCTGCTTTTCAGGTTAGGTAAATGGGTTAACTTTGGTGCACACTATTTAACCGGTTACCTAAGGCATCGACCGCATCGGTCCGTGTAATTTACCTATTAAAGAGTTTAAATTTCTTTTCGAAAAATTTCAACAAAACTATATCATGTGATCCCTCGTTGGAACGAGCTCATCGAGGTCGTTCCAATGAGACTTCACATGATATGGTTTTGTTAAAAACTTTAAAAAAAAGCAATTAAAATAAGAAATTCTTATATAAGCTGTACGTTGGGAATGGGTTAAAAGGCTTTCTACGTATGATGCAAACATGATTTTACAAGGAAAATTACAAAAATGCACCAAATATCCTGCACATTATGAAATAAATTTCATAGTGCATTTGATATCATAAGTTATTGATAATTTAAACAGCTCGGGAAGATAAAATTGATAACCCACACACTTGCATTCAAGGAATAAATAGAGTGTACAAGTAACATGAATTTACGCTCGTGTTTTGTATTAATTTTTTCGATGAGCACATTTACTTTAGTGTAATCTTTTCCGTCCGTAAATAACTAAATATGCTGTTAGGGGTATTTAGCCCCCCCCCCCCCCCGCAAAAAAACAAAGAAAAAACAAAGAAAGAATTGGTTCACAGATATTTAATTTTTCAAACAAATCAATCAGGGAGGGAGATTTTTATTTTTTTGTTTGTTTGTGAAACTGATGCACATTTTTTCGAAAAAAGAAATGCCTTCAGTACAATATTTTTATTTATTTCCTGAGGAACAAAGCAAATTTCATGTTTACAAAACAAGTATAATAAAACGGACTTTCTCATTTTAATTATGATTTGTTGCAAATACACATACAACTAAAAATATATCAATCAAAAAAGGTTAAATTTAAAAGTCTCACGAATTCATAGAAATTTTGGAAGCCACTGTAAGGTAATACAAATATTCAACGGGGGTGGGGGTGGGGGTGGGGGAGGGGGGTTCAATTTTAGAAGAGGATTGCCCGTGAACCAAAGCCCTTTTCAGTCTTATAGCATTCATTTCTTCTAAAACAGAATATTTACTGGGTCACACAAGATAAATTTTTATATTTAATTCATGCATTATCATCATCAATATTGGCTGCTAGTATCGATTCTGTAACATCAACTGTAGGGATCAATCCATCATGTCGACACCCCTTCCTCCTCATCCCTAATCCTCTTATCACTGTAAACATGCGTTGCGGTATTTTTAGTTTTTCTAAAATTTTCTTACTATGGATTCGGATGTGCTTCGAAAGGACCCACTTTCCATTTTGTCGAGTTTCTTACACGTGTGCATGTAGAACATGTTTCAATATACAGGCTTTTGGTGGTCTGGCTGATGGAAATTACAGTGTCGTGGCAGTGGTGTCCAGTGAAGTCTTGGCTGTCTATATAGGCAGCCAAGACTTCACTAGACACCACTGCCAAATGAAGTTTTGTTACCTTATTATGAGGGGGCAACGACAGAGCATTCTCTTGGCTTGTAAAAGCCACATTTTGAATCTCCGACAAGAATCAAATGAACATTTTGCGCGAATCAAAGTTGATTCTCATTGTTTCCCTTGCGAGAATCATTTGCGCGAATCGATTCGGATTCGCACATGAATTTTAAGACCTGCTTTAACCAAAATATACAATACCAAAATTACAACAAATATTTTAACTTTTCCCCCAAATTTTTCAAAAAAAAAATTCAACAAATCTTCCCTTAACAGTCACTATTTCGTCACTGTTTGGTCCCTACCACGTTGCAGCATCAGCCTAAAAAGTGAAAAAGAAAAGGAGATTTTAACTGGAATATTTTTAAAACATAGTTGTTCTCATTTTCGGGCCAAGAGGTCAAAATACCCTCCTCATATTTTAGCCGCCTTGCTGACGGAAATTACTTCAAGGTTTTGTGTGTAGACGAGTATGTGATGTTATTGGGGCAGGTGGGGTAGCGGGTAAGTATTATTCCTAATGTCTGGCAAAGATTTCCAATGGGCGTTAGTGTCCTATTTTGGGGGTATATTGGGATGAGGGTTCACAAATCTCGGAGCAGGAGTATAATGTTCTCCGGGATACTGTAAAGTCCACCTCGATCCTTGTAGTACACGGTGTATGTGGCCCCAACAACTCTTTGGAAATTTAAAAAAATTAAATCAGACACTGCGAAACATTCTCTTTAGAACTGAACAGACCTGAAAATAAGCAGTCTGACATTTGCAGAATGAGGTCTCCAGAGGGTGAATTTGATGATGCTAACCCATACAGTGAGCCAAATTATCCTCTGGGTACCTCTTTCTGTTTAGTTTTGAGACCCTGATTCAGATTGATGTTCACAGAGGGTAAATTTAGTGATGCTAACCTGCTATGCAGGGTACAATCACTAAATTCACCCTCTGGGTACCTCATTTTGCATATGACAGTCTGCTTATTTTCTGGCTTGAAACTGAATCTACTTTTGGATATGATGTTTGTTTGCTCACGCTTTGCACGCCTCGAGACTTTGATGGTATAATAGGCGGGGCGTGGAAATTTCGTTTCATTTTATGACACCCGTTCAGATATAATAAAATCCTAACAAAAACACTTCACATGAGTAAAAAGCCTAAAATATAAATTAATGAAACGTTTTGAGCATACAGGAAGGTTTCAAGCCAGTACTGGCAAGAAGACAGAAAGAATTACGATTTTTATTATGCCACCCACGTTTCTCGTTTTTCTTTCCTTTTGTGTGGGTGGCGGGTGGAGCGGTTTCTTCTGTCCGTTGATCAGAATCAAAAATTATATAGCCATTAAAATGTGGCGGAAGATACGTTACTGACTGTGATGACATGTTACTTCGTATGAAAGAATTTGTTTATGCAGTTGTCTTGTATTTTATTGCTCATAAATGGTGTTTTATTTTCGAAAAATCAAGTTATTCGTTATTCAGATCAGTTTATAATTCGTAATAAGAAAGTTTTCATTGAGTTCAAACTGTGACGGATCAACTTACTAGAAAAAGTTATCGATGAAGCACCTTGTCCCCTCCATTCCAGCTCAGTTCAAAAGAGGGATTTCCTATCCGCCAAATCGTGATAAATCCTGCTATGTTTTTTCAACTGAATGTTACATTACTGCTACAAAAATAACATCCTGACAAATATGAACATCAACCCAGTTTTCGTTCTCTTTCGTATCCTCCACATCTAAACGATGCCAACAATTATTGACTACATTTTCTCTAACAAACGCAGCAACCAGATACATCACAACTAAACAACAACTGATACTTTAAAATTATAATTAATTAGCATTTCCTGTTTTTACAACTAACACGTGTCACGTTTACGTGACAATAACAGCTAATTATCAGGTCTGGGAGTCTGCCCACACAAATGTATTAAAACATGTAAGTTGATGTAACCCTCTTAGTTTAACCAAAACAAACAATACCAAAGTTACAACAGATATTTTAACTTTTTTCCTCAATTTTTCAAAAATTAAAATTTCAACAAATCGTCGCTTAACAGTCACTATTTCGTCAATGTTTGGTTGCTACCACGCTCCACCATCAGCCTAAAAAGTGCGTCATCCAATGGAAATTCCTGTATTCGGGTACCAGGCTGGAAGCCAGTTGGGGTATCCCTTAACCAACGCACTCAGTATTAAAATTTCAATGGATATTTTAATTATTTTTTCTCTCTCAATTTTGCAAAAAAAACCCCACTCTACAATACCACAACACGCGACCCCTCACTTGAGCGAGCCTGATTATCTCATTCCAATGAATGGTCACATGACATGGTTTTGTTGAAATATTTCAAATTTTGGGTTAACTGCTCAGTTTGTAAATTACGTACGTGGAAATTTCCGATTCGTTAGGTAAAGGGTTAACTTTTAACCAGCTGAGTATTTTCAAGATATTTTTCAGCAAACCTAGTCATGGCTGCTAAGAAGCAGCCATGACTAGATTTGATAAAAAAAATCACTTGAATTTAACCTATGACATCATTGGTCAAAACGTCCATTCAGTTTACAGGGGACAAATTGGATTAATTATACTTTTTCAGTGCTAAGAGAATTTTTTTTCTTGGGAGGGAATATCCGTCAGCAGCATGCAAGGAGTTAACCCGTTCAAATGTGTGGGAATACCTTTTAAATTTTGCGTAAAGAAACAAAATGGAACTTCGTGTGTGGACACAACCAGACAGCACAATAAACACGTAACTCGAGAGCAGAATAGGTGATAATCTAATCTTACAGAAACTAATTTTATAACTGAACCTCCCTACAAATACAAACTAGAATCTCCAATTTTACTGTATAAGGCAGTGTATGGGACGACAGTACTCAGAACATCGGCGTTAAATTGGTTAAGTATGTACAGTCTATGTTAATAATGTAAAGATGAAAAACTAATGCTTATTTTCCCGATACAAAGTGACCCTGGTTGTGGAAAGTGCCGTTAACTCATAACCCTTTACCCAACGTAACGGCCAAAACCGACCAGCGCTATTCTCAAAAATCGCCAATTAATTTTCATTATTTTTTCATTTTTTTTGTCTCAAAAACATAGGTTATGACCCCTCATTGGAAGGAGCTCGTCGAGCTCGTTCCAACGAGGGGTCATAACCTATGTTTTTGCGACAAGAAAATGAAAAAGATTAGTTATCCAAGAATTTTTTTTCAAGTGTCGTCTGCTTTTCATGTTAGGTAAAGGGTTAACTGCTGAGTATTTTAAAATAGTTTTTATCAAATCTAGTCATGGCTGCTGTAAAGCAGCCATGGCTAGATTTGATGAAAAATTTATCCACAATGAACCCAAGAAATCATTGGTCAAAAAGTCCATTCATTTTACAGAGGGCAAATTAGATTAATTACTCCCAAATTATACTTCTTTCAGTGGCTAGAGATTTTGTGTCCTGGGCAGGAATTTCCGCCAGTAGCATGCAATCATTCAATAAATTAAGCAGAATCCAATAAATATGGTTGATAGAAGAGCGCTTATTTTTATGGGAACTATTATCTTCTGCAATATTTCTCTGTGTGTGAGGTGGTGGGGATGTGTGTTAGGGGCACCTAGAGTGATTTTGATATACGTGTCTGGTGGGGGCGTTTGTAGGTTTGTCTTCCCGATTTTCGGAGAACCTAGACAATAGTGTCTAGGTTCCCACAAAGAATTCCTTTCTTTTCTCCAAGACCTCGCAAAGGAAACAAAGGGTTAGCGTTTGTATTCCCGATTTTGATGGGACTTGTTTGTCACCGAGAACAAAAGATACAAGAGGCCCAATAGAGCCTTAATCGCTCACCTGTTTATAGGAGGATTTAATCATCAGCATTTAATGTTCAGCATATATGGCTAGTTCACACCACAAAACCCAAACAGTAATCGAGTCACTTGAGTTAAAGCTTGACCCCAGGGACTTGATTTGAACAGATTTGAATTCGATCCCCCTAAGGATGCTGTATGGCGAAACATCTAAAGATGAAGAAGATTTTTTAAAGAATATTTCTATATTGCACGAAGTTAAAATTTGAGCTCCCATTTGGGAATCCAAATATGAACCAAGGGGCTTGATTTGAACAAACTTGAATCTGAACCCACTAAGGATACTGAGTACCAAATATGAAAAGATTCTGACCAGTGGGTTTGAAAAAAGATTTTAAAAGAATATACATGTACCGCATATTGCACTAAATTAAGTTTGAGCTCGCATAGAGAGCTCAAATATGAAGACAGGAACTTCATTTGAATAAACCTGAAACTAACTCCCATAAGGATGCTGTATGTCAAATATCAATATATTCCTACAGGTGGATCTGAAGAAGATTTTTAAACAATTGTTTTAACATTGTACCAAGTAGGGCTTTACGGTATTCCAATTTGTAATATCGAGTACTGTATTTTTTTTAAATACTGCGATATGAGTAACTGTCGAGTATTTGAGAACTGACAATCCTTGTTTGATATGACCATGCAGAATTCCAACACACGCAATACTGCTCGTACTTTGTGATAGTTCTTGCTTGGAATGACTAGAACCACTTGTATTTGATTTTGCAAAGGAACCATACATGCCTGAAAATAATTAGTCTGACATTGCAGAATAAGGTTCCCCAGAGGGTGAATTTGAAGATGCTATCCCATACAGTGGGACAATTTATCTTCTGGTACCTCTTTCTTTTTAGTTTTGAGACCCTGATTTAGATTGAGGTTCACAGAGAGTAAATTTAGTGATGCTACCCTGCTGTGCAGGGTAGCATCACTAAATTCACCTCTGGGGGCCCATTTTGCAGATGACAGTCTGCTTATTTTCTGTCTTGGAACCATATCTAAATTAAATAAAAGTATGGTAGTTTATAATGTGCGTGTGACGAATTTAGATGAAGTTCAAGTCCCAAAAAGTTAAGTTTATCATCAGTTTGAGAATATCGACATTGCTAATCGACAATATCGTGAAGGTCGGTATATCGAGTGAGTTGAAATTGGCTCGGTACGGTATCGATATTGAAAAAATACCGAGTTTCGGTGAAATATCGAAATACTGTGAAGCCCTAGTACCAAGTTAAACTATGGGATCCTATATTGAGCCCAAAGATGAAATCAGGGTCTTGATTTGAACAAACTTGAATCTGACCGGCCTAAAGATGCCATATACCAAAACATCAAAATAGTATGATTTGTGGTTCTGGAGAAGATTTTTATTACTTTTTGGGGGTAATTCACAGAGTTATGAATCATCCAGGACTCCCCATTTAAAAAAAAAACAACTTGAATTGACATAACTATGGTGATGAACAGGCGTATCAAATTTGGTTTGATGGTTTTTTGAGAAGTACAAGATGTAAAGTTCACGCCGGACGGATGGATAGACGACGGACGGAAAGTGGTCACTAAAGCTCCCCTTGAGCTTCACACAGGTGAGCTAAAACAAGCCCCTGCAGAGCAGTCAAACAAGACTGTGGGTGCGTGTGTGAGTATGTGTGTGTGTTCGGGAAGTAGGGTGGAGGATGCAAACGTTAACCCTTTACCTAACGTAACGGCCAAAACCGGCCAGCGCTATTCTCAAAAATCGCCAATTAATTTTCATTATTTTTTTTCATTTTTTGTCTCAAAAACATAAGTTATGACCCCTCGTTGGAACGAGCTCGTCGAGCTCGTTCCAACGAGGGGTCATAACCTATGTTTTTGAGACAAAAAATGAAAAAAATTTGTTACTCAAGAATTATTTTTGCAAGTGTCGTCTGCTTTTCAGGTTAGGTAAAGGGTTAATAAGTCGAAACACTTTAGTCCTAGCTCTATACATTTTGACTTTTCAATTGGCTACAGCTCGCAAATGAGTTGGCTCAGTTCCAAAAATTACTTTCTTCTTTCAAACTAAGTATGTGTGGGAGACGAAACGGCAAATTCAGCATAGGAACCAGAATGAATCAAATTTAGTTTGCTCGTGTTTAGTGTCCTTTTGAATGCTGATTTCTGCATTGAAAAAGAATGCTTAAATCATCCTGTGTCACAATGCGCAAGAAATTGTGTTTACCTGTGTTTGTAACCGAGGACGTCCCAGGCCATACAATTTTATAGGAACGATTTTATCGTTCCTCTGGTGGTTATCTAAATGAAAGGGGGCGCGGTGGCGTTGCCGTAACCGGTTCTCGTCAGGTCACCGAAGTTAAGCAACGTCGAGCCCGGTGAGTCCTCGGATGGGTGACCGTCTGAGCGATCGATTCGGACTCCCGCGCTGTGTCCTTGGGCAAGGCACTTAACCCACATTGTCTACATGGGGGCACGATGACGCTGTGTACTAAGGCGTACTGCACGTCGATGGTGCGCATGTCTTCAAACAATCTTACCCTGCCTGTGCTGCAGTGCGGAGTTACGATGTTGGGGAGCTGGCAGCTGCTCGTCGTTGCTCGGTGGTTCTCTCCGGGTACTCCGGCTTCCTCCACCCGGAAATCTGTCACGGTCATGATTAGCCATTGTGCATAAGTATGTGACCTTAAACACCAATACATAAATAAATCTAAACAAAAGAACAGATAAAAGAAAAGTTTCTCATCTGGAACAACAAACAGTTCGTCAAAAAGTTGTGTCTTATCACCTTATTTGATGGCATTGTTTTAAAATGTTCCTGTGGGAAGACCCCTCTCTTCAATGCTCAAACTCCCAAAGACAGCTGACACACCTGCATGTGCTTGCCACAGATGCTTTCGAAATATGTGAACTGTCATACAGTAGGGCCATCATGGACGTGTCAAAATACACGGGGTGTCATTTTTTCCATGCATATAATTCAGAGATGATCCGCTGTGACACCTAGCAAAATTTCCACCAATGAAGCACCGGGGTAATCCCGGTGCTTCATTGGTGGAAATTTTGCTAGGTGTCATAGCGGATCATCTCTGAATTATATGCGTGGAAAATGCCCACCCATAGATGTTCACCCGTCCACGATGGCTGTATTGTAATCGGTCCTCTTTATTAAGCACTGGGCAGATGTTTTTGCAAAGCATATTTTATCCCTGAAAACCCTTAACATGACGAATTACCATATCCGGCCAGAGGCATTCATAATTTTTTTTTCTTTCAATTTTGCCTCCAAAATATAGCTTACGCTCCGTCATTGGAATGTGTCGTCGAACTCAATGAGGGGGTCATAAGCTATGTTTTTGAGGCAAATAATGAAAAATCTCAAGTCTCGTCCTCTATTCGTATGAGGCAAAGGGTTAACCCTTTACCCAACGGATCGGCTGCATCCGCCCGCGTAATATGCAAATTCAGCAGTTGAAAAAATATTATTTTTCAAAAAAATTCATCAAAACCATATCATGTGACCCCCTCGTTGGAACGAGCTCGTCGAGCTCGTTCCAACGAGGGGTCACATGATATGCTTTTGTTGAATTTTTTTGAAAAAATTGAAAAAATGATATTCAAAATAATAAATTTTGATATCGTCTGCGTTGGGTAAAGGGTTAAGGAAAACTTTACCGAAAGGATTTGATCAAGAATCCGTTGCATTCCGATAAGCTATTGACAGATCAAATAATTTCACCTCAGTTGTTCGACATAAGCTGCAAATCGAAGAAATAATAGTGGACATTTTCTGATCGTTTCTGCAATACCCACAGGATCAGATACAAAAACGGCGTTCTAACTTGTTCTCATATATAATTACTAGCGGGTTGACCCGTCTCGGGACGGGTACCCAGCTCATGCGACGGAAAAATTCGAGGTCCATTGCCTATCAGTTTCTATCTGGACACAGACGGGATCACAGAATCATACACTCGCCATTTATATAATAGATAGGGGCACCACAGAATCGAAAAAAACAAAAGTATCAAATCTATTTGTGCTTCGAATGGGGCGTGTCGTGATTTTCGACAGGGTTATATATCGCGTCGGGCAGTTTTACGTGTGTAGGATATTTGAGGACCCGAAGAGTACCACCGAACACTGGCGAGTGACCTTTACCTAACGTGACGGCCCCTACCAACCAGCGCTATTCACAAAAAAATGCCATTAAAATTTTATTATTTTTATACTTTTTGCCTCAAAAACATGGGTTTTGACGACTCATTGGAACGAGCTCGTTGAGCTCGTTCCAATGAGGGGTCAAAACCAATGTTTGAGGGGCCAAAACAAATTTTTTTTTAGTTATTCAAGAAACTGTTTAATTTGAGATTGCCGTTTGCTATTTGTGCTTTAAATGAAGAGTTAAAACAATAGCATCTTCATGATTGCATCTTCCTGCATGTGACCGATTAAAGTATAACATTTTAAAATTCAATATCTTACTTGGACGCTTTAAAATTATATCCCGGGCGCTTTCTCGCTAAATCGATACGTTTTAGCGCTAATCTATACGTGCATATTATCTTATCAGAAAGATCTGGGGAAGTGTCAGGGGAGTTTCCCTGAAAAAGTTTTAAGCATAACCGAAAATCACAAATACACCCCCATAGCTGTCCCAGGTACGGATTTCCAATTCTGGAATTCAGAAACGCCCCTATTAACAATCTCCACGCGGAGACGATCGGGAGTGGGGTGAATCAGAAGCACGTGCAGCCCTCTACCGTCAGAGTAAATAGATTTGAAACAATAATACCTTTTTAAAGGAAAGTGGTGATAAACGTAGGTTGTAAACCTGGTTTAACTATTTTTGATTGTTCGAATATATGTTGAGTTTTGAAGTTGCTCAACTGTTGTGCATTGACCCCCGGGGCCTTAGTCCTAGCTTATTAATTTAAAACACACAACGGTGAAGCCTTTGTTTGTTTGTTTATTTGTACATGCATTTAGGTTTAATGACACTTTCAACAGTAGAGGTCACTACGGGTGGAGAAAAGCGGAGTACCCGCAGAGACCCACCAAACCGAGTGACAAGCAGCTGTCGGACTCTGACACTTCCAAACTCAACAGAAGCAAAGTTAGTAGCGTTTGAACGCACGTGCATCATCGACGTATAGTAGTCCTTAGAACCCAGTATATAGCGCCACCGTACTCCCACTTGGGAAATCGGGGTTAAGTGTCTTGCCTATACATGGATTCTTTTGGGCAGCTATAAAGGGGTTGTTTATGGGACCCTTTCCCAATGACATTTGGACATGATTTTTCCCAAGTCGTAACCCCAAATTT
This sequence comes from Pictodentalium vernedei, assembly GCA_031216915.1. Classification (NCBI taxonomy): domain Eukaryota; kingdom Metazoa; phylum Mollusca; class Scaphopoda; order Dentaliida; family Dentaliidae; genus Pictodentalium; species Pictodentalium vernedei. Next base: position 240,140,754 of record CM062292.1, read on the forward strand.
ACCAATCTCGGTTCCCACTTAAACAAAAATTCAAAGCACAACTGGTGCCTGGAACTGGGTAGTCATAAGGCCCCAGAAAACCAATGGTTTTCTGGGGCCTTATGACCACCAACTTCAGGACACCAATTGTACAGTAACTTTAAATTGCTTGCCTAACGAAGTCTCTTAATTCAACGGCAAATGGCAAGTTCGTCTTTAATAGTATAAGAACAGTTTAGCCCTTTTACCTCACCAGAAAAGCAGACGACACTTGCCAAAAAAATTCTTGAATACTAATTTTTTTCATTTTTTGTCTCAAAATCATAGGTTATGACCCCTCATTGGAACGAGCTCTACGAGCTCGTTCCAATGAGGGGTCATAACCTATGTATTGGAGGCAAAAAATGAAAAAAATAATAAAAAAAATAGCGCTGGCCGGCTTGTGCCGTTACGTTGGGTAAAGGGTTAATAGAGATTACAGAGACTGAGTGAACATGATTCCATGTGACTGTTTGTTATAAATCTTACTTGCAGTATTCACGCGGTTGCTTAAGTATCGGTCGTTATGTTCCGTTCAATTCGAATGTAAAATTTCTTAGTCTGTATGTTTTCTCCTCCAAAACAAATTCCAATTGGAGCCCCAAGGATGCAAATTTTCTCAATGACATGGGCCCGGACCCTTTCCTAAAGAGGGTAGAAGAATCCCTGCTATAAGGACACAACGCAAATGAAGCAGGTCGGGGTTGAACCGATCACCTTCCCGTTTACAGTCCAATGTTTTAACCAAAGAGCCACCGCGCTCACTAGTGAAGTCATGGAAAGATGCGTTGTGCTTGTAAATGCTGCGCATGACATGTAAAAAACAATGGTTACAAATCGTCCCTTAACAGTCATGGTTTCGTTGAAGTTTGGTCCCTCTTACGCTCCGCGATCAGCCTAAAACGTGCACCATATAATGGAAAATCATGGTACCTTCCTGTCTCCAGGTACCATCTCAGGCCTGAAGCTAGTGGGGGTACCGTGGGGGAATATCCATGTCTATCGGGGAAAGTTTGTTGTCTGTCGGGCATATTTCTGGTCGCTTGAATACCAACCCAATCAGACAATGTGACCACTCATTGGAATGTTTTTCAACTGGTTAATGCGGTCGGTTCGCTAGGGAAAGGGTTAAAGAATTATATTGAGTTTCGTTTCAGGTTCGTGCCGACAGTCGACAAACCGGAAACCTGGAACACTGTCGCCCCACAATGTCCGAAAATTAGTACTGAAATGGTTAACCGAATAATTGGTTTGAAACCAGTTAGCTACCTAACCGATTAGAAAAACTGTCAACCGGTTATCCGAAATATCGATAGTGATCATTCCACGTTTAAAACGTAGTAAATCTGACGCTTCTCCTTTGTGATAGATTACACATCGAAGCCGCGTTGTGTATATTGAGAAATAATCGACTTTGGAGTTGAAGGCTTCGTTAATGATCGGCAGTTTCCGTGAGTAATGAGTAATCGCAGAAACTATTCCGTAGTATGTATACAAACGAACGTTGTCGAGTACTCGACAACGTTCGTTTGTGTACACACTACGGAATAGTTTGAGAATACTGCTTTCCAATTCCTATAGTTTTGATCCCATATTCAGTGAAATAATGGTCACGGATAATCGGATATTATCCTGTTATAGCTCTTGGTCAGTCGGTTACGAAAATGAGTCAATCGTTTCAGCCCTACCGAAAATTTTTGAGATCCCGGCTTCGGGCCTGACCACAACCCCCCCCCCCCCCCCCATCCCCTCCACCCCCACCACCCCACCCCCTCTCCTACTCATTTAGGTCACTATCGACTTCTCTCCTCATCGAGCAAAATTGTTTAGCATAAATAAAAATGTTTTACTTCACCGCAATACGCCGAAATGTGTTGCGAGATTAAAAAGAAAAAAGTACTGGCTACATGATTGGATATCTCCTCGCGAAAGAGAAGCGAATACGAAAATATGGAATGTCAACGGAAACAAAGCTTTTTGGCAGTTCCTTTGTGCGTCAAGTCTGAAGCGTTACGTTAGTTACCGCAATGACAACGGAAATACCAATGAACATGAACGCAACAGATGTCGAATATACTCGTATGTTTGAAATACTGAGATCAAATGTTAAGTATGTTGTATTGTACAGATAAGAAATAGTGTCAGAGAATGAGCATTTTCGATCCTTTTAGAAATAATAGGCCTATGGGAGAAAAAAAAACCTAAAAAACAAAACAATCATTACTACGGGACCTTAAATCTGAGCAGATATAATATGAAATCGTACCTCGAACGAATAGTATCGTCCAACAGACACTTTCCATCCACTGAATTGTCTATTCCGGGGTTTAATTGGGAGGGGGAGGGGGAGGGATAGGCGGAGGGGTACGGCCTCCTTTCCAAGGTCCACAGTTTGTCAGTAAGAGCCATTGACATTTAGTCATATTATTATAGCGACTGCGGTACTACCGATGTACTCTCCTAGCATCCGACCAGGAGAATCATATTTTGAGAATGTTATAGCTGAAACAAGTGAAACGAGCTGAGTAAGCTATATCGAAAACCCAAACGGGGTCTTCTAAAAAAAAATACGAAACCAAGAGAGGAAGAAAGTATATACTATCGAAACTTTGGGTTTCTTAATCTCCCGATTCGCTAGCCCTTTAACCCTTTGAACTCTAGTGGTATCTTCCTTGCCAGTTTAATGGCAGCCATTTAGAAGAGTCCATGTTCATTATTTGGCGCAGACCGATTAATATTTTCAACGTGCAGCCGCGGGGCTGCACGTTGAAAATATTGATTGGTCTACCCCACACATTTACTGAACAGCCATCCTATTTGATGACGTTATGGCGTATCATGTTCCTCGACGGAAAAACGGCCGCTTGGGTTCAAAGGGTTAAAAAGTATATTAGGTTTCGTTTCAAGATCATGCCGATAGTCAACAACTCGGGAATACTGTCGGAAAGTTTTAACTCTCGCCCCACAATGTCTGAAAATGTTTGAGTTCCTGGCTTCGGGCTAGACCACCCACTCCCCTACTCACATTTACGTCACTATCGAGTTCTCATCCTCATCGAGCAAAATTGTTTAGCATAGAAAAAATGTGGATGTGGAAATGGGGTGTTACCGTCCAAAATTCCCTGCCTCGCCGGGCAGTAGTATAGGACAGAGTACTATTGGGTCAATTTGGGTGGTATTTGACGTGTTCAAAGACTTCTGCATGGGCCTAAACTATCATAGGTGGTTGCTAGTTTATTGTAATGCGAGTAGGACCAGCCTCAGGTTTAAGACACGACAACTAGCAGTGTCGTGGTACAAGCCGTGGCAGTTTGCCACGCCTTTTACTATGACATTGCCGATTGTCATGTCTAATCTCGGTGATTCTAGACTCCGTTCTGATTTGGCACTCTACCAATTAATATACTCAACGGTGAACAAAAGAGGATAATATTCTTGAGTTTATAGTCAGATCAAACAGGGCCGTAGATGTAGATGCGGCGGCATCGTCGGGTGGGGTTACCGAGGACACCTTTTATGCTTCATGTTTACAATGTAAGTTTTAGAATTCGAGAATATGCACATATGTGAAGAATATAGCCCCGAATATAATATGTTATCTGCAAATGTAAACAAATTGAATTGACAAATGAATTCCACTTTTGGCCTGTTCGGCCTATTTCTTCCACTTCACATATCTTATAACTGGAATACTGTATCCTTCCGATTGGAAAGTGGATGAAGAAGAATAGACCGAACCCTGGATAGACTTTGGATTGCTCAAGACTATGGCACTGATTGCATGGGTCGAACTCAGAAAGCTCGTCCCAACGGGGGTCAGAACCCTTGTGGTGGAAGTGAACATTAAAGCAGTTAACAAAATTTGATGGGTGATTTTTGAGTATGCAACTGAGCGAATTTTCACCGATAAGTATAAGTTTAAAGGTTAAGTCGCACCGGCATTTTGTGGCCTCGGCCCCTTTCTCATGCATCAATCGTGCTCGATTTCGTACCGCGAAGTGCTAAGAGTGTTGCCTCGTATCGTAAGGCAGAATTCCGAATTCTTAACAACACGGGTAAAGGTTTATGCAAGAAAACCGTCGGGTAAATTGACTTTATGGGTGGGAGCATATGACGCAATATTCCACGCATTCTGTAAATTTTACTGCGGAAGTTAGTAATTTAACTTACCTTTTTCGCATTTATTTAAGACTAACCTTATCAATCTACATGCATTGCTGGGCTACCACAGGGCGCTGCTCGGGGTAGGGGGTTATTCATTGATTTATTGGGGTTTAACGACACTTTCGACAGCCAGGGTCACCTCGTGTGGAACAGTTTTATGGGAGGGGGGCGCCGGAATACCCGGAGAGAACCACCAAGCAACGGCGAGCAACTGCCACACTACCCAGCGTACTAACACCGCACAAGCAGGGTTAGCATTGGCTGAAGACAAGTGCACCAACGACGTGCAGTGCACCTTAGTACACAGCGTCACCGCGCTACCCTTATGGGATAAAGTGCCTTGCTCCAAGACACAACGAGTGGGGGAAGGGGTGGGGTGTATGGACGTGGCCTCCCCGCCCCACTAATTTTTCCAATGTCAATGTTGTATTGATTCGCAATAATTCATGGCCCATTCTGTGTCGCATTTCTATACATTTTGAGTGTAGAAGACAGTCACATAAGACTTGAATGCAACACTTTTAGTAATGAGAAGGTGTGTGTGCCAATTTTTCCACTATGTTGTTGAATATAGTACAATTTTTCAGTCACAATATTAATACCTTGAAGTGAATATAACCAAAATAGCATACAAGTTTTTGCTTTGAAAATTTCAGGTGCAACTGCACTCCCAAGCAATCTGAGGAGGGCAACTGTTTTGCACTCCTTGATTTTCTAGATTGTCAGGCCTGACTAACCAATTCAGGCTTTCGGGGGCCCATGTGGTATTGCCAATTTGAAGTATCAGTACGGCACGTGATAATTAATTAAGATTTTGCGTCATAACCACTACATGTATATTTTATTCGTCCGCAAATATATTTCAAAGAAGTCTCGAGTTTTTTAACTAGAATCCCGCCTGGCTCATTTTTCAACTACATCATCAAGGCATGCCTTCAGCGAAGGCATGCCTTGATGATGTAGTTGGAATATTTGATACAGTCGGGACTTGACCCCTCCTTAATCGTCATCTTCGCAACGCCAGGAAGTTTTCTCTTCCACCTTTCCATACTGATAATACTGGCTCTTACACCAACTCTTGGGCAGTTCTTTGAGAGTTGTGCTTGAATGGATGTCTAGGAAATAAATTGCCAGTCGAGGAAAAAAAAATCACACATTTCCTCAAGAACAACTGACAATTAGAATATTTTTAAAATGAGGTACTGTTGTAGGGCATACTTTTTTATACACTTCCTATTTTTAGTAACTAAAAAAACATTCAATTCAGAGGACTTTGTCAGGAGAGGACAACGCTTCCTTCTTTCTCAATGTGTTCTCAACTCATTATAAATAAGCAGTGAGTGTTAAATATGAGATACTGAAAACTCAAAAAACAATGTCAGTCACAACAAATGGCGGTAATTAACAGGAAAATGTACCGTCGGTGGGCTTCCAAAATGGCCGTATCTGGAATTTGTGCACGAAACACTTTTTAACAAATTTGAAATCTACGGGTCCGATTACATAATACGTACAAGGACAGAAGAAATTGATCCGGTCGAGTTGTGTTTTTCAGTCCGAAATGTTCACAAAAAGTTCAAAAACGTCGTATCTTCAAAGCATTTTTCCAAAAATAGGGAGAACTGTTTTCTAAAATGTATCTCAAAATTCCTACCTTGTACACGGAGGCAGTCGGCCTATTTCCTGTGGGTGAAAATAAAATGGGCGGGAAACAGTGATAAACCAATCACTGTGGGTGAAAATAAAATGAGCGGGAAACAGTGATAAACCAATCAGATATTAAATGATATATACAGGTCATAAAATGAACGAGAAAAAATCATTTCAAAAGTATTGTATATTTTCCATGAGAGTGCGTTAACTCTTCAAATGTCGTATTACCTACTAAAAGTCATTTTCTCATAGAAAACACCCCTAATACACTCCAATTGTTCTTTGAAACAACGGATGTTGGCATCATGTTGCGTTCTGCTTAACGAGCTGTAGTTACTCTGATTTGTGTTCCCCAAATTTGGAGTTATCAAGTTTTTTGACTCTCCCAAAAAGTTGGAAATATCCAGATACTACATTCAGTCCTAGAAATGAGGCGGGTGCGAGTGTAATTGCTCTCGTCAGCACCCGTGATTTCTATTTTACGAGAGCTAAAAAACGCACTCGTTGAAAAGTATTGTGGAGCAGTACAGTCTCCGTGGACTTGTCAGAACCCACGTGTGGGCAGTGGTGTCCACGCATGCGTTTACCAGATAATAAAAATGAACATCAGCAAAATTTTAATTAACGAAGCACCGGGTTGTACCCGGTGCATCATTAATTAAATTGTTGATGATTATTCCTATAATTAGTGTTTGGAATCTAATATTACTGCGTCCGTGGAAATATTGCCCACAGGCGGAAAGTGACCAGCCCACGGCGCCCGTACTGTACTATGAGGGCATATAAATGTGTGTTGTTTTGAGAAAGCAGCACACTGTGGCCAGTGGCAAGTTACTGTCATAATTCAGCAATTCCTTATACATTTAACCCTTTGGACACTAGTGGTATCTGCCATGCAGTTCAATGACAGCAATTAGAAGAGTCCATATTCATTACTTGGGGTAGACCAATCAATATTTTCAACGTGCAGCCTCGGGGCTGCACGTTAAAAATAATGATTGGTCTACCCCACACATTTACTGAACAGCCATCCTATTTAATGACGTTATGACGTATTATGCTCCTGGCTGGAAAGGAAGCCGCTCGGTTTCAAAGGGTTAAGGTTTCTGGTGTTTGGTGACAGTATTCCCTCGAAAATTCATATACTAACATTTTACGGCTGCAAATTATTCTCGTCTCTGATTTCGCGATTGAGCTTAAAACTGAACCCGTCAATTTTGTTCATTGCCATCACTGCACATTGGTGAAGCCCGACAACACCCTTTATAAATTCAGCGAAATACCGTGTACCGATACTATTTTCCCGGAAATCTCCTTGATGAAAATTCGGAGATAAGGATTTCGATATTCACTACTATCTATACAAGAAATGTGTTGATAATTTTAATGCAGTTATGGGGCTCAATAAGAAGGGAATAGGGTGTACACCCTCCCCAATATGTTTTTCCAGTCAGGACATTTTCGTCCAGATCGGCGTAAAAAGAAATTACCAGTATAAAGGTACTTTATCACGAGATTGGATTTTACACTTAGACTTTAACACACAGTTGATTATCCCTTTACCCAACGTAACGGCCAAACCGGCCAGCGCTATTCACAAAAATCGCCAATTAATTTTCATTATTTTTTCATTTTTTGTCTCAAAAACATAGGTTGCGACCCCTCTTTGGAACGAGCTCGTCGAGCTCGTTCCAATGAGGGGTCATAACCTATGTTTGTGAGACAAAAAATGAAAGAAATAGTATTCAAGAATTTTTTTTGTAAGTGTCGTCTGCTTTTCATGTTAGGTAAAGGGTTATACAAGTGAAGGTCTGTGGTACCCGGCAGGGGGAGGGTGAAGTATGTCAATAGTCTGGAGTATATGGTACGTATTAATCAAATAAGCAGTTGAAAGACCCACGCATCACGACTACCACATGTATTTATCCACACGAAAAAAAAAACCCAGGAATTGGGGCGTGTTTTTTTTTTTACACAAGCCAACTGATTAATATTCCAACTACATCGTCAAGGCATGCCTTCGTCGAAGGCATGCCTTGATGGTGTAGTTGGAATATTTTGGTTGAGACTTGAGCCTTCACAGTCCTGACAAATCATGTTTACCACCCACTTCCCCCCGCCCCCAATCCCATCGGTCACCTTCGCGACGCCCTTCCTTCCGTAAATCCACGTCGCGTTTCAACAGACGTTACGATGCTCATCGGAGGACAAGCTACAATCATGCTGCACTTCAAGCAACTATCATTGACCCCAGTATCTATCGTCTCAGGCCCACGCATATTCTACAGTTGGGCGTTATTCGCGTTATACCTTTAAACCCGTGTTCCGATGAAAAAGGAGACCTGGGACTCCATTCCAAAATCGTCGAAGGGTTGACAATCGATAATATATTTCTTTCTCACGAATTGAGTTGGTGACAGTACAAAACGTTAAGTAGATATTGTAACGACGCAAAATAAAAATACAATTCGCTGACATGTCAATTTCTAGGTTTGTTTGAAATATCCGTTCAAATAAAATATGATTATCCCAGTCACACTTTCTGAATAATATACTGAAAAAAAATTAAAGAAAGAAATAGTGACAACCTACCAGTTTGCGGGAATCAGTTCTTTTTCATTCCAAGTTCTGGTAAAATGCCGCCTGTTCCTGACAAAGAAAGTGGAGATTTAAACCCCGGCTTGCGGAATGCGAATGAATGAAACACTTTCACGACATGTCCAGACAGGCTCGAAGGTTGTGCCGAGTGTATATCTTCTTCATTCATTGAACGGCTGTCACACGTTGAACCAATCAGTTGATGGTATGACGGTGGCTGTATTTAGCACAGAAGGGGATTTCCAACTTCCAAAAATGTAATATCATTGTTCGTTATGCTCTGTTCAAAAATTCAACGCGACTGTATTTTCCGTACGAGTACAGTATGGCCACAGATATTTCAAAAGAAACCTTAATAATACTTATCAACTTTAAATACACAACACACACAGTTGCGACCATATTAACGCTTTCGGCGTTGTTTTTCCCCCCAAATTCTTTTCTCTCAAACTTGGACTCAAAGGTAGTAATAAAATTTTTGATGTGTTTCGTCTCGAGGACATACGTACAAAAATATATTCCGGCCGTTCGGTCCAAGTTTGGACTACCCTAGGGATAGAAATGCCCCAAATCAATTAATTTTCCAAATGCTTGGAGAAAAGCGGAAAGATAATTTCGACCTTTTCAGCGACCCAGTCGCTATCCGATCGAAATTGTCTATAAGCTTTCGTGATCTGTGCTGTACGTAGTAAGGTGGTCATTCCATGCTAAACGTTATCGCAAATGACCATACAATTATATACAGTGAAGGGGATTGCGCCTCTCGCAAATATGCAAGTATCAAAAAAAAATTCTAAGTTAATTGTGGAGACACTCTCCCTTAATTCGAGGGTGGGGGGGGGGGGGGGGGGGGAATCAAAACCATAAAATGTCCGACAGAACTTAGCGATGCAACGTGTCGGAGCGCCACTGAGAATATAAAATTAAGTTCTCCCTTCGTATTATTTGCATATACATATGGTAGTCCTACATCTTTTCAGTCTCCACCATTAAAACGACATCGAATATGCCTAACACGAAAGGCAGGCAAAACCTGCAAAAACATTCTTGAATTATTAATCTATTTCAGTTTTTGGGTCAAAAACATAGCTTATGACCCCTCATTGGAACGAGCTCAATTAGCTCGTTCCAATGAGTGGTCATAAGCTATGTTTTTGAGACAAAATTTAAATAAATATTGAAAATTGAATGTTGATTTTTGTGAATAGCACTGGCCGGTTTTGGCCGTTTCGTTGGGCAAAGGGTTAGAAAAAACATTCAACTTTCATGGACGAATACTTACATTTTAAAGTTGTCAAGGGAACGCCTAAAAAGGGGCAAAAATATAACGAAAGGACTCGTCTGATTTATGTTTGCCCTTGATATTGAAACCAATACCGCGTTCTTTCCCATTTTAACTATTTTTATATACAGGCAACTCGCCCATTGTAATCCTTCTTCCAACGCCTATGCATAGTTTCAACCTTTTAACGGCTTCAAGACTCTATATGACCAGGGACGTGGCGGGTGGATGTGGGGGTGGTGATGCCTTTCCCCATCCCCAATCCGGGACAAAATGTTCAGCAGTTGGAAATTCACAGTTGTAGAGGAGTTCTTGCTCGGGATAGAGGGTGCAAATGGTTTTCTCAAAAGAAGACTGTTTGACATCGGGAACCAATACCCTCTTATCAGGTCCCTCTCTGCAAACTATGAAAACATACGAATAGCGGAAACAGCAAGAATTGTATCTAGCTTTTTCAACTCTTCACCTGACGTATTCTCCACTGAGCACAGTACAAAAATCCTCTGATATCGAATGTAGGTATAATTCATGCCATTGTTAACAAAATACAGTACTGTGATTACAAAAAGTGGGGCTCTATCGCGATGAGATCGCGATCCGGCCAAGACACACTTAACCAGTAAGTGGAGATTTCATAAATAGAATACCGCGAAGTCAAGACTGAATCAGGAAAATACACACAAAAAGTAGCTGAGATTCAGCATTCTCGTATTTCTTTTCTCGACAAGTGATATTCTGCAGTGTTGTGGGCAGGAAAGTGGGCATAGAATTTCAGACGGATCGCGACTTAGTCGCGATCCGGTCGAAATTCTCTGTCCCTTTATTTGTGATCACATATACTGTACATCTACATGAAATGGGGAGATAGTATTATCAATGATTTCATGATGCCTGACTGTACCTAAGTTTTATCCAATTAGGTCTTGGCTGCTTCACGGCAATTGTGAATTGACTTTAAGAACAAGTGTGGGTGTTGAGGTTCGTACTTTGAATATCAGTGCATTAGGGAGCACAATGGCTCGGTGGTAGACTATTGGAATTCTATTCCAGAGGTCCCGAGTTCCATCCCCGTCCGGGACGACCCGCGTTTTGTCCTTGTGCAAGACACTTTATCCCGGTTGCCTAGGTGGGGCACGATGACGATGTGTACTAATGCGTACTGCACGTCGATGGTGCACATGTGTTCAATCGCTGAAACCCTGCTTGAGCGAAGCTTGAACAAAGTTAGAATGTTGAGGAGCTGACAGTTGCTCGTCGGTGCTCGGTGGTTCTGCTCGGGTACTCCAGCTTCCTCCACCCGTAAAACTGTCACGGTCACGATGAGCCATTGTGCATAAGTAATGTGACCTTAAACACCAACAAATAAATAAATAAATCAGTGCATTAGACTCAGAAGTGATGTCATACCACATTGCATTTAGAGCTGACACGGTTAAAGGGTTTTCTTGATCGATTACTCACATGGATTAACCTTGGTTAACCGATTAATAACTTACCCTAATAGGCAGCTGAATAACTGCCGTACCGTTGATGATTTACAGCATATTAACCAAACATAACGAGAAAACCCGGCCAGCGCTATATACAAAAGTCTCCATTCAAATGTTATTATGTTTTCAATTTTCGTCTCAAAAACATAGCTCATGACCTCTCATTGTGGCGAGCCCCAATGAGGGGTCATAAGCTATGTTTTTGAGACAAAAATCGAAAAATTTTAGTAATTTAAGAATTTATTTTGCAAGTATCGTCTTTCAAGCGCATTGGGTTAAGAATGACCATTTCCAGCTACTGGTACATGCACGTGAACAAGTATGCTTTACTCTGTCTCACATAATTGATGTGAGTCAGTGTGACAACGTGGGCCTGTTTTGGAGCAAGTTTGTTCCTTTGTTAACCTATATAATACAATAGTTCAAAAGTAACGGTTAATCGACCAATTACATTTTTGATCGATCAAGACGTTGATCATTGGTTAATCGATTAATCGGTTAACCGTTTCAGGTCTAATTGCATTTTATAGGTGACACGTGGCTTGCCAAGGTAACTAGTGTAAGCGACAATGATATGACACCATGCTCACCGTGATACGTTGTTTTAGCACCGCAGTGTTATACATAGTATGTTGTCGTCCATTTTGATTTCTTCCGACCGCCATCTTGGTTTTTAGGTATCACGAGGTTACATTTGTCCTTTTTTTCCGTTCCAGGTTAAGGACTCTTCAATACACACCTGAACAATCGAACGTATCCACAAATACCACATTATAGGCTTATAGCACAACACGTACAATGTATTACAGGGTAAGGCTTCAAACAGACCAGCAGGTTTTCCCAAGGCTACAATGGTAATAGTAAAGTGAAATGAAGATAGACCATTTCTTAATACGGGCATATCACTGATGGGGCATCTCAGACAGAAATTGTTGGGATGCAATGCATTACCGCGTGTCACATCCCGGGCTTCGCTAATTTCTTTCGAAAACTGTATTTGCTTCCCTCCATCGCAATAATCTATGCCACTGACCCTGGAACCCGCGTGTGGGTCAGTAAGTAATCCATTCACCAGCCAAGTTCGACTAGAATTCTCTATATGATGAATTATAGGAACTGAAGAAACATGGGAAATACAGTAATGACACCACAGTACAATGCAAAAAATATAGGTTCTCTTTAGAACCCAAACTGGTTCTAATCTTGTCCCTGAGATGGAACCAGTTCTCTTTAAACAGTATTTATTTCAAATCAAATAAATTTATAAAGATTAACATTTAATATTAACAGAATTAAACATAAATTGAGAGGGTTTCGGTCGTAAGTTTAGAGCTCATACGAGGTTGTCTCAAATCATTATTGAGCAAAGGAGATATGAACAGTTGGCATATCGAACCAGTTTTGGTTATATACAGAACCAAAACTGGTTCGATATGCCGACTGTTCTCCTTTGTTTCAAAATGTTTGTATATATCGTCGGGCGGAAATAGACTGATTTGTTCGGTAAAATGGAATGTTACAACGATCGCGTGCATATCATGACCCCAACCTTCAACATCACAACTTATATAATACCGCCCACGTCTTTCTGCGACTTGCTTTCCTTTTCGAAAATGAAGTATTTTAAAACAAAAATAGATATTTACCTGACCAAAGCAGCCAGCTTGAAAACAAACTTACCGATCGATGATTCTGTTGGAGAAGGGGATGCTACAGACCACACAATGGCCCATGATAATGACTGTACACTTTCTCTATTTCCTACCAGAAGGTCAAATGTACTCGCAAGACTGCGATTGAAAGAGGGTGGACAGAAAAACTATACAATTGGTTCAAAACTAGTCAGCGAACCCACCAACTTTGGGCAGTTATATCCTTATCCATCGATCTGCCAGTTCAACTTTGCCTATTAATTGTTATTAAGAACTGGTGTCACTACCGATTTATAACTTAATAGACAAGAAGTCTATTCAGTACACAGTTTGATATACAACGTTATAAAAAAAGCATTATGCACCAGTTTAATAAAGAATTTCTGAGTCTCTCGGAGTCCTCTTTGCTTTTCCCATAAATTATGGGAAAAGCAAAGAGTATTTCGAGAGACTCAGAAATTCTTTCGATGTCGGTCAGAACAATAACCTGATTTACAGGCAAAACCCACAAAGCTCGAATGACGTAGATATAGGCCTTGCAGACGGAAGATAAACGGGTCAGGTTTATAAAGAGAAACTTAAATATCTATTTCCTGGTGAGTATGAACATGCGTCCTCTCAGCATCCTTTTCATCGCAGCTATAAGCCATTAAGGGACAGCCAGGGAATACTTACCCTCTGCACACTGATGCCGAAATACGAACACTTCAACCTGCAATTTTTTCCCATAGTGCAACCAGAAATTTAGCAAATTCAATCGTGTTTGATAGAGCTCATTGAGCTCTGTCAAACAAAACTGAATTGTTCAACTCCCAATTCCATAAACCCTTTGGACATGAAAGGCCATTGATATACGCCGTACCTTCATTAAGTTGGAAGGGTGCTAAGTGAATGTGTGGGGTAGACAATCAATATTTTCAACGCGCAGACTCACGGTTGCGCGTTGAAAATATTATTTAGACTACTCCCAAATAATGAATAATGTGGACTCTTCCATTTGCTGTCATTGAACTGACATGGAAGATACCACCAGGGTTCAAAAGGCTAAGTATAAAATTTGGTGCTTGAAACGAGGGGGGGGGGGGGGGGACCAAAAATTTGCAAGACGGGACGTGGGGGGTGGGTGGGTCTCTTGAGTGCGCCAAAAATGTGCATTTCCAACTTGTGCAATTTTTTAATTTTTTTAAAAATATATCAGTATATCAGCTAATATATACCATCATTTGTGTTTCAAACCTTCAAGATGATTTTGTACATCACTCTCTTAACATAAATACAACACCAGGAGGCTTTATATGTGAGAATATTGGGCTTAATCTGGGAAAATGTCAAACGTTAGTAGTGGGTGGGTGCCTTGTTCGAAATGTAGAAAATGAGCAGACAATATTTTGGGAACAATTCAAATGAAAATTTGTTCCCGTATGTGTACACCTGCTCTGGCCAAGCCTGATAATGAACAGCTTGTCATTTGTAGATTGGGGCACACAGCAGCCCACGGAGGTTTAAATTGGTGCTACTAAGTTTATGGTCTCGTAACAGTTATTCAGGTGAAAATGTCGGCTTTTCAAGAAATGTGCAGCTTCTGATTAACACGGCCGAGGATATTTCGCATTTAAATTACCTCCCCTATTCACAATACTCACAATGTGTATAGTTTCTGGAATCTCTGAATATGGCACTTTCTGGCGACAACTGTACACAAAAAAAATCTTACAATATCACTCAAATACACTCAGCCGAATGACACAGTTGATGGCTAAAAAAATGGCTCAAAATGGTCAAAATTTTCTCATTTTAGGGATAAATCTCCAATTTTCGTGCATCGTTAGTGATAAAACTGTGTTATAGGAATTCCTCATTCCTCCACTGAGGATTTTACAGCAAAACATGATCATTCTGACAAATAAAAAACATATGGGTTTCTTATTCATTTTTTCAGAAGGCTTTCTCAAAGCAAATTTACACAAAAATTGTCCCATTTGTAAATTGCAAATTGTCAGGTCCCAAACAGGTCTGGGTTAGTCATTTGACAGTTTCATGTGACCTTGACCCCCAATTGAAATGCACTTGATAATACAAAGTTTGAATCAAGACCAGCAACAGATTATTTTGGCCATATCACCATTAATGAGAATTATTTACTAAATCCACATCACCATAAACTAAAACTATAGCTCAAAATAGCCATTTGGCTGAGGATATCCAATAATCTCGGAAATGACCTTTTAATAGGAAACGAGACCTATAAGTTTATTTTAGATTTTAATGGGAGAATGGGGGGGGGGGATCTGAGAACGGTAGTAGAAAATTTGCACGTAGTGGATGGGTGGGTGGGTGTAAAAAGGAGCCGAATCAAAAATAGGACGTCACATCTTGCAAAATTTTAGTGCCCCCCTCCTCCCCCCCCCCCCCCCCCCCCCTGCTTGAAATTTTAATATATTGACGTTTTCCATTCAAATCGCAACTGTATTACCTAAGACTGTTTATTTATTAGATACGATTTTCTTTCCAAGAATTGTCCATTATTGTGCTCGGCGGATATGACTTCAAACTCGCCTGATATGACGCCGATCTCAGCCGATATGAGTTGTCCCCCTTGCTGCGTTACTGGGGACAGCCATTTTATTTACAACGTAATCGTTTACCTTTATTCGTTGAAAGCAGTCCATCAGTAAAACTGGCGTTACCAGGTAAATTGAGTAGTTTTTGTATGGTGGGGATTTAATGATGGCAATAAGTACAGATAAGGTGGATGAAGTGAAAAAAGAAGAGTTGTACACAAAACTGAACGTAAACTAACATACACACTTGTCAGCGGAGATTCGTCGACGAAGAGATAGGTCAGCTACGCGGACGTCACGGCTTCCCCGCTGGAAAATTATACGATTTTGATATTCATCGTCTACAGTACAGTTGTCGTGGACAGGTCGTAATCCACTCGTGGGCAGTGATGTTCACGCATGCGTTTACCAGGTAATGAAAATCATCATCAGCAAAATTTTAATTAATGAAGCACCGGGTTGTACCCAGTGCTTCATTAATTAAATTGTTGATCATTCCTATAATTAGTGTGGGTACAACCCAGTGCTTCATAAATTAAATGTTTAATGAGTATTTCTATAGCGTTTGGAGTCTATTTTACTGCGTTCGTGGAAATATGACCAGACGTGGAATGTGACCAATCCAATGCGGCTGTACCATTCACTCCTGGTACGCACATTACGCATGTGCCTAGCAGGAAATGCTCCAAAAGCTATCGCTGATATGCATTTAACACTCTTAGCAAATATTCATAACCGAGTATGAAAAAATATATCCAAATTAATGATTTACCAGCTAACACAGACAGAGAACGATACTGAAAACACCAAAGATAAAAGACATTTATGGGCGAGTTAAAACGTGGGCGGAAGGGCTGTAAATTAGTTATTATAATATGATACCGACATGACTATTTAGGTCGGAGAACCATATTCATCCCCGCAAACCAGCTAGGAATGATAAAAACTAAATGTATGATGTTTAACTTACTGCCACGAGATCTCAAACGTTCAATAGTATGAAGTCTGTGATTATTTCAATTACGGGCAAAGTGTATCCAGTGTGTGTGTGTGTGTTGGGTGGGGGGAGGTGGTAACCGTCCTCAGCCAGGATTCTATAATAGGGGGTGTTCTGGTCGGGAGGGCAATGATATTCGGACGGCCGTTTGTTAGGGGAGGGTAGGGTAATGGAGCAAACCCCGGTTCTAATAGGCCCCTACAGTCGTTACCCCTCCTCCCCATTCCCTGGGGGGGGGGGGAGTGGGGATGAGGTGTAACAACCAAATGGTCCCTGGTTAGGGCTACAACTGCCCTGAGAAAATTTTGCAAAATTCAGTGCTCTTATAGAGCGAATACTCGGGTATTTTGTGGCTTTGTATTATGTGAAACTTACATTGAGCCAATGTTTGGAGGGCAGCGAGACTTTTAGGAGGGAAGGGGGGGGGGGGGTTCAATACTATAGAACATTTACAAGTGAATTTTCCACATTGTCTTTTCAACCTGTGCATATTAATGACTGAAGATGTGGTACTTGACCTACCGTAGTTTGTCGCGACTTTTAAAACACTAATGCTTTATTTTAATCGTTCATAATCATAGATAAAAAAAATTACAATTCTCTAAAATACAATTGTGAAAACCTTCATTGTATTGGCCTCTTGTGTTCTATTCATACAGATTCTACTAATGTGATGAGTATATTTGAATTAATATTACTGGAAGTTATTCAGGAATTTTAAGGAATTATCGGCCAAAATAACTTGTCAAAAAACGAAAGGAAGCAAGTCTGCAGTACATGATTCAAGTAGGCAAAGTATAAAAGCGTTCTACAATGAGTGCTGTATTCTGCAGGGATGTCGCTGCCGTTGAGGGAGGTGGGGGGGGGGGGGGGGGCAGCACACCCCGAACCAGGTACGCGGAGAAGTGAAAAAATCAGGAAAATGATTTCGGCATCATGCTTATTTTTACCATCCTCTCGTAGCTTGTTGGTGCCATGAACGTTTAACCTGTCCTCATGCCGAAACAATTTAATCTGATTTTCTCCACAAACCTGGTTTCTGGAGGGGTTTGTTACACCCGCCTACACTCTCCGATAAAGACGGCCTTGGCACTAGCCAGGGGCGTCGACAAATGTCTCTGATGAGAGGTTCTTTCATCTTCTCGGTACGGAAAATCAAAGTTTTCTCAATCGGGGCCGACCCATGGTGGACCTCGTGGGCTGAACCCCACTGAAATTATCTCGTTATAACATTATAACACACTACTCGGAGACTCGACAAATGTCTCAAATGCAAGGATAGGGCATCCTTTTCGGTCCTGAAAAATGAACTTTTTTCACACTGTGTCGAGCCATGATTGGCCCCGTGTTCTCGGTGCTACTAACATGGGGGTGGGTGGGGTGGGGGCGGGGGGGGGGGTTATCGAATTTCCCGTCCCTGTCCGCTTCTGAGACTTTGACAAATCAGTTAATTGTTAACTGAAAACTAGGTAAATTTGGCAGACACCCCCATCCCTTTCTCAATTAACAATGAATGCTTCGCGACGGCCCTGGTATATACTCACTCGTATACCCTTACGCCGCCCACCTCCGTCCACGCCGGCGTCGGGCGGCAAGTTGACCTGATTTTGTGCCTATACCTTCAGAAGAAAATTCAAGACATCATACAGGATCATCTTGTCCATGTGAGCCTTTACCTAACATGACAAGCAGACGACACTCTCAAACAAAATTATTGAATAACATAACATAACTCTATGAGCTCGTTTCCAATGAGGGGTCATTTGCTGTGTTTATGGACGCAAAAATGAAAAAAAACAATGAAAATTGAATGGCAGTCTTTATGAATAGCGCTGATCGGTTTTGCCCGTTACGTTAGGTAAAGAGATACTCGAAACTTTATATTCGCTGGTAAACGTACATGAGCCCTTTGCTACTTCAAACAATTGATAGCTTGAGTGCGAATGTTAAAAGCTCTATTTACTGTCAGAAACCCGTAAATGAGAAGTGATCCTCAGTTTTCACTTGAAAACTTTCCCGTAACCAACACCAGATGACGTGGCGAGATTTTAAACCACCCCATCAACACATTCCCCGCAGTTTAGAAGGAAATTAGGGTTGATGAGGTGTGTATGCGACGGTGGAAAATACGTTTATATGGCATTGCCCGAGAGTCTCTCGAGAGCTTTTAATAGTTGGTAAGCCCCGACGTATTTTCAGCAAGCAAATTACTCACATTTAGCAGTATTTAGAAGGAAATTTTAAACGACACAGAACTTACGATACAGTGAACTGAGTAATATTAATTATTGGTAGGGCAAGAGATAAAACGATTGCTGGAGGAGCAACGCCCCCATCCTTTGAAAATGTCAGAATATTTGCAGACTAGTCGGGAAATTGGCAGGCTGCAGTCTTGACTGATGTATATCAAATTAAGTTTGAGAGGAGAAAATTGTAGTTTCCAGTTAGAATGCAGGAAAAATCTGACATAAATTAAAGATGCAATGCATCGCCTCGTGCCATCTGTGGCACGCTGCGATGCTATTTATCGTTAATTCTGTCGGATATTGTCGCTAATTTTGTCGCGGAGATGCTGTGTATCGCTAGTTTTGTAGAGTATTTTTCGGACTCTCTCTCTCTCCAACAACAGAAAAAGTTATTTCCACCACTGCTTCCTGCTTCCGATCGAAGAAGTTGCAGCTTGTCCATCAGGCTCAACGAAATACATTTTCCAGCTCTCGTAATGAAGCTGACATTTTTGGCAATCCTTGCAGATTAAACAGTTGAAGTGGTAATTGCTTTCATCGCAATCTGCATGCGTAAGTAATCTCCAACATAAATTTTCTTTCAGCAACTGTCAGCAAAGAACAATTGCGATGAAACGACAGTGCAGTGCGTGAAGGGAAGTAACTCGAAATAACAGAACACGTTACAAAAAAGAGGACAGCGCCTCAAACTAAACTATGCACTTTGGGAGATTTTTTTAAATTCAAATTGTAAATTGAAAATAAAGATTTAATAGTAACAGTTTTAAATGGCTGATTTTGTCATCCGAATCCTTTCCAGTTCCACATCAACTACGAGGAGGTTTGTTCCGTTCCTAGAGTCTGTGACTGTTCTCAATGATAGACTTGGTACGGAAGGGCATAATTTTGGCTATATTTGCAGAAAATTGAACTAGCAAGTCCATAGCTCTAATCAGGGCCGCAGAGAGGAGGAGAGCCGGGGTAGTAACCCCGGGGCCCGGCAGTCCGGGGGGCCGCGAGGACGAAGCTGCGCCACCCGAGACAGCTAGTTTGCGAGCTTTTTTCAATGCCCAGTGTGTGTGAACCGACAGGCGAGCCGCGGGCTCCCGAATTCACTAGTAAGCATATATTCCTTTGAAATCCTTTCAAGAACTGTCTAAGTTATTAGATATATCGTGGGTCGATCCGCCCACAGTATGCTGTTCTGTAATTCTGTTATATAGACGTCCCGCTTCGATATTCCTGGTCAGTTCTTAATATATATCCCTTTTTACCATTCTCTTGTGTAACCCAATCTAGTCTTTGAGAGGCAATTGAGTCATAATAGATATCGGTCGGTGAATATTTTCATGGGTACTTGGTAAGTTGGGTTTCAAACAAGGGGGCCCAGGTGGTGCTATCTAATTGACCCCCCCCCCCCCCCCCGGGGGGCCCGTTTTTCTCTCGGCGGCACTGGCTCTATTATGACTTTGTATCAGGAAATATAAAAAAATGGGCCCAACGATAACGATAGGTTAATGGGTATTAATTTGTGTGTGTGTGTGTGGGGGGGGGGGGGGGGGGGGGGGGTCGTTGTTTGCATAAAATCACTTGAAATCCTCCGAAGCGCATTTTAGTGCAAACAAACAATAAATCACCCAGAGAGCCGCAAGATTTGCCGTCCATCCTAGAAAATACTGGAAAATAGGGATTTAGAATTCTCGGTCCTGGAAAACCCTGGAAAACGGTACTTCTTAGCGTTACCAGAAATCTTGCAATTTAAATGCTCTGACATGGGCAACCACCGAGTTAAAAATGATTACATGAGTTCATTTCCTCTGTAGAGCTGACTAGCCAAAGATGCTGAATGTGACCTTAAATCTTTCTTTAACCCTTTACCGAACACAGACGATATAAAAATTTATTATTTTAAATAACATTTTTCGAAATTTTTCAAAAAGTTTCAACAAAACCATATCATGTGACCCCTTGTTGGAACGAACTCGTCGAGTTCGTTCCAACGAGGGGACACATGATATGGTTTTGTTGGAATTTTTTGAAAAATAATATTTTTTTCAACTGCTGAATTTGCATATTACGCGGGCGAATGCTGCCGATTCGTTGGGTAAAGGGTTAAACTACTTTCTTAGGTGAGACTCTTGGGACTGCTTGTTGATTTTGGACGCGGAGTCTCAAGAGTTTGAATCTTCTGATCACCGTTAGTGACCCAAAACATCACCGTATACCATTTTTGGCACGCAAAACTGCATCGTATCGGTAACCTTTGATGTTCTCGAACCTCTAGAACCTCCACCAAGAAAATCTGTGTACAATACAGCGTCTAACAGAGAATTGCACGAGGGAGCTAATCAAAATAAGAAATAAGAGAGCGAAGTAAAAATTATATCATGTTGGTGGAATTTGTATAACTTTTTATTAACCCACTGGAAACCTCTGCCCCTCGCAATTTAGGACCCTGGTAACGTTATAATTATTTATAACGCAACCAGAGGCCTACATTTGGAGGGGCGAGGGTTTGTCACTGCTTTTAGCACATTGACGATTGTCATGACTACGTGCCATGATTGATTGTAGGCTAGACCCCCTTGTCTGACTGGATCACCGAGGATTTATATATTGGTGTTTAAGGTCACATATTTCCGCACAATGGCTAATCATGGCGGTTCACCGAGAAGCATGGGTATATATGTACCTTCATGTCTCTGATCGGGCAAGCACTGGCACCCCGTATACCCTACCCCGCATACCGTCCACCCGATCTCTGCAGATAGTTCGTTCCTGAATGTAACGACCATATTCGTCTAGCTGCATTCATATTTTCGCCATTCAAAGTTTTTCTCAAATGTTTGTCTCCAAAACATAGCTTACGACCCCTCATTGGAACGAGCTCTTTGAGCTCGTCCCAATGGGAGGTCATAAACTATGTTTTAGAAGCGAAAAAAAGACAATTTAAATTCATATTTTCGCCGCTGAAAAAAATCATATGGACACCTTACTGGAATGAGCGGGAGCACGGTGGCTCAGGAGGTGGAGGTGCAGGCTGCAAGCCGAGAGGACCTCGGTTCGAATCCCACCTGCGGCAACCGCGTTGTGTCCTTGTCCTTGGGCAAGACTCTTAATCCCAATTGCCCACGTGGGAGTACGATGGCGTTATGTTCAACTGTACAGCACGTCGATGGAGCACTTGTCTTCAACCAATGAATGCTAACTAACTCTGCTTGTGTGGAGTTAGTACGTTGGAGAGTCTGACAGCTGCTCTCGCCGTTGCTCGGTGGTTCTCTCCGGGTACTCCGGCTTCCGTCACCCGTAAAACAGTCCGACACGAGGTGCCCTGGCTGTCGAAAGTGTCGTTAAACCCCAATGAATAAATAATTGGAATGAGCTAAGATATTTCCTTCTTGTAGGGTGTGCACTGACAGAGAAAACGTTGACTTGAAAAATAATTCGAAAACATTTCCACCAAGAAATATGTGTAGGGTAATAAATTTGAAACTGGATTCACCCAAACCACTTCCCAAACCACTATTGATACTACTTACGAAAAATACGACTTCACGGCGAACCAAATGGACACAATGAACAAGCAATCGTTGCCGTGGAAGCACTGCTTTCTATAACTAAAAATAGATACGCTATATAAACTGACAGCGGCAAAGCGGATGGATGCGCGTCCCGGGAAAATTAAACAAACGGATCGGTATCTCAAGTTCGTACGCAGGGCACACAGAGATAATTCTGCGTGTTTTTAAGTGCACTCAACACAGTGAAATTGGAAAATAAAATTAGTGGAAGAA